>CM053752.1:79416272-79431615 GCA_028658305.1 Pachyuromys duprasi | reverse complement strand
CTCCTGCTCTGTTGCTTGTTTTCTCCTCCACTCAATGTCCATCCCATTTGTTCATTCAAACAAGCATTGATCATACCAATCTAGGTCCTCCTTCTTGTATATCCTCTCTAGGTGTGTAGATTTCAGCTTGAACTTCCTATCCTATAGGTTTATATAAGTTAGTATATACCATATGTTTCTTTCTGCTTTTGGGATACCTCACTCAGTATGATCGTTTCCAGGTCCCACCATTTGCCTGCAGAAGAATATCGAATGGCAGAGAAACACTTAAAGAAATATTCAACCTTCTTAGTCATCAGGGAAATATAAATCAAAATGACCCTGAGATTCCATCTCACACCCATCAGAATGTATAAGATCAAAAACTCAAGTGACAAAACATGCTGGAGAGGATGTGGAGAAACGGGAACCCTTCTACATGATTACTTGTCTTTAAAATGACTACTTGTCTTAAAAAATAAACAATGGTTTTTAATATTATTATTGAATAAAAGTGTAAATTTCCTTGCATTTAAAAAAAATCATTGAATAGAAACACAACAAAATCCACTAATTGCACTGTTTTCAGTAAGAGAATAAATAAAAAAACATGAACAACTACTATCTGAAGTACTGAGCTTGTAGGTTGAAAGCTATTTATCTTTTCTCAAATAACTTGTCTCCTAAATCTGCCAATTATGACCAGGTGATTTTGAGATCATATTTCTCAGTCTTCCCTAGAGATAGAAATATGGGAGGATATCACTAATTCATTAAATCAACTTTATACCAGAGCATGACAAGCACCTGGAAGAGTGAAAGCACTCCTCAGTGCCATTCATGAACACAATTAGATAAGTTCTTGAAAGCATCGGAGGTGTTGAGGTCAGACAGGAAAGCGAACTAGATCTGCTGTCAAGTCCCTCTACACAAAATTGAATTACAGGAGATTATAGACATATCTGAAATTCTATTATATAGTCTAAGCCATGTTTAATATTTCATAAAAAACTATTTTTAATAGTGTCTTGCTATAGATTACGTTCAGCCTGGCTTGGTGCTTGCAGTGAGGCCTTGTCTGGTTTTGCACTTACGGCAATCCTCCTGCCTTGGGTTCTTGAGTACTGGGCTTATTGGCATTTGTTACCACTCTTGCTGTAAAAGTAATTTTTAAAGTTCAAAAAACAAGAGAAAACTGTTTAGTTTGTAAAAAGTGATGGCTAATAAAACAAGAAACAACTCTCTCAAGAGAAAAACTAATTCCCATTATAAACAATATAGAAAGAATAGTTGACACTAATGTGAATTTCTCTTTCTGTCTGTCTCTCTTTTTGTCTCTGTCTCTCTCTTCCTCCCTCTCTCTCTCTTCCCCCACAGACGTGTATGTAGAAATGGCTCTACTTCCTTAAAACTTGCTATCTTTATTTGCAACCAGAAATTTGTAACTGTTTTCATGTGCTGCACAAGAGCTGGTGAAGCTCTAAGTACTTGAGATGATAAATAAACCCATAAGACATTTGAAATTTCATTGTGCTATTTTATGAACACAGGCTACTCGAGTAATTTCGGTAAAATTCAGAGAGCTGTTTAGGCAACTCCAATTTTGATAAAACAAAACAACAACAACAAAAATCCTAACCAAACAAAAAACCCAAAACAACAACAAAATGTTATCATTGATCCAGTTATTGTCCAACTATTGCATCTGTTTTCTATTGTGAATCATTTGTTTACATTGTAAAATCTGGCGAATTAAGGACATAGACTCCACTTCTTTCAACCCGATGTGTATACTGTATATGGCTTTACATATCATGAGATACAATGCCTGTCTGTCTAGGAGCCAGGCCTGGCTAAGGGAACTGAGCAAAGGTAGGCACCAGCCTTCAGGTTCTTTTGACAAAAATAACTTGGCCAGTAAGTTTCCAAGTCTACATGGAAGCATATGAACTCTCTTGGATAGCCAGCAGTCAACTTTCCCCAGCTTTCTCCATCATCCACATTTTGTCTTTAAATGCATACTTTGACCACTGCATTAGATTATGCCATTGTCCAAAACATGTATTACTTCTTCCTTCTGACAATATTTCTTCCCAATTCATTATCATCTGGACTGACCCCTTAACTCACTTTGCCTGTAGATAAGGGTTTCTGTAGGCAAGAACTCTTGTTTTAGGTCTAGACCCAGGACAAAGATGATACAGAGCAGAGCTGAAACAGACTCAGGCTTGTGTGTACCATGAAGAAAACATACAATTGCTCTGATATTGTGATCTAAACACACTTTGTTAGTTTGAAAGGGAGGTACAGGATGTAAAGTGAATAAATTGCAATAAATAATAGATTTAATATATATATATATATATATATATAATGAAAAAAAACTAAGAGGAAAAAAAGGAACGGAAGCACCAAGATATAAGGGTACAATTGTTATGTAGAATTTTATAATGTATTCCTCTTTCCTTTAGCATCATGAAAACCAAAGTCTTGCCATGCACTAGGCGTTTTTTTATTCTTCACTTCTATTAAAACACGGATAGTATCAAGAGTTAGTCTCACAACTGTAGTCTTTTTCTTTTCAAACGACATACTGTGGCCCAAACATTTACCTAAAAAGGCAGGCATCTCTGTTATTTTAAAATATATTTATTAAGCTTATAGAGATATACAGACATGTAAGTATACTTAATAGATGTTCTATTTGGATATGCTCAATAAATTATCAAAATGTGGATTTTAGGAAATCTTATTTAAAAGTTCCATATAATAATACCAAATGTCTAAGTTGGATCTAACACATCTTCTGATTAAATTTCATTTATTTTACTTCCGTGGACATAAAGAATTGTGATGAATAGTAAAAGGAATGGGTCTTTTTCATTACACTTCTTATTGTCTCCTAATAAACTTTTAAAATTAAAGTGACTTCCTTTATTATTGGATTATGACCTTTCTCTGGTTTGATGATTAACTGTGTTTTCCTGGGAGAAATGATGGTAATCATAAATGTGAATTAGAGATAGAGTTTCATATGGAAACATTGAGACATGATACTCTTGTGTTTGATGTCATTGAGGTTTTCCCTCTCAGGTGTAGAATACACATTCTTAAATAAATATGCTTTCCCTTGTCATCCCTCTTTATGGCGAATGTCCCACTTCCTATGTAAGCAGGGCATTTGGCATCCTACCCAAAGGGCAGGTTGCCTAAACAGAAACTGAATGCTGCCAATTTCAAATTAGACTTTTCAAACTTAAGCATGATTTTGAGGCATGATTTTGATTATTTTGTTTTGTCGTTATTACAAAACCATGATTTTTCCTGTTTGCCATTATGCTTTATTTACCCTTCTTTTTTAATTAAGTTTTTATTTTTTTATATTAATTACAGTTTATTCATTTTGCATCACAGGTTTAGCTCCCTCCTTCATTCCCTCCTAATTCCACCTTCCCTCTCTTATCTCCTCCCATCCCACTCTCCACTGACAGAGGAGGTCCTCCTCCCCTTCCATCTGAACCTAGCCTATCAGGTCTCCTCAAGACTGGCTGCATTGTCCTCCTCTGTGGCCTGGCAAGGCTGCTCCCCCCTCAGGGGGAGATGATCAAAGTGCCAGTCACTGATAAAACCATGATTTTAAGAATCCAAAGCCAGGTACAAATCAGTACACAGAATACATAGTATAAGGCTGAACCATAGAAAAACACATTACTAATTGGCAATATTTTTTTTTCTTAAAAGCAATGTTTAAGGCTGGAGAGATGGCTCAGAAGCTAAGAGCACTGTCTGCTCTTCCAAAAGGTCCTGAGTTCAATTCCCAGCAACCACATGGTGGCTCATAACCACTGTAATGAGATCTTGTGTCCTCTTCTGGTGTGCATGCACACATTCAGTCAGAACACTGTATAAATAATAAATCTTAAAAAAAATAAAATATTTTTAAAAAAGCAATGTTTCAATCAACAAATAAATATATATGTGTATGAGAGAAAGAACAAGGGCGAGTAAAAGAGACAGACAGACAGGCTGGGGGGTGGGGTGGGGTCTGAATCAACATTGTTTCCAATCTCCACAACAAAGTTCTTGAGTCACTACCTTTAACACCTTTAATCCCAGAGTCCTGGGAACTGGGCTGCTGAAGCAGAAAGATTTTTGGGTCAAGTTTTACCTACGATACACAGAGTAGAGGAGGAGAAGAAGACAAGCACAAGTTAGTGATTTTATAACAGATTTTCTGTACCTAAATATTTTGCAGTGTGCTTGCATTTTTTACTTTTGCTAAGGTAAAAAATAATGGTGTCACTAATCTGTGATTTTTACCAACTATCAACATTAATTTTTCTTTTCTTTTTTTTTTTGGTTCTTTGAAAAATAAAACTAAATCTTTAAGTGAAGTGGTGGCTGATTTAGATGTTGATAGACCTTTCAACATGAGTTCAGAACTTTGGTGTTTATACTTCTTTGATCCTTAGTCTGATATTTGGAGATGGAAAAGTCAATAAAATCTGTCTTCATGCCTGAAAAATGGTAAGCCTTATGAAGCATAAGGCACAGAATGGAAAGAAAAAGCTGTGACACACAATCACAGGTACAGCATGACAGAATGCCTACCACTTGCTTTGTGTCCATTGTTCTTGAAAGTACCACCATGAGGGCTCAGAAAAGACCTGTGGAGTTGAACGGTCTCTGGATAAAAATACGGGGAATTCTGAGTGAGTCTGTGGACCAGTGACTTACTTATGGAGGGAATATTTTTGTGTTAGAACTGATATTGGTTAATTAATGATAATAATAAATAATGTAAATGAGTTCAAATTCTGTTGGCTGATTTTCACAAACAGTGCAAAGTGAGGTACTTCTTTCCTTCCCTGGGGCCATTAGCCCAGCACAAATGAGAAGAGACCTCATATTAAATAAAACTCAGATAGGAGCAAGATAACATGGAACACAGTCAATTCATCTCTAAATAAAATAAATCTCTGATAAAAGCAAATTTTACTCCTAGCATAACCCTTTGCATGAACTCTAAGCTTTTGGTAACTTAGGTAGGACTCTGATTCATACTTCTTTATGAGTACCTATAGGGTATGACTTGCAACAAAACAGAATTTCAAGGTAGAACATTCTGTGCAATGAATGACTCAAGGTGACTTGCCTTTATTCAGTAAAGATACCCTAGACTGGGAACAAGGCTGCCACTTGGAAGTTACCCAGAAGGTAAATGATCCATTTGTGGCTAAGGGACATTTAAACAGCTCACTCATCACGGGTGGGGTGATATTTTCCAATAATAGAAATCACAGTAATTTCTGAGGTAACTGAGATCCCAGAAGGAGATGTGGGTGTTGGAGAGTCTTGGTTACTTAGAGACAGACAGGGAGCCTGAAGAAGCACCTTCAGACTGTAAACAGTATAAGGTGCATGGGGCTTTCCAAAGGCAAGGAGGACCACCCCTGACCCCAGGAGACTCAGTAGGGAGTCTCCTGTCTCCCCACGTTTTTAATTATCTTCCTTGCAGGTATGTCATCATAGTGAATGGCAATTAACACTTTTTCCAATGCATTCTTGTTCTGCTTCTGAGTTTTTAACAACTAGAAGTTTGCAGTGTGGTTATAGCTTTTCTTTTTTTTTTTTCCACAACTCAACTATATTCCTAAGGACAGACACCAAGAACAAAAAAAAAATAGTTTTACAATTATAAATTCATTAAAGGATACACTCCATTTCTCAATAGCGGAGAATAAGAGGTTTTACAGAAGACCCAGGATTTGTTCAGTTTAAACTGTACTGGCACCGTGTATCCAACTTCTCAGTAAAGAGTGAAGCCCATACCTACCATCCCAAAGATTTACAGCTTGAAACCAAGGGACCAAGGTGTTGGAACTGTGAGGTTATTTTGTGAGCCCATTTAGGTATGGCTTGCATGTATATGATTTCAGGAATGACCACTTTGTAACAATCAACTGGGGGGGGGAGCGGGGAGGATTCATCACTGGGGAAGAGGCTAATTCTCCCTCTCTTAATAGTCATTAGTTGCCTGCAGTTCTTTCTCTGGGACCCTACACTTCTGTCATCGTGTTAGCACTGTCGAAGTCATTGCTCAGGTCTTGCTTAGACAGTCATATTATTGAGGTACTGTGGATGTCACATCCCTGTTGTTTCTAGAAAAAAAAAACACACAATTTCACAGCAGAAGTCCTGGACTTCTGTCTCTAAAAATCCTTCTGCCTTCTATTTCTATTTTAGGATGTATACATATAAGAAGAATAATAAAAAGAAGCCATGAATGTGTGAGGAAATAGGGATGCAGTACAGGAGTTGGAGGAAAGTGATATGGAGGGGATGGAAGGAGGACAGCTAAGGGGTAAGTGATGTAATTATATTTTAATTTCTTAAAAAAATTATAAAACTGCTATAGTTACAGTAAAATTATTTTATATCAAGTAAGAGAGTCTTGACAACTTTTACTAGATAGAATAGTCTCTAGTCTTTTGAAGATATAAATTTGGGGGAAGCTACCTTGACTTTTATTTAGACCCTTGGCAGGGTCTAAATATGTATGTAGGCCTGGCTAGCTTGTCACTCACTATGAAAAGTAAAAATTTGTAGTCTGGCCTTGAACTAGCAGATATATGTCTGCCTTCCCTTTCAAGTTCTAGAATTAAAAGAGTTCACCATGTCCAACTCAGTATGACTTCTCTAGCCAACATCTCCACATAACATGTGAACATGGCTGGTATATGGCCAAAAGATATGTGACTTATATTTCCTTTAATCGAATCCAAGCAATGCAGTATGCAATAGTGAGTGTCAGCCATTCTTGAAGCCAGAGATTGTCTTCTGGGTCTGAAATAGTCACCCTTTCTGCTTGGAGTGACATTGGGACTCAGAGTATTAGATAAAGACTTATGAGTTTAAGAGGCACTTTAGTGCTAATGGATTTGGAGAGGCCCCTGATTTGCTCACAGATCAGAGCACAGAGAGCAGCCATGTGACTAGCATAAGGTACAGAGAGAGCACTGGAGCAGGAAGGAGGAGGAAAGTTTGATGGCAAGGGCAGAATGGAAGCCAGATAATTCCAAGTATTCTCCAAAAGATTAGGGAAGACGCCGAGATTCTGCTGTCATTATGTGGCAGGTAAAACATATTAAATAAGTTCCTTCATACAGAAAACATGCAGACATTTTGAAAAACATCATTTGATAAGACCATTAGAACCATCACCATATTTAAGATAAATATTATTGATTGATAAAACTCTTAACACTGAAGACAAAAATATATTATGTAAACACACTCTGAAACTATTCTAAGTGTAAAATCTTCTGTTCCTTTCACCTTTTACCAAATTGTTTTGCTACTGGTGAGGAAGACCAAGCCTAAGAGGATAATGGCTTGACTTCAGAAAATCACTAAAATAAGACAACAGCCTCTACTTCATTCTTTCAAGGAAGACCTAACATTATTCTATAACATTACTTAAAAATAATAACCTTTAGAATTAAAATACAGCAGATGATGATGATGACAATGATTACAACAACCATGATATTGTATATAGGTTCATTTGTTGTCATTTCCTGATGACAACTATATAGAATTGGTTCTAAGTCTCTATATGACATTAATTGCAAATGATTCAAGTTCTATCTACACAATGGCTTATCTTTTATATATAACCTTTGCATATTTTCTACTATAGTTTAAATATTTTCAGTTTACTTACAATACATAATATAAATGTCATGTAAGTTGCTGTTTTATTATATATCTGGTTCCAATCCGTGTTGGTGTTAACCAGTAAACAATGAAAGCTCAGATATAAAAAGTTGACTATGTGCATGTACACAGATATGTTCATATGAGAAAATGAGAGAGATAGGGACAGAGAGTGTTGCTATCAGCCCTCTCTTGGGTAGGTTCCCATCCTTCTGTGTATAAACCTCATGCTGAATGAGGTCCTAATTATCATCCTTGCTGATTGATAAAATGCCTGCCCTCTAAAGCACTTCAGTACACAGGAGACCAGCCCTGAACATTAATGTGATCAGTGCCATAATTTGACATTTATAAAGGACAAGGTTCTCATTTATTCGGGATTCTCTAGAACTTGCTGACAGAAGCTTTCAGCCCTGGTCAGGAGGCGTCTGCCTTGGGAAGATTTGTGCTGAATGCTGCCTAATCTGACCTAGTTCCTCTAAGGGAACAGGGGACCTACAGGAAACACTGGAACTGAGTGCACGCCAGCAGGCCACATGGACAAATGCTCAAAATAAAATTCAGAACCCTCTTTGTCCTCTCTCTGATAACAGTATGGATGTTAGTCAGTTTCTTATCCTTACTGAAATTACTTTATAAAACCAGGATAGCATTCGTTAGCATTAGAAAATGGTTGTAAAAATGAGAAATTCCCATTCAATCTTGGTTCCAAAAGAAAGAATACTTTTATAAAAATTGTTACTGTGAGGGCAAACATCCCAAGTCGTCGGTCATGTCCTAATGATAAGTAAAAGGAGTAATAACTATGTCAATAATCAGTACATCGTTATATGTAACTGTCTCTTGTGACCCCTACAGTGAAGTTGTGCTCTAGCCTACACTTGCACATATGTTAACACTAAAGCCATGAAGTCTTTGTTTCTCCCAGGTTTACTTTACAGTTACTTTTTTTTTTTTAGCACAAATTGTTCTATATTGTTCCTAGGCACTAACTGCAACTTATATTTCACTTGGGAGTTCATTTCCTGCCCTCCTCCCAATTCTCCTGACCCTGTGTACTGCTGAAGTTGAAATCTCTACTGACTCTACAAGAAACACGATCCCAAGCTGTTGAGATATGTTGTGCCAGATCAGGTGCTGACATAATTGATGAACTTCCTCTCCACAATATCAGTAGGTATTTCTCAGAAACGGATGCTAACACTGTGCGTGGACCCTGTGCGTCGATTGCCACGGTTCAGGGTGAGGCCTGATTATTAAAGGCACTTTCCCAAATATGTTTCTACATAAGCTTCGGCTGGCCTTTATAAGTGATCAGAGTCCCAGGACACGGGTTGTTTCTCCCACTGCTTCTACTAAAAATAACAGACAATCAACAGGCAAATTGAAAGATATGATAATGCACACTTCATATAAGTGATAAAATCATGAGATATGGATATTAAAGTTAACAGTTTATGGGTAAGTGGTAGGGCTGGATAGTGCTTGAGTCTGGTAGTAGCTTATTTACTAAACTTTTGCATGCAGAGAAAATTAACTAGATGGCAGGAATTAACCCAAGCAAGAGGAGGCAAGTAGTCTACGGACCAGTGTCCCAAGAGAGTGCAATAAAAAGACTGCTAAACATGTTGTAGCATGTCAGTATCTAGGGTTGTTATAGGTCAGTGATGACTCAGTCAAGGTGATAAATCTTCACTCTTTAGGAAGATCTAGTCTCTCTGTATGGAACTCAACTGCAAGTGGATCAGTAGGTATATCTGTACCAATAGTGCAGAAGGTCAACAAGAAGTGGGATCCAAATATGAAAGGGGGCAAGGTCTACTTCATAAGAGGGTTGTTGTATGCCCAGCAGCGGTTGGTGTAGACACTGCAGAGAAACTGAGCACATTGTAAGTAAAATATCACTGTGAGCCGATGGCTCCTTCCAAACACAGAAGCTACTCATTAGAGGACTTTAGTTCCTGCCTGTTGGAGAGGGGAGAGGCCAGTCTGCTTCCTAGGTTGGAGGGAAGTAATTTTGAGTTTGCAGCTAATATTCATGAGAAAATCTAAGCAAAACAGAAGGACTCCGGTACCATAAATAGTGTGAGAGTCACTGCTTTCTCAAGAACTTTGGTGAGGTCTCAGGGGGGATTGAAATTAAGCTCTCTACCACATCCCAAGCCAACTCCAAGGCTTGCTACAGTCCTGTCAGGTCTCATACTTTGTTAACAGTCACAAGGCACTCCAGGATATGACATCGTGGAACCCCTCAAACTAGCTGGAATTTTGTTCTTAGCTGCTCTGCTTTTTTTCTTACCTTCACTTTTGTATGCATTCCCTGATACATGTTAATGTCTTGCAGTACCATGTTTATTCTGTACCTGATAAAGACTTCAAAACTGTATGAATATTAGCTACTTATTCAAGACTCCTGAAGAGAAATTCAACCAGTGTTATTTAGTATGACACTTAATTTTACTTCATGCCTTACTAATATGCCAGCATAATATCTATTATCCATACTATGTATTTGTATTAACTTGCAACTCTTGGATGAGAACATAGAAGTTAAAAGACCTTCTTAAGAAGGGAAGGGTGCATGGAAAGTTTAATAAAGACACAGGTATCTTCTGTTTCACGTTTTCACAGTGCCTTCAGCAAAATTGAGAGCTGTGCTTCATTATCTCAGCTGGCGGAAGTACAGTATGGAAATATAAAGTAACAGAAACTGAAGTATTTTAAGAGTGATACACTCAAGTATTAGGTGAAATGGGACATTACTCGTTGATTTCAGCCAATTGGTGCCTGTTCTGCAGAGCCAGCAAATGTCATACTCACTGTACTGGAAAACTTTTCTTTTCTGTAACTGCTCACTGGAGCTTTTTTCTGTTTTACAGATTGTGCTTCTCTGCTTGCTTCATTCTCTAATGTTTGCTACCTTATCTTTCTCAACTGACAAGTAGAATTATATGGCCTGGAACTGTAAATGAAAGCTCCTTTGCATATCAAGTTTATATTTTAAATATTGTACCTTGTGCAATTATTTAAATTTTATAAGTAATTACTTTATGTGCAGGTCTGGAGGAAGCAATTCCTAAATGAAAACATCGCTAAAGAGAAAGAGAAGAAAAGAAAATGAAGAAAAAGTCTGAATGCATTTTAGATTGAAAATAACAACAACAACAAACCAGGGCATATTTTTTATTAAAGAAAGAACAAGATATTACAGGATGTCAGTTAAGGAAATGAATAAATAAATAAATGACAGAATGCCTTAACTAAGAATAGAAATCAAGATGCAAGTTTGCCACAGGTAAACGTCTGAATATTTCTGATGCCAAAATTTAGAGATAATAATATGTGGGGGAGCATTGCTTGAAGTAAAGATTTCAGTGGACTACAGAAAATTAACAATAAAAATCAGTAAGACTTAGACAAGCTTTTCAAACCTCACTGATTCTATTCTGGAATGTCAATGACTGGTCATTGTCAAAACTTTAATCACAGGATAATAATTAAGAGATATCAATATATGCATCTAAAGAGCAACATTTTTATCATTACTCCTTTAAATGCTTTGTTAGTGTAGAAAAAGAAAATTCATGGGGAACCCTCCTCCACTGCTGGTGGGAATGTAAACTTGTACAACGACTCTGGAAATTAATCTGGCACTTCCTCAGACAACTAGGAATAGTGCTTCCTCAAGATCCAGCTATAGCACTCCTAGCCATATATCCAAAAGAGGCTCAGGTACACAATAAGGACATTTGCTCAACCATGTTTGTAGCAGCTTTATTTGTAATAGCTAGAAGCTGGAAACAACTCAGATGCCCCTCAACTGAGGAATGGATACAGAAATTGTGGTATATCTACACAATGGAATATTGCGCAGCAAAAAAAAAAAAAAAAAAAAAAAGGATATCATGAAATTTGCAGGTAAATGGTGGGGACTAAAAAGGATCATTCTGAGTGAGCTATCCCAGAAGCAGAAAGTCACACATGGTACATACTCACTCATATAGACATATAATATAGGATAAACCTACTAACATCTGTACACCTAAAGAAACTAAACAAGAGGGAGGACTCTGGCTAATATGCTCAATCCCCAGCCAGAAAGGCAAAGCAGTTGGACATCAGAAGAAGAAGAAAACAGGAAACAAGTTAGGAGCCTGTCACAGAGGGCCTCTGAAAGGTTCTGCCCTGCATAATATCAAAGCAGATGCTAAGACTTATGGCCATCTGTTGGGCAGAGTGCATGGAATCTTATGAAAGATGTGGGAAATAGTAAGATAGGGAGAGGACAGGAGCTCCACAAGGAGAGTAACAGAACCAAAAAATATGAGCACAGGGGTCTTTCCTGAGACTGATACTCTAACCAAGTACCATGCATGCAGAAAACCCAGAACCCCTGCACAGATGTAGCCCATGGCAGTTCAGTGTCCAAGTGGGTTCCAAATTATTGGAAACATTGGCCTGCTCTTTGATCACCTCACCCTGATGGGGGAGCAGCCTTACCAGGCCACAGAGGAAGACAATGCAGCCACGCCTGATGAGAGCTGTTAGACTAGGATCAGAAGGAAGGAGAGGAAGACCTCCCCTATCAGTGGACTTGGGGAAGGGCATGTGTGGAGGAGAGGAAGGGAAGGTAGGATTGAGAGGGGAGGTGGGAGGGTTTTATGGAGGGATACAAAGTGCATAAAGTGTAATTAATAAAAAATTCATTTTCAAAAGGATTCATCCATCTTTAAAGTCATTTTAGTGCTGACAAAATTTATCTGTTTCAAGGTATTTTTCAGATGTAATAAGTAATATGTTGTTTTCTGCTTCAAAATCCAGATAATGCATAAGTTCACCACACCCAAAAATGTGGATGACCCAGAAACTATTAGGGACATTTATTCACTAGTGAAATCTCAGGATACAAATGAACCATCCACATGTAGCTTGTTGTCTTATCAGACTGTGGAAAATTCTGACACATATGCATGAATTCTTTTGTCTCAAACCACAGAGGGTTTATAAAGGTCTTCCAGAGGAGCATTTATAAAGGTCTACCTTGCTAAACACAGCATAAATGGTCCCTCAGTACCAATTATTAAGAAAAAGTTGATAGAACTTATTGTTATGAGTATTAAGCAAATGTTAAATTTTGATAGTTTCTCTAAAATACATAATTCCTTCCAATAAAATCTTTTAACACTAAGCAAGAACTTTTCCCCCCTTCCCTCCTGTATTGGTTATTTTCCCTTTTATTCACTGTAATTAAATTCTCCCCAGGCAAACAAGCTTCCCCACCGGGCATGTATTCCCAGATCTTCCTAGCTCTAATCATCTTATTCTCACTAACCCCTCAATGACAATTTAAATTCTACACATACAGTTTTGTCCTAATTTACCAAACTTTTAATTACCCCTCTAACCTGTGATTCTAGAAAGGAGACTAATGTATCAGACCTTCTGTAATCAGACCCTGCATAGCTCTTGGCTGCATCCTACACCAGGAACTGAACATTTTGCATTAGAACACTGCCTTGGTGTTGTTCACCTGTCTACTTGATGACCCAAGCTCACCTAATTCTCAAAGGTGTTTTCTTTCTGGAAGGCATAAAGACAGTGAAATTTGAGAATATCTTTCCATGACTCCATAATTTAATGTGCAGTTGACCAGTGGGGCTTCTAGACCATTCTGGGCAGAGACAATGCACAGGGAACTTGTCAACAATCATGGAACATAAAGCAATAAAATATGATCATTTTTCAACTCAGTCTAAGTTCTGATTTATCACTTAACTTACATAGGTTCATTACTCATACTCACCTGGAATATTGGGCATATATGTAGCTTGAAAAAAATAAACAATTCCAAGAGCTCTCTAACTTTAAAATCTATGGTTTAAAGACTGACCACAACTACTGATAGGCAGGAAGCACCATGGACATGTTTCTCTGGTGTGAACACAAAATTCCTGCTAAGTCTTGTTTATGTAACTTGTAATATGACCTCTGCTGCTTTTCCTTAAAGGATACTGTTTGAGAAAACAATACTCTCTACAAAAGAGTTTTCCAACAGACTAAACTAATATTAAATATAACACATATAATGGTACATATTTTTAGGCCTGACATGTTTTAACTTATGATAATTCAAAATTTTCAAGAACATGCATTTCTGAACTCTATATATGTGTCAGATTAAAGGCCTCAATACTGGCTTGTTTTTTTAAAGAAAGCTTTCTGTCCACATCTTATGTCTTCTGCTTTTTTCATGTTGGTCCTTATGAACACTATTGCTTCTATGAATGAATAATTCAGAATATTAGTTTCCTAAACCTGCTGTCTTATATATTCAAAGTAAAACTTTATTCTGGTTCTTATATCAGAATATCTTTACAGGTGACCATGTAGTGGTTACTTTTCTTTAGCTTCATTGTTTTAAAATATTTTCCTTTTCAGATTTTCACATTAGAATGACAATTTTTTATTTTTTATTAAATATGCTTTATTTACTTTGTATCTCAGATGTAGCCCCCTCCCTCATTCACTCCCAATCCCATCCTCCCTCCTTCATTTCCTCCCATGCCCCTCTCCAAGTTCAATTATAAGGGAGGGCCTCAGTCAATATAAAAAAATAGCATTGATAGGAAATGGGCTTAATATTGGCAAACTCAATGATTTTGTTTTTCAGAGGAATTATTCTTAATAAGACCATGGCAACATTTAAAATATGTAAATATTAGTTTGTCATCTTTACCTTTAAAAAATGACTTAAATAAGAAGCAATGCTATAAGTGTTAATATATAAAACAGAATATGAGTTGTAGGTCAGACAGTATTTTTATCCTGTAATATTTATAGTGAATTCAGCTTCAGTTCCTGAGTCCTCATCCCTGGAGGTTTTCTTTGAGATCCAGGCTTAAATGAACCAGAAAACCTCAAACTCAAAACTCATCTCACATTGCCAAGTTTTACATGGTTTCTGCCTAAAATAATAAATCAAACTTGAAATTCATCCCAGATTTGTTGAAAACTCTAATTTCATGAAATCACTAAGGTCCTAAAGCTATAATGAGACTTGTGATAAACGTCAAGCAGATATGGAAATCAGAAGCCAGATAAATTATCAATAAATCCACACAGTTACAATGAAGTAAACCATCTTTGCTCATCTCAGTTTCCACAGAGAAAAAAAAACATAAGAATTCCATAGCTAATTAACATCACAAATTTAGATGACAACAGATTATATATTAATAATCCGAGTTGTTCACAAAATCTTTTTGTTCAGGGTGGAGGAGTCCACCTGGACTGGGAAGAGACAGAGAAGTGGGGTGGCAATTGGGATAGAAATGAACAAATTAATAAATAAAGAAAATAATAAAGGAAACCATCAAGAACTTTTATCCACTAGCAATAAGTGAGTTTGAATCCAGTATCTTAGTTCCTCAGAATTTTTAATGTAATTTATTTATTTTTATATTAATCACAGGTTAGGTACTTTGCATCCCAGGCATAGCCCCCTCCTTCATTCCTTCCCACTCTCCCCATCCCTCATCTCCTCCCCGCTCCCTCCAAGTCCACCAACTGGGAAGGACCTCCTCCCCTTCCATCTGACCCCAGTTCATCTTGTCCCCTCAGGGCTGGCTTCAATGTCCTCCCCTGG
>CM053752.1:79390148-79416172 GCA_028658305.1 Pachyuromys duprasi | reverse complement strand
ACCCCTGTGCCCTGCTCAATTTGGTCTTTGTGGAGCTCTTGTTCTCCCCAGATCTTACTAACTTCCCCTATTTTTATTATTATTCCCAGCCCTCTGCCGAAGGCTTGGTTGTGAGTCTTAATATCTGCTTTGATACATTGCTATATCGATTCTTTCAGAGGCCCTCTTTGGTATGCTCCTGTCCTGTTGCTTGTTTTTTCCTCCATTCAATGTCCATCCCATTTGTTCATCTAAAAGAGCATTGATCATACCAACCTGGGTCCTCCTTCTTGTTTATCTTCCCTAGGTGTATAGATTTCAGCATAACCTTCCTATCTATAGGTCTGTATAAGTGAGTATATACCATATGTTCTTTCTGCTTTTGGGATACCTCACTTAGGATGATCGTTTCCAGGTCCCACCATTTGCCTGCGAATTTCATGATTTCCTCCTTTTTAATTGCTGAGTAGTATTCCATTGTGTAAAAGTACCATAATTTCTGTATCCATAATAGCCAGAACCTGGAAACAACCCAGATGTCCCTCAGTTGAGGAATCGATACAGAAATTATGGTACTCCTCGGAATTTCTCATAGTAAGTTTTCAAAAATACTCATGATGCACTTGAAATGCTAAACACAAATTGGCTATATGCTTGTTAATTCTTGATGTATGTAAAATAATGTCTTTACATATAGTTTGCTATAGATAGACAGCTTAACTTTTGTGTACAACAATATACACATTCTGTAACAGAACATGTATGAAAGAGATAGAATTCTATACATCATCAAGTAGAAAAGTTCATGGGCAAGCAGTCTCTTGCTAGCCAAAATTATTACAGCAGATAAACTACATGTAAAGGCTTTTTGTTTTTTGAATTTACTCTTTTTTATTTTATACTTTTTAATTAAATTTTTATTTTTTATATTAATTACAGTTTATTTACTTTATATCCCAGCTGTAGCTCCATCCCTCGTTCCCTCTCAATCCTCCCCTCCCTCCCTCATCTCCTCCCTGCCCCTCTCTAAGTCCTCTGGTAAGGGAGGTCCTCCTCCCCTTCCATCTGACCCTGTCTTATCAGGTCTCAAGAGGACGGCTGCAATGTCCTCCTCTGTGGTCTAGGTAGGCTGAGCTCCTCCGACAGGGAGTGAAGAGGTCAAAGAGCCAGCCACTGAGTTCATGCCAGAGACAATCCCTGTTCCCCTTACTAGGGAACCCACTGGGATACTAAGCTGCCATGGGCTACGTCCGAGCAGGGGTTCTAGGTTATATCCATGCATGGTCCCTGATTGGAGAACCAGTCTCAGACAAGCCCCTGTGTCCAGATATACTTGGTCCTTGTGGAGCTCCTGTTCTCTCCATGTCTTACTAACTCTCTTCTTTCATAGGCTTCTTAAAAAATACAATTCACAATAGAATTCACCCAAACTAAGTAACTGCTTAATGTGTTCCATCATTTGGTCCATTTTTTATTAATTGATCTTAACACAAAATTCATTTCTAAAAGATCACTCTTTTATGTAATAATTGAGATGATTCTTGAGAACTCCTTCTATTGCTTCCACAAGAGAAGAAACAACAGATGGAATAGTTTATACCCTGTGTCTAACTTCACAATGATTCATTATGATTTTTCACCTGTACCTCTCTTGACACTTGAGAGGTAATACAGTTGGTGTAGCTGCATGGAAGTCAAAGCAAATATTGAATCCTGAAAATGGTAATCCTTGGAAATCAATTTAAAAACCACACTACTCTAAAAAAGTTTGGAATCTGTTAGTCAAACAGAAAGCAATGCAAACACCTGTACGGCCTCATTGTTTCCCAACTCTCAGGGAAGTCTGGGCTGACAGCCCTTCTCCCAGCACACTGGAGGTCTGCACAGACCTTTGGGTTTTACTGCAGCTTTTGTAAAACACACCTTCACTGCTTTTGCTCTAGCCTTTAAATTCACAGGGAACCCAGTGTTAGCTAAGCAGCACTTTTCATGTATTGAATAATTTCCGGCAGAAAGATGATCATTCCACTAAGATGACATATACTAAGAGTTTTTGCCCTGATAAGCTAGGGTTAGATAGAAGGGGAGGAGGACCTCCCCTGTCAGTGGGCTAGGGGAGGGACATGGTGTGTGTGTGGGGGGGAGCAAGAGTGAGTGACGCTGGGACCAGAAGGAGGTGAGGGAGGGGGCCACAGCCATGACAATAAATTATGATAAATAACAAAAATAAAGAAAATAATTAAAAATAACTCATTGTTTGTATGACATTATACTTAATGCATCTGTGAAGATAGGGAAGATAGAAGGCCAAGTGCACACTCTTCTACCACTCTCGTGTAAATACAGATATCCATACATCCATTCAAAAACTCTTTCTCAAAGCACAGTCTATATAAGGTCCTCTTTCTAAGTTTATGAACAAAATACATGAAACTAAATAAAATGTATGCATTCAAAATGTACACTGTAGTGATACAAGCAGACTATAAATAACATAGTCAGATTAATATATTAATGTACCTTAGTGTTTTAGAAGTAACATGTGAAATGTAAGTCAGGGAACCTCTAAATCACTTTGGCAAGAAACCATAGATAGACAAAGAACATATATGATGGAAATATCAAAAAGAAACCTTACTGAGAGCACTAACAAATACATAACATAGACATGATTAGAATCTGAAGATAACGATAGGGATATCAGAAAAACAAACATATCTACTGAGAACCTTGGGCAGCATATAGGAAGAAACAACTACAGTGAGTAAATCTTTCTAATGAGTAAATGGTGTTATCTTACCAATGACCCAGAGAGACTTTCAAAATGGAGCTTCTCTTATTGAACATACACTGGGGACTTATGTGATCCTAGGAAGGTTAATCAGATTAATTAAAAGGCATGCCAATTCCGAATTCAACCCATTAACAAAAGGGCATAAAAATGAAAACTTTAAAAATTATTAGTGACAGAAAATTAGCCTTTGGAAAGCCTCAGAGATAACAGAATATACAGAGGTATTAACATCAAGATGGTATGTCACCAAGAAAGTGAAAACTGGATAGAATGACAAAAAAAGAACAAACTCTGGAATATATTTGTCTAAATAGTTCATAGTGTATAGCTTGTATTGTAAAAACAAAACCAAACCAAACAGAAAGCTTAGTAACTGTGAGTAGGCTCAGAAATGAATAACATACTATTAATACTAGATAAACTTTATGTGAAAGGAAATAAAATATTATAAAATTCAGAACATTAATGTAATCCACAGTCTGAAAAAATAGATTAACAAATTTTATAAAATAATTTCCTAGTTAAGATTATGTAAAATGAATAAAAATAAAATATGCATATATTAGTGTCAATTATAGAGAAGATGCATATTAAGCCATTTGTAAAAGTTCAAGGATAGATTAATAAATGTGTGGAACACTGTAAGATATATCCTTATGTAAGTTTTCTCATCAGTTAAAATTTGACTTCAGTGTTTTGAGGTGTATGGCAAACTCTGTCACCTTCGAATTATTTTTGTATCGATTTTCAAACATGAGATCAAGGGAGGACAAAGTTATGGTTCTCAATTGTTCCATAGAAAGAGAGCAGATGTGAGAGACCTTGAAAATCGGAATTTCTTTTCATATTATAATGCACACCTTTTTCAGTACTTTATTTAAAATTTTAGTTGATTTCCTTTCTTTCTCTCTTCTTCCCTCCCTCGCCTCCTTCCTTCCTTCCATTCCTTTCCTTTTTGTCCTCCTTCTGAATTGGCCAATATTTATGTTTCTTTGTTTTCACAATCCTAAATGACGTTTATAAAAATGAAGCACTCAAGACCATAATTGTTGATCATGTCTCAAGCAGAGCTCCCCCAGCATCCTCTACCTGGCCCAGTGTAGTCTCAGAATCCGAGTGCTTTGGTTGGTATTTGGGATTCCCAGATGCCTGAAGGTCTCAGGTTTCTTGTTCTACGTGAGAGGTTTGTATCTGTTGGCCATTATCTTTTCTGAGAAAATCTTTCATCACAGTGGCATTAAAATGCACTCTAGATTTTCTTAGTGTTTCTTCGAAGAGCCCTCAGCATCTTCTCCTTGCTATGCAGCTCCTTGTCCACCTTGTGGCTGACCTCTATGTCTAATTCAAATGGTATGGCGTTATTCTTCTCTCTTTCTCTCTGTCACTCTCTCTCTCTTCCCCTTTCTCTCTGTATCTCAATCTCTCTCTTTTACTTATTATTCAATGATAAACTTCTCTTAAAAAACTTGAAAAGAACACCAAAACAGAAAATATTTACCATTTTATTAGAAATTAATATAGCTTTGTATTAAGTATGATAGTCGAAGCTGTCACGAAGCATTGCTTTTATGTGCTACGTCTAGGCCATCACATGCTTGTGATACATTATATTACCCTGATATAATGTACTATTGAAGGAAGCAGGGACACTTATATGTCTTAAATATAGTATTAAAAATCCATAAAATTTTATTTTTATACACCTTTTTATGGACTTAAAATTACTCTGATACAGGCTTTAAAGCCAACGGCAGAATGTTTAAGAAACACATAGCATAGTAGATGATTAGTAATATGTGAATAAGCCAGGAACAGAGGCTCATGCCTTTGATCCCAGCATTCAGGGAGGCAAAAGCAGGCAGATCTCCGTGAGTTTGAGGCCCACCTGGTTTACAAAAGTAGTCCAGAACAGCCAAGGCTAAACAAACAAACAAACAAAAACTGTTTGCAAAAACAACAACAAAAAAACAAAACAAAACAACAACAAAACACAAGCAACCAGCCAACTAACCAAACATATGAAGAAAACTGTCAGATTGCCACTTGTTCTATTTCTAATCTAATAATTGAACTCTATAAAGAATGCTTTTAACCACAAAGAAGTAACTCCAATTTTTAAAATGTGTATAGTTTGCCCCAGTCTTTAGAAGTCTCTTCCTTCTTTGCTCATTGTGATGATAGACTACATTTGGGGAACATGGTCTAATATTAATAATCCTGGGTCTTCCTAGATGCATCTATGTCAGTAAAATTTTTCTTCTTTAATTTAGTCTAACTAAATGTAAGAATGGTATATAATCTTAAATCCCTCCATCACAGTTTTTAGTTACAGTTATTTTCTATATTTAAAATGTACAGTTTTCTTTTGTTTGCTTCTTGTGTGGAAGCCCACACAGGTTAGGAACTATGAAGTCAGGTCACTCCAGAAGCTTCTTTCCTGGAATCTGATTTATGAGCTTGGTTCTCAGCAGAGAGTAAAGAGTCTGGAAATAATGAATCCTTTTTCTACCCAAAAGGGATGTTGTGGTAAATGAGCTCACAGGTAAGGCTGTTGAACACCCGATAATCTGTAAGTAATTTCCTTCTTCTCTGTAAGCAAGCATTCTGCTAAAGCACAAACTCCATAATTCTCTCTATATAATCTATGATCCTATAATCTTCCAGTTGCATTCTTTAAGGAACTGTTGTAAATGAGACTACTCCATTTTTATAATTTTTACATTAGTTTGGAAGAAGTTGCTTACACTTTGCTAAGACTAGATTTCCTTGATGAATGACTTTGTATTCAAGAAACACTAGTCCTTCCTATTTACTTTCTCTTTTATATTTATTCGTCTCTGTAAATAATTAGCAAGATCATATAGTAGGTATATATATTCAAACAGTGAAGGAAAAGTTTTATCAGGATTGAGCATGTCCTTGTTCCCTGTGGACTGGCAAGGCAGTCCCACCAGAGGGAGTGAACAAAAAGCTGTCTGATACATTCTCCACTTCTCTTAGAGGACCCTCACTAGGCTGAGGCTGTTCATCAGCTACATCTTTTTAGGGGTCTTAGGTCCAGTTCATGCATGGTCCTTGGTTGATGCTTCAGTCTCAGCAATCCCCTCTGGGCCCTGGTTACTTGACTCTGTTGCTCTTCTTGTGGAACTGCTGTCACCTCCAGGTCTTTTTCTCCCCCTTATACACAAGGCTTCCTAAGCATTGCCCAATGTTTGGCTGTGAGTCTCAGCATCTGTTTTGAGGCATTGCTGGATAGTGGACAACTCTAACAGGCTCCTGTTTGCAAGCTTAGCAGAGTATCACTCATAGTATCAGAGGTTGACACTCTGAGAGGCTGGGTCTTTGATTGGGCCAGGCCTTGGTTGGGCATTCTCCCAATCTCTGCTCTATCTGGTCTAGTTTTATCCCTGCACATCTTGTAGGCAGGGTGAATTTAGGGTCAAAGTTTTTGTGGGTGGTTGGTGTTTCCCTTCCTCTATTAGGAGAGTTGTCTAGTTAGAGAGTATCTTCTTCAGTCCCTATGGCCTCTGCTACTATGAATCTCTGTTTGAGTCCCCTCATTTACTCCCAGGAGGGCACGGAACTAAACAGAGAATTCTCAACAGAAGAATCTCAAATGACAGAGAAGCACTTAAGGAAACACTCAATATCCTTGGTTATCAGAGAAATGCAAATCAAGTGGACATGAGATTCCATCTTACACCTGTCAGAATGGCTAAGATCAAAACCTCAAGTGACAGAATATGTTGACGAGGATGCGGAACAAGCAGCGCCCTCCTCCATTCGTGGTGGAAATCAGTCTGCTGCTTTCTCAGAAAACTGGGAATAGCTCTTCCTCAAGATCCAGTTATACCTTTCCTGGGCATATACTTAAAAGACACTCCTCCATATAACAAGGACGCTTGCTCAACTATGTTCATAGCAGCTTTATTCACAATAGCCAGGATCTGGAAATGAGCTGTCCGTCAACTCAAGAGTGGATAAAGAAACTGTGACACATTTACACAAAGAAATACTACTCAGCTATTAAAAACAAAGAAATCATGAAATTTACAGGCAAATGGATGGAACTAGAAAAACATCATCTTGAGTAAGTTAACCCAGACCCAGAAAGACACACATGGTGTTTACTCAACTTATAAGTGGATTTTAGCCATATAGTACCATATAGTACAGGATAAGCATACTAAGAGACACAGACCAAAGAAGATAAGTAGCAGCATGGAGGATCCAAGGGAGAAGGCATATATCTCACTCAGAAGCAGAGATAGAAAAGATAGAAGCAGTGGCTGAGGAGAGGGAGCAAGGTAGGAGAAGGGGCGCAGAGAGTTAAGAGGGTGGAGATGAGACCTGGGGAGAGCGACTGTGAGAGGAGAGAAGACATGTTGAGAAAGAGAAACTGCAAGTGGGGATAGCTCTGTGACAAGCTTCTCGGGGCATTTTTATTTGATTACTATTCTTTGCTTTGAAGATGAGGATCAGGTAGCCCAGGCTGGCCTCAAACTCATTATGTTTCATTATGTAGGGATTGCTATGTACAGTTCAAGGTTGCCTTGAACTTCTGAATCTCATTCCTCCACTTCCTAAACTCTGAGATTAAGAACATGTGTCGCCGTGCCCAGATTAATTTGAGAGCTTAATCTTAGCTGTTCAAGTCAACACTAATTAATTTAATGTTTTACAAGTTATTTTAAAGGACATTGTTTTAGCCTAATTATGATGATCAAAGCAAAGAATCCTATTTTGAGTCATAGGCTACCCATTAAACTCAGTTATAAAATAATCTAATAAGAAATATTAGTATCATTATTAAGTAGATGTCAAGAGACAAATTTTATGCATTTTTCTTTTCAAAGCAAATCAGTGTTTCAGTGGTATGCATTAAACAGGAGGCCTATTTCATTATAAAAATACATGAAAGATGTTAAGCAATCTTGCAGGCCAGAGATGTAAACGCAAACACTGTGAGTTCACTCTCTTGGCTGGCATGCTGGTATTCCCAGAACCTTATGATGAATCTAGGAGTACAGGAGGTCTTAGTAAATCCCTGTTGGTGCAGTGGGTGGTACTTCCTCTATCCAGTCTGCTTCCTCTAACATCCTCCATCCCTACCAGAAGGAACTGATACCTAGACTAAATTCAAACACTTTGATATCTTTCTTTAAATAATGATTTACCTTATTAAAAATTCAAAGTACAGATTATGCTTAGAAAATGGACATTTAAAAGCAAATAACAGATAATCATTTAATATTGATAAGTAATCATAAAACTTAATGCAGCTTGGGTCAATCAATCAGAAAAAGAAGAAAAGAAAAATAAAACCTCAAGTTAGTCATCAAAACATAAGCAGTGTTAAAATTAGGTCTTGTTTACATTTCACTGTGAAATTTACTTTCTACCACTGGGAGTTTACAAAGAAAAAAATCTCTTGGTTTAAGAATATTTTTTCATGTTTAATTTTAGCTGTACATTTTTCATTTTTAGATTATTATTTTTTATTTGAATTTGCTAAGCTGCTAGAAAATGTGGAATACATTACTGAGGTAATCATCTGCTGTTTTACCATTTCCTTCTGGTGCCAGCTAAAATTAAAATGAGAATATCAATGTTTAGAGATTTAAATGTTAGGCATGATTCAAATAGTATCTGAAAGGAAACCTTCCCAGAGAAACCTCTCCACACTCATTGAAAAGGGAAAAGCATTTTAGATGCTACCCCTTCAGGTTCCTCAATGTAATATATTTTTCCTTCAAAAAGTTCAATTTTAATTCAACCAGAGATGGAAGAAAATATTATAGCTTTGTCTCTAAAATTTAAACGTAGAAAAAAATTACAAAATAATATACAATCTTCTGGAAATTTCTATAGTGTTATCTATTTTCCTGCTCAAGCCCCACAACAATTATACAAACACATTTCATTTTACAAAGTTTCTAAGCTAAATAAAGTATGGTAAAGATAATTTTTCTCTTAGTATAATGGTATTCTCTTAATATAATTGATCCAATGTTTTGAAAAATGCATCCTTCTTAGCAGTTTTCAATGGCATACCACAGATCCATTCATCTGCTGATGGGCATGAGGTTCACTCCATGGCTTGATGATTGTGAATACTCCAGGAAATAAAAAGGATGTACCTGACTCAGAAAGATGCATATTGTGAGATTCTCATGTGAAATAAAGGAGAGGAGGGAAACAAAAAAAGAAAGACAAGAGGAAAATGGAATAAAGTATGAGAAAACAACATAAAGAACTATTAGAGAAAGAAGGAAGTCTGAGGGGACCAGTGTGGAAAAATAGAGGAATAAATACTATCAAAATAAAATATGATTACTTTCCTAGAGTTCAAAAAACACCCTAGAGAGAAGGATTTGAAATTATTTTCCCTGATGTCCCAGGACATATGATATCAGTTCCTGGGCCTGCCCACCCACGAGGGAAGAGGAAACACAAGTCTAGTCCCAGTCAATCAGAGCCAAAAAGGTGCTGTGCTGTATGTGTATGTGATTGCATAGCCACATTGCTAATTCTCCAATAGCTGAGCACATATCAGCTACAAGTCCTACAAAGGCTGTTCTTTTATGAACCATAAATTCCTTGAAATCTGTTGTCATGCTAGATGACAGTCCTCTTTTCAGTAAGTTCTATACATTTGGGCAGTTGGGCAGAACAAGAGCTATAGAGAGCATAACTATGGGGACCGAACTTTTATACACATATTCTGTCTGTAAACACCGAGATTAATAAACAACAAGAATACTTATATTGTCTTTACCTCTTCTAAAGCACTTGTTGCACATGAACATACTAAAGCTAAGTTTATACGAAATAAACAAATGGAAGTTAAAATGTTTGTTCTAAGTAACCATAATCATTGACCTGGAACTAAGGGAAAATCAGAGTAAGCACATTGGAGGAAGCAAACTTTCTCTGAAGTTTTGGGAATGTCGTAAAGGCTGGGCTGGATTCAGTGTAAGCAGCTAGGTGACTATTGGGGAACAGATTGCTAGTCAAATGGCATAACAACTGTTTGTGCTACTAAACAACAGGACATTGAAGAACATCAGCATTGAGAACAGATTTAAATATGCATATGTATTCGGCATACTTATATTTTTATTAATGCCTTAGATTGTATATATCATATGCAAAGTGTGTGTGTTTGAGTGTGTGTATGTTTGTGTGTGTTTGTGTGTTGGGAGTTTCCCAGTAGAGATTATATAGAAAATCTGATAAAACCTGAAAGCAATCAAGCAAACAGTAAAACATCAATGGCCTTTCAAGTAAGATCTAGTGGCTCAGTGTTTGCTGTGCACATAAGAAAGCTTAAGGATGGCATTAGGAAGTCATTTTGAGGTCAAGGGAATAGGAAGGGAAAGTTGACAATTATTTTCAGAAATAAGGTATGATGCTATTTAACAGACTGTCAATTGCCATTTAACAGACTGGTAGGGTAGTATTTATTACTAATATATAATCAAATGAGAAAGTTTTGTTTCTTCAAGAAAGAATCAATATACTCTACCACCTGCTAAGGATGTTCAGGATCTGGCTTGGGTTTCTTTTACCTTCAGCAGGAACCAAATTTTGGGAAATTTACATCCTCATAGGGAGTATTCCATTGACCAAATATGAGAAGAAAAACATTGAGGCTTGCAGATGGTAAGTAATTGGCCCAGGCACAGAAGTAAAGTTTTATCTTCTGTCTGTGATTGGGAACCACAAACTTTCATCACATACAGAGGCTAAAATTGGCTTGTACCCTGAGGATGGGTAGCTATATGAATGTCGTGTCATCCTTAGGAAACCAGCTCAATATGGCACTGAGAAAGTGGATGTGGAAAGTCAACTTCAAACAGACTCCTCAGTAGCACACATTCATGTACACAACCATAAAGAGTTAGCCAAGGAATTTACACATTTGATATTCTTGGATATGGAAGTCCAGCCTCTGTGTCACAAAGAGTAAGAGGACATTGAAGTGACCGCTTTTAGATGTATCATTGCTGTTGTAGAGTGCAAATGTGAAAGCCCATTTTGACTGTATTATGTTGAAAAAAACAATGTAGAAGGAAAGAACAGAAAGGGAGGGAATGGAGAGAAGGGATATTGATGCAGCTGATGGCAGAATAAATGCTTGGCATGCAAAGGGCCCTAGATTCTATCCCCAGCAGCACACATAAAATAAGTAAAAGAACAAGGAAAGCTCTTAGAATGTTTTGAAGCTAGACATTTTTGAAGCAATTTCAGCGCATTACAAACATATCAGTAATTGGTTCCTAGATGATAATGGATATTTGCCTCCACTAATTGTTCTCAACTTTGCCACTAATGTTTTCAAATTAGGTTTCCAAGGCTGGCCTATTAAAAAAAAATCAAAAGAGACAAAGTCCCAAGTAATCAATATGTGGCAACATTGTATATAGTGGAGATAATAAAGTACCCTAAGTGAAAAGTGCCTGATAATTTTAATGTTAAGTAATTGTGTAGCATTCAGTAGATAAGGACTTAATGCTAAAGTAAGTACAGCCCATAATAGCTTGGCAAGATATTTATTTATCTTCAACAACCCATGCTATGACTTGTAAGCAAGACAAGGCAGCTGGAACCTAAAGCAGAATTGCAAAGATTTTTTTCCATTTAATAAACAATGTATCGTCTTCTTATTTTCCTCTTCTTTTATTGTTATTAAGATACTGCTACTACTACTACTATTATTATTTGTTATAGTTTACTCACTTTGTATCCCGGCTGTAGTCCCCTCCCTTATCTCCTCTTAGGATCCTACCTGTCCTCCCTATTTCCCCACCATGTTCCTCCCTTAGTCCACTAATAGGGAACATCCTTCTCCCCTACTATCTGACCCTAGGCTATCAGGTATCATACTCTCTTGATCCTCTTTCTCTGTGGCCTAGTAGGGCCACCTCACCAGGGGGAGGTGATCAAAGAGCAGGCAATCTAGTTCATGCTAGAGAATGCCTTTGCTCCCTTTAGTAGGCCACCCCCACTGAGACTGGAGACTGAGCTGCCTATGGACTTCATCTGAGCAGGGGTCTAGATCCTCTCCATCAATGGTCTTTAGTTGATTCACTAGTTTCTGCAAGTGCCCCTGGGCCCAGAATTTTGGCTCGTTGGTCAAGTTGTGGAACTCCTGTTACCTCCAGGTCTTTCTTCCTCCCCCACTTCTTCCATAATATCCCCTACAGTCTGTCCAAAGTTTCACTATGAGTCAGCATCTGCTTTGATACTCTGCTTGGTAGTCTTTCAGAGGCCCTCGGTGGTAGGTTGCTGTCCTGTTCCCTGTCTTCTCCCACTTCCAATGTCTATCCTGTTTGCCCTACTGAGTGAGATTAAGCATATTCCTTAGGATCCTCTTTGTTGTTTATCTTCTTTAGGACTATAGGTTTTAATATGTTTATCCTATATTGTCTAATATTCACATATAAGTGACTATATAGTATGTGTATCTTTCTGCTTCTGGGTTACCTACTCAGGATGATCTTTTCTAGTTCTCACTATTTGACTGAAAATTTCATGATTTCCTTCTTTTTAATTGCTGAGTAGTATTCCATTGCTTAAATGCTCCCCAATTTCTGTATCAATTCCTCTGTTGAGGGACATACAGGTTGTTTCCAGATTCTGGCTATTAGAAATAAAGTTGGTATGTATATAGTTGAGCAAATGTCTTTGTTGAATGGTGGAGCATCTTTAGGGTATATGTCTAGGAATGGTGTGGCTGGATCTTGAGGTAGCACTATTCCTAATTTTCTGAGAAAGTGCCAGATTGATTTCCAAAGTAGTTGTAGAAGTTTACATTCTCAGCAGCAATGGAAGAGGGTTCCCCTTTTGCCACACCCTCTCCAGCATGTGTTGTCACTTGAGTTTTTGATCCTAGCTCTTCTGATGGTTGTGAGGTGAAATCTCAGGGTCGTTTTGATTTGCATGTCCCTGATGACTAAGGATGTTGAACATTCTTTAAGTGTTTCTATGTCATTCAGTATTCTTCTGTTGAGAATTTCCTGTTTAGCTCTGTATCCCATTTTTTATTTGGATTACTTGGTTTGCTGGTGTTTAACTTCTTGATTTCTTTATATATTCTGGATATTAGCCCTCTATCAGATATAGGGTTGGTGAAGAACTATTCCCAGTCTGTAGGCTGTCATTTTGTTCTGTTGACAAAAGCTTTACAGAAGCTTTTTAGTTTCATGAGGTCCCATGTATTGATTGTTGATCTTAGAGTCTGTGCTGTTGGTGTTCTTTTCAGGAAGTTGTCTCCTGTGCCAATGAGTTTCAGGCTTTCCCCCACTTTTTCTTCTAACAGATTAGGGTGTCTGGTTTTATGTTGAGGTCTTTGATCCACTTGGACTTTACTTTTGTGTAGCTTGATAAATATAGATCCTTTTTGCATTTTCTACATGTGGACATCCAGTCTAGGCCAGCAGTATTTGTTCAAGATGCTCTATTTTTTCCATTGTATGGTTTTGGCATCTTTGTCAAAAATCAGATGTCCTTAAGTGTGTGAATTTATTTCAGGTTCTTTAATTCCATTGATCCACCCTTCTGTTTCTCTGCTAGTACCATACTGTTTTTGTTACTGTTGCTATATAGTACAGCTTGAGCTCAGGGATGGAGATACCTCCAGAAGTTCTTTTACTGTACAGGTTTGTTTTAGCTATTCTGGACTTTTTATTTTTCTATTTGAAATTGAGAATTGTTCTTTCAATGTCTGTAATGGATTCTGTTGGTATTTTGATGAGAATTGCTTTGAATCTGTGGATTGCTTTTGGTAGGATGGACTTTTTTTTTCTTTCATTTTGCTTTGTTCTGATGTACATTGTTTATAAAGAAAACCTAGTCTCCCAGATTATTATTCACTAAATACTTGAAATTAGTGTTTTAACAAACTCAGTTAAAGTATCGTGTTGTAGTCCTAGTTGTACTCCCATCACAAGATGATGTGATTTGCTTTGTTTTCCGTCAATGGTACCTGCTGACTTTCATTATGACTTTCAAATTACTGTATGCGACAGAGTGAGCTTCCTCCCTGTCAACACTTACAATAAACAGATAAGTTGAAAATCTGGTAGAAATTAAGTTGCAAGAGCTTGCTCTTCCCACTGACAATGGAAATCCCACACTTGTGAATAGGGAAGAAAAGTTCATTAGGAAGCTGTTTAAGAGACTGCCAGTGGCTTTAGCACAATGGGAGTGTGGCTTGAATTATGTAGAGCACCTGTTACACAACTAACCTGAAAACAAAGTGTTTAGTATAGGAAAGTTTACTCTAGATAGCTGGTTTGCTCATTTATTTATTCTGTGTCTACTGCATGTCTATTACCATAGTAGCATCTAGTGGTTAGAATGTAGCTTGTGGGGCTCCCGTCCCCTCCAGGTCTTTCTATCTCCCCCTTGTTTCATAATATTCCTTGCACTCTGCTCAAAGTTTGGCTATGAGTCTCAGCATCTGCCTTGATACCCTGCAGGGCAGAGTCTTTCAGAGGTCCTCTGTGGTAGGCTCCTGTCCTGTTCTCTGTTTTCTCCCTTTTCCGATGCCCATCCCATTTGCATTTCTGAATGATTGAGCATCTTACCCAGGGTCCTCCTTCTTGATTAGCTTCTTTAGGTGTACAGATTTTAGTATGATTATCCTATATTATATGTCTAATATCCACTTATAAGTGAATATATACTATGTGTGTCTTTCTGAGACTGATGCTCCAATCAAGGACCATGCATGGAGATAACCTATAACCCCTGCACAGATGTAGCCCATGGCAGCTCAGTGTTCAAGTGGGTTCCCTAATAATGGAGACAGGGACCTTCTCTGACAGGAACTGATTGGCCTGCTCTTTGATCACCTCCCCCTGAAGGAGGGAGGTAGCCTTACCAATCCACAGAGGAAGAAAATGTAGCCACTCCTAATGAGACCTGATAGGCTAGGGTCAGATGGAAGGGGAGGAGGACTTCTCCTATCAGTGGACTGGGGAGGAGAAGAGGGAGAGAGGATGGGGTTAGGAGGGGATAAAGGAGAGGGCTATAGCTGGGATAAAAAGTGAATAAACTGTAATTAATAAAAACAAATAAATTTATTAAAAATAATAGAAAAAGAATGAAGTTTTTGCCTTTGTATAAACATGAAATATGATGGGTCAATAAAAAATTATGAATTGTATGTGAATGCATGTGTTCATAAAATTTATATTTGTGAGGGCTTTGTTCCTGTAAGTAATAGATAGATTTCATATGGTATTTGCAATCTTCTTTTTTCATACTTTGTTCTTGTTTCCAAATACTTTGTTTGTTCTTTTCTTAGTTCGTTCAATACAGGAGATGGATAAATATGACCAAAGAATATAAGATTCCCTAGGTTCCATGCAAATCCAATGAGAGCACTGAAATCTGAAATTGAAAAATTTTCAGTAATTTTTGCCTCAGAAACTTTCATATTACAAGAGAAAAATGTCAGTATCTACACTGGACTATGCTTTAATAGTATGCCATAAATATTCATAAAGAAGCACTTAATATATTTTATATAATTATATTAAGGAAATTATTTCCAATAAATTATTCCTTCTTCATTTAGCCTCCTGTATACTAATTTAACATTTAATCCTCAATTGTCCAAATATTAATCACACTGGTAAACACTAGTATATGCTATCCAGAGTTTGATAACATTCAGATCTGCATGCAGATACAACACAATGAATACACTTTTAAATAATCAGAATAATTTTACTTTTCTCAGGAAAATTACGTGAAGTGAAGCATCAATTGTTTCCACCACAAATTCTCTCAAGGTAAACAGCCAGACAAAAACTGACAGGAAATAACACATTGCTGCCTTAGATATAAATCCCCCCCCCAAATCAATACGTGAATTATTTTTAAAGTATACATTTATGAAAGCACCGAATATAAACACAAATAACTCTACATAGATGCAGTTAAAACTTAAAATGTTTCTTGAAGCCATGATGCTTCAACATATTATAAAGGGCTATGTATTAAGTTAATGCTTGACAGAATAAATTTACTTTGAATAAGAAAAGGGAGCTCAGACAGCATTTTTTTTCTGGTTAGCTGACATAATGTTTAAAGCTGTTGTATTTCTAAATTGTTTGACATATATAACCATATAAACACCAAATGAAGCTATAAAAAGAAATCCAAAATATATTAAAATGTCACAGTGCTCACATGAATATTTATACTGACTTCATTTTATTTGATGTAACTAGGAGAGGGAGAAAGGGGAAGAGTACAGGCTGGCCCTAAAGAGTTATCAAAATTCAGGGACAATTTTACTTTTCAGTGCATGATGTAAAAGAGGCGCAGAGACTTCAACCTGAGTTCAGGGACAGGAAAGGAAAGGAGATGCAATGATAAATGTCAAGCATTCTTTAATAGGTGATTGCTGGGATCCTCAGTGCTTCTCAACCTCTCTAACACTTTGACTCTTATTACAATTACTCATGTTGGGGTGATCCAAACCACCATAATATTATTTCATTGCTACTTCACAACCATAATTTTGCTACTTTTATAAATAAAAATGTAAATATCTGATATTTTTGATGTCTAATATATGAACCCTATAGGAGTCACAATGTACAGACTGAGAACCACTCTGTCTATGTGATCATATCCCACAGAACATACACCCCTGTATCTTTTTCTGTCAATGTTAAAATCCCATTTGCAGGCATGATGGTCCATGCCTTTTAACTATATAACTGGGAAGGCAGAGACTCTTTTAGTGGGACTCTTTTAGTTGGAATTCTGGTCTACTTGGCAAGTTCCAGGACAGCCAAGACTACATAGAGATACCCTGTCTTTTTAAAAAAAGAAAAAGGAAGGAAGGAAGGAACAAAGTAAGAAAGAAGGAAAAAAGAAAGGAAGGAAGGATTCCATTATTTAACTTCTGACATTGAGCTTAAATGTGAGAATATCTTTTAAATCCTATTCTCCACAATCCCACTGTTCTGTAAATTCAAGGGTTCCAATTATCTCACTACTGTAGGCCTGGGACTGAAGAGAGGGCTCAAAGGTTAAGAGCTCTTCTTGCTTTTGCAGAGACTGTGTTCTGTTCCAAGCATACATTCGGTGGCTCACAGTAATCTGTAACTATAAACCTTCTAGCCTCAGTAGGCACTGCATGCCTATGGTGCACATACATTCATGCAGGCAAAACATTCATACCCATAAATAAAAGTGGGCTAGAGGAGAGGGATCGGGAGGGAGGGTGAGGGACGGTGGGGCCAGGAGGAACTGAGGGAAGGGGCTACAACTGGGATATAAAGTGAATAAATTATAAATAATAATAAAAATAGAATTCTAAAAACTTAAATATTGTAAGGCTTCTACCCCATGGTATTTCCTTTATCATGTGATTAACAATTACTTTCATAGTTTTGAGGGATATCTACCTTTTTTACAAAAGAATACTCCACCTATAGGTGTCTGTAATGGTAACTAAAACGTTTACAAGATGTTGTGATGTCAACAAGTAGGAACTGGAAGTAGGAACTGGGCGTGTTACTGTCTTTGATGGAGCTGGGTCAATACCTGAAAGAAATTGATTATATGGCAGAAAATGTAAGAACTGAGTGGATTTTACTAAATCCCCCAACAGAAATTTTCTTTCATATCAAATATCAAGTTTCATAATCTTCCCTACCATCTATTTTATATATAAATTAATATATATATATATATATATCACCTGCATTATTTCTCCTGTTATGTTATGAGAGAGAGAAAGAGAGATTTAGGAGAGAGACAGAGCAAACAAGTGAGAGTAAAGCATATGAGTAAAAGACTTCAAGTTTTCTGTCTTTCTTGGTAGAGAAATTCCCCTTTCAGGTCAAATAAATATTACCCATACTTTGTAAAAGTACTGGCCTCATCCCACTTCTGGGACTCAAACCTGAAATACTGCTTATGTAAGGTACTAAACTACATCAGCAGCTACATGTAGACTCCTTGCTATAGCTTTGGATAAAAAAAAAAAATGGACCCACAAACTCTTGAATATTAAAAGCTTGACTCCCTCCCGTGACTTCCAAATGCTGAAAGGATTGTGATCTTTCTGAACAAATCGGAAGGTTTGTCTGAGAGTCACATTTGTGTGGCTTTATTTGGAGGTGCTGGAAACTTCTAGAAAATGTGCTTGGATGGAAGATACAGGTCTCTGTGGCATGGTTTATGTTTTCATTTTGGGGGATGGTGGTAAGTGCAACAGATCCCTGGCATCTATCACTCTTTCTGCTTAATGAATGCTGTGATGTGAAAAACATCTCTTTAACTCACCTACTTGACATGATTTTCAGCCTCACTATAGCTGCCTTAGAAAGACTAGGGTCAAGTAGGCTTGGTGGTACACACCTGTAATTCCAGCAGGAGGTACAGCGAGGCAGATTTCTGTGAGTTTGAGGCCAGCCTGGTCTACAAAGCAAGTCTAGGACAGCCAAGGCTAGACAGAGAAACCCTGTCTCAAAACCCCAATTTTTTTAAAAAAGAAGAAAGAGAGAGAGAGACAGAGACACAGAGAGAGACAGAGAGAGACAGAGAGAGAGAAGGAAAGAAAGAAAAAGAAAGACAGAAAAGTAGTCTAAAAAATAAACCTCTGAAATCATCACTCAAATGAATCTTTCTCTTTAAGGTATTTTGTCTCATTGACAAAAGCCAAGTAATGCCTTGACACACAGGACAATTTGTGTAAAACTAATTAAAACGAAGTCCAGCTATTAGAAAGTGCATTTGAGTAGTAAAATTTCATCTAACACATGAGAGCAGAAGTCCTTCAGTTAATCTTCTAGTTTCAGCTAGCTTGGTAGTACACACTGTTAATCCCAGCAGGAGGTACAGGCAGGCAGATCTCTGTGAGTTTGAGGCCAACCTGATCTACAAAGCAAGTCTAGGACAGCCAAGGCTACAAAGAGAAACCCTGTCATCCCTTTGTCACCATACCTTCTTCCCAGAAGACCAAGTTCTTGAACTTTCAGAAGGTCAATGTATTTTCCAACAATGACCCAAAATGGTTGAATCAATACAACTCCGTTTTAAATCCAATCTTCGCATAGTCATTGCAACTTGAACTCATCCATGCAAGTTCTCTGTTTACATTTCTGCTTAATGTCTGAAGAATAGTGTTAAGAAATCTGTCATTTGGGGCAGGCATTATGGTTCAGTGAGTAAAGGCACTTGGTGCTCAAGCCCAGTGACCTACTTCATTCCTTGAAAAGGTGGAAGAGAAACTCTCCCCGTGACCCTGGCAGTACACAGTGAGGCATACATGCTTCCACACATTCATGAGCACATACACACAAACACAACAGGTGTATGTAAAATATTTTTCAAAGTTGTCACCTTTGACCACTTGATACGAATTTGATTTTTTGAGTTGGTGATATTTAGAACATTAAGAGTTATTAAAATAATAAAAAAAATTTCCTTTTAATAGAAATATAGAGCTATCGATATTGGACAATTTATCTGTAGAGACATGATTTTTTTTCTCTCTCCATCTCTTTCTGTGTGTATATGTGTGTATACATTGTATATGTTTATGTGTCCTTGCAGACATTCTAAGCAAATTATATATAAATTCACACATTATTTCTAACCAAAAGTATAATGCTCAATACTTTGTATTTCTGTAATTTTTTTATGATTTGGGGGGGAGGGAGCTGAGGACTGAACCCAGGCTCTTGTGCTTGCTAGGCAGGCACCCTGCCACTGTGCTAAATCCCTAACCCCATGTTTCTGTAGACTTAGAAAATTAATGATTGATCTTTGAGGCTGTTTTCCTGTTTATAATGATTGTGTGAAACTCTTCCCATTCATTATAGCATCTTAATCCATCATGTGGCTATAAAACATTGTATCTGTATTACATTCAAAGGTTTTAACTACTGTCTCTTTCTCTACACTGAGTAACTATTTACGTCCTAAATTTCCCAGTATGTCTAACTGGGCCTGTTAGATGTAATTTTGGAGGTGAAATTATTCACTTGAAGGGCATGTACTTCTGAAGTTTAAAAACCTGTACCTGAGCTGGCCTTCAAAGCAGTGTAGCCAGTTGTCTTTCTACCAACAACGGATGAGAGAGTCACTCTCTTTAGCGTCTCTCCTAATCGTGACTCTCTTTTCAACTTGCAAAGTAGAGAATGATCTTGAAGTGTGCTGAGCATTTTTTGTCATGGTTTTAGGTTATTTTAGTTGTATAATTCACATATAACTCATCCATTTGTATATTATAATTAGCATTTAAGGTAAACAAATGTTTTTTTCTCTTTATATGTCTACACCATTTATAAATTATTAGCCATCCATGTATATGTGTTTGTCTATGTGGTGTGTGTTTTCTTCTGTACATGCACAAGCGCTTGTGAACATGTATGTGGAGGTCAAGCATAACCTTATGAGTTCCTACTTAACTGATCAATGTGAGGTAGACTGACTGACCAAAAATGTTCCCATTTCTACCTCTGTAGAGCTGGTATGATGAGTATGTGTCATCTCCTCTGACTTTTTTTTTTTACATGAAGTACAAGGATTAAACAGATCTTAAAAACTTCCTCTATTACATATAACTGCATAAACAAATGAGCTTTTACTGACTTACCATGTTGATGTTCATATCTATTTATGTATAAGTAGCATCATTTATGAAATATTTTAAATATGTTTAATAACTGATAATCAATTTCACATGCATGGATTTTTTAGTCAAAATTTTAATTTTTATAAGGACAAGTTTTATACAATTTACCCAGTCAGTTAGAAAGCCTAATTTTTTATATTGATGAACCTTAAGTGTTACACAGTGCCAAACTATAAATCCAAAGATAAAATGTCACTTTACAAAATTTTATATACGAAGCATATCTTGATGACATGCAATACATATATTGTTAGAAAAATGCCTAACCACTTTTTATGTCGGTAAATACTACATAAGGTGTGTACAACACTATTTTCCATGCTTTAAATTATTGATCTAAAATGTTAATTCACTAAATTATTGATTTAAAGTTTAATCTTGTGAGTAGGAATAATTATTAAATTGAAGGATATGTACTCAAAAGACACAAAAACTTAAAGACATTACTCTTAGATTAATCTAAACAAAACTTTGTGGAACATATGGGCTGAAAAGAAAGCTTCTCAGGCTAAGGCATCTGCCCGCCAAGCCTTTGACCTCACAGCCAAGGGTGGTCTCTGAAACCCACATAGCAAAGGAAAGAACCCACTGCCACAAATTTTCCTCTCACCTCTACATGTATGTTTTGGGACACAAGCAAGCACACACATACATATGCACCAACAGAAGCACACACAAAAATATCTTAAACATGACTTTGTAAGAAAACTGCAATGCAAATAAAATGACTGAAATTTTAAAAATTGTGACAAGTGTTTGACCCAGATCTTAACTTGATAAACAGTGACTTTTTCTTCTATCCTATAGAAACACACACACACACACAACAAAAACAAAAACAAACAAACAAACAAAAAACCAACCAAACAAAAAAGTGAAAAAAACCATCACGGAACATGTAGCACCATATGTCAGTCAGTGAGATCAAAACTGTCCCTCCTTTCACATGAAACAGCGATGGCCACAGATTTCCGCAACGCATCACACACTGACTCATGCATGGGCCGACTACGGGCTACAAAGAAAAGACAAAAGAAAATCTAGAGGTGAGCGGGACATCATTATCTCATCAGGAAAAGTAGGAGACCAAAGCACACCACAAATGTCCAAATCTACAGTGTTCTAAGAAACTTTTGCCAAGAACTAGACTTTTATTTCTTGCAAAGTGTGACAGCACTGGTCACCCTAGCTCACCACTTGCTTTCACATCAACAAGTGCCCTTCCGGAGTATAAAGGCAGTCAGCCGGTGCAGGAAAGGAAGAGAAGGATGCTTCAAAAGGAGAGATTGGCTAGTGTTACAGATTTTCCACAGGGTTCTATGGTTGCTATAGAAACAGCTTCTTTTGTTTGTACATATTCAGAACAGCTGCTTCTTTTTGGCTTCTGGTGGCAGGGACAACATGGAGGTAACTGTGGGGGAAAGAAACACCATAGCGCTGACATAGAAGCTACTTTGCACAGCCAGACTACTTTTATTTCACCTGGTTTAGCTTTAAGGGTGAGTGTGGGTCAAGGCAGGTTTTGAATCTTGGTAAGGAGCTGTAAAAGTTAAATTCCAACGAGGAAAGACTAAGGTGTGCTTTAAGAGATGTTGTGCTAACTTGGAACACCATACCTCCACTCTTTTGTGCTCTTAGGGCTTGAAACACTCCATGTTTTTACAACCTCAGATACATGCAAACTCTATTGCCAGCCCTCCCCCAGCAGGTGGTTTTTATTTTTCTTTCAAGCAGGGGGAAAATATCCCTTTCAAATGCACACAAATCCCTCCATACCTTTCCAAGCCCTAATTAATTTCTCTAATTAGAACCTTTTCTGGCTGCAACCATTTACTAAGTTGAATGGCTGCATAAAAACAAATTTAATGACTGTGCATAAACTAATAATCTTCACTGAATTAACACTCCTGATGCCCACACACTGCTAATGAAACCAGCTTATTAGAGTCTGTAGTAGACCTCACTGAAGAAGGTCATCTCCAAGGAAAAGGCAGAGAAAGCCTGTTTTCAGGGAAGACTCTCTAACAACTTCTATTTTATTTATTTGTGTGTGCACACATAGATATGACACACATGGCACATATTTATATGTAATATACCCATTTGTGGATCTATAACTCATATAAACCTAAGTAACATGGAATAAAATAGACACTCAAGGGGTTAAAGTAATTGAAGCAAAACAGTAAAAACAGCATCTGCAGGAGGAGCAGCCAAATCGCAAATACACAACTTACAATGCAAATAGACACAGGAGCAGGCACAGCTGTTGTCATAAACAAATTAATATTGAACATAGGTGTATTATCGTGTTTCTGGCCCTATGGGATTTAACAAAAGTGCAATATGAAAGCAAAGTAATGCTTTTGTTTTTAAATGGAAATGTATTCATCATTTGTCCAACTAGGGACTTTTAAGTCTCATATTTGTAGTTGAAATCCAGGTAACATTTGGTTGGTTTAATTTGGTAACCAGATTTTCACAGGTGCTACCTCAAACAACTCAGCCATGGCAATTTAATTACATATTTGCTTAAGACTTTTCATAACAATCAATTCACTGTATCTTTTTTAATAACATAAAATCTGAGTACAAATTTTGATGTGTTCAAAATATAAAGAAATTCAGGCAACAGCACAAACATTTATATTATTAAATAAAAATTTCTGAGCATACTTAGTGGATCTCATGTTATGTTCATACTCACTTATTTAAATATTTATATTTAGAACTAAATGCTTTCACATCAATGTCAGTTAAATATAAATTACTACAGAAAACAACGGCTATAACAAGTGTGTCTACTTTCCTAGCTTTTGCCAGCATGATTTGGGACAAATGTCTTTCTCCTTTAAACATGAATTTGTATAAAGCAATGATACCAACACTTTGGGGAATAAATTGAGGCAGGATACCTAAATGCATATGAAATTATAAATGTTATCTGATTCTGTTATGTTAATAAATGAGAAAAGTTGTTTTATTTTTTGTTTCATTCTTTCTAACCTGTCCTTTTTTCAGCATTATCAGTTTTCTAAGTATCAGACTTTTTATTTATTTTTTTATTGATTACAGTTTATTCACTTTGTATTCAAGCTATAGCCCCTTCCCTCATCCCCTCCCAATCCCAACTGAGCTCTCTCATCTCCCCCCATGCCCTGCCCCTAGTCCACTGACAGGGGAGGTCCTCCTTTCCTTCCTCTCTGACCCTAGCCTATCAGTTCTCATCAAGACTGGCTGCATTGTCTTCCTCTGTGGCCTGGTAAGGCTGCTCACCCCTTATGGGGAGGTGATCAAAGACTTTGAATGACCCGAATACTCAAATCTAAAGTCTTATTGGTTAATTGATATGTACTATATCCAGACTAAAGAATTTATCACATCTCTAAAACAGGGGGTGGTTTATTATTGATGTACTTCTAAAGACATCATATTTCTTTCCATTCTAGAACCTCCCAGTCTCAGTATGTTTCCATCAAGGTGACTGCTTTTATTCCCTTATAGCTTAATTGTGCATACACTTGAAGTTTCATTCTCATTCGCCTTGAATTTTTGAAGAAGTTACAATGAGTTCTTACTAAACTACACAGGAATCCCAGATTCCTCTCTCTATCATTCTAGAGATCAGTTCTCGTCCCAATGCATCATACAGACCTTCTCAGATATCTGATTATTTCTGTCCCTCTACTGTACAGTTAACACTTCTACCCTGACCCATAAGATATTTCATGTTCAATACACAGCCAACATGGTATTGCAGTTTCCCTTACTTTTTGATACACTCATAGTATTTTTAAATTTATACTTTGAGGAGTGCATATATATAATATATAATGTATTTTGAAAATAAATAACTATTCACTATTTCACCCTTCAACTCTACCTGGACTTCCTTCCACTATGTTACCTCCAAACTTAAAATCCTCTTTTCAATATCTCTTAGTAACTCACTGAGCTCCATTAGTGTTGCCCATGTGTGCAGGGTCTAGAGTCATTCACTGGAGCATGGGAACGGCTTAGGAGATACCTCTGAACAAACCTGACTTTCTTCCCCTTGGTAGCCACCCCCTATCAAGAGCTTCCTAGCCAGTGGTAGGGCCTCAAACATTTTTACTTGTATTTGTGACTCAGCTTCCTACAAGTCTTCATTTACCGTTTGGCTTTTGCCACAGTTTTCTTCTCAGTTTCTGTAACACACTGACCAAATCAACCTGGAGTAGGGAAGGGTTTATTTAGGCTTAAAGGGTATAGTCCATTATGTAAGGAATCCAAGGCAGGAACCCAAGGCATAAGCTTGAAGCAGAGACCATGAAGAAATGCTCCTTACTGATCTGCTTCTGGGCTCTTATTTAGCTTCCTCTCTCATGCAGCCAAGTACCACCTGCTTAAGTATGATACCATCCACAGTGCGACGGACCCTCCTATATCAATTATCAATCAATAATATGCCCCACAGGCCAGTCCATTGGAAGAAATTCCTCAACTGAAATTCTCCCTTTCCAAGTTGACAACTGAGGCTGATATGTCATCTTTTATATACAGCTTTACACTGTTCCAATTACTAGAGGTCACAAGGCACTTCCAGTGGAAAGTCCAAAGTGGTGTGCCTTGGTACAAATGAAGTGGATTGAGTAAATCTTCAGGAAAGAAAAAAGATTTATTCGCCTTTGCTAATTTCTAATAATTATTTATTCAATTTAATATTCATTATAGCAACTGTTAAAATAAACATTAATACTAAAAGTATTTTAAGTTGAATTTATTATGTATACATTTAGATATTACTACTCATAAATTCTTACCCATGAACTAAGTTTGATGATAAACTTGGGCTCTTTCTTTCTCAACCTTTAATCTATTCACAATCCTGATACTTCATAATATCTCCATTTTAATATTTCATGAATACCATTAAGTTATTAATAAAATGGTGTCTGCTACATAAATAAAATTCTTGCTAGGGTGCGTGGACCATCATTACTTCTTGAGCAGAGGCTAGAATTTTTCTTATTCTTTTAGATGGCATCTGATGCTGGAAATATAGTTTCTGTCTGGGAGCCCTGAGAATCACAAGCACAATAAGTTGGACTCTACACTGAGGAAATGTGGCATGTTGATAAGGAGGGTATGGGCCTATAGAGTTATAGTTAAACTATTGAATCAGCATCCTCTAAACGAACAAATATATTATTGCATTCTGTTGTCATGACAAAAACTCTTTAAGTTAAATATCACTATTATCCCATTTTTTAAATAAAAGAAGAATTACAAAAAATGAGGGCTATAAAAGGCATGTAACAGCTAGGGAGAGCTTTGAACTTGAACCCACATACTATTTTTTTAATTGATTTCTATTTTCAATACATTTAATACATACACTGAATACAATTTATGTGTAATTCTATTTCAAACTTCTCTGGTTATGTCAACTATACTCAAGTGACAACACAGGCTGGAGAGGATGTGGAGAAAGAGGAACCCTCCTCCATTGCTGGTGAGAAGGTAAACTTGTACAACCACTCTGGAAATCAATTTTGCCCTTTCTTAGACAATTACGAATAGTGATTCCTCAAGATC
>CM053752.1:79380008-79390048 GCA_028658305.1 Pachyuromys duprasi | reverse complement strand
TATCCTAAAAGCAGAAAGACACACATGGTATATACTCACTTATATAGACCTATAAGATAGGATAAACATACAGAAATCTACACACCTAAAGAAGATAAACAAGAAAGAGGACCTGGGGTAAGAGCATTAATCCTCACTTAGAAAGACAAATGGGATGGACATTGGATGTAGGAGAAAACAAGTAGCAGGACAAGAGCCTACCATAGAGGGCCTGCGAAAGACTCTACCTAGCAGTGTATCAAAGAAAATATTAAGACACATAACCAACCCTTTGGCAGAGTGCAGGGGATCATATGAAAAAGGGGGGAAATAGTATAATCTGGAGAGGACAGGTGCTTCTCAAGGACCAAATATATCAGGGCATAGGGGTCTTTTATGAGACTGTTTCTCCAAACAAGGACCATGTATGGATATAACCTAGAACCTCTGCTTGAATGTAGCAAATGGTATCTCAATATCCAAGTGGGTACCCTAGTAAGGGGAACAGGGACTATTTCAGACAGGAACTCAATGGCTGGCTCTTTGACACACCACCCCGCCGCTCAAGGGAGGAACAGCCTTGCTAGGCCACAGAAGAGGACATTGCAGCCAGTCCTGAAGAGACCTGATAAGCTAGAGCTAGTTGGAAGGGGAGGAGTTCCTCCCCTATCAGTGGACTTAGAAAGAAGCAGCGAGGAGGTGAGGGAGGGATTGCGGGGGGGGGGGGATAGGGAGGGAATGCAGGAGGGGGCTATGGCTGGGATACAAAGTACCTAACCTGTGATTAATATAAAATAAAAATGTTAATTAAAAAACAATATAATAGTTTTTAATCCTTTTTTCTCCAGTACCATGTACTTCTACATCTCGGATCTTTTGCTGTTTCTCCTTTTCTCTTTCATCTGCCTTTTATTGGCTAAAAGAGTTGTTAAAGTCAAGCGAGTATTGCAGATCTGGGCTCTGGACTGAGTGGAAAAACATTAGTCCCTTATAAACATAACCCCTTAAAAGCCCCATTTTGATCACACAGTATCAGTAGTGGAGAGCAATTAAGGCAGTTGATAAACTAAATATAACTTCAATTTTTATGCCTCTGTCTTTTTGATGAGCCTTCCCCATATCATCAAATTAATTGCATTAAATATCCATTTAGTAGTTGCCAAAGCAAGTAAGGTATCATCTCATTTTGAAAGTGTTACACCGAGGGGGAAAAGAGACACAGCTCAGAGAAGACATGCAAAATGCTATTTTCCATAAAGAACAAACCCTCAATGCCCTCTTATAGCTGGATCAATTCCTCTTCCTGAAGCTTTGTACCTGCTATGAAGTTTTACTTCACTTGGTTCAGTTCTGCGCCTTCATTACACTTATGAGATTGTATACAAGTTTAATTATTAGTCGTTCTTTATCATAACCATTCTCCACCAAGCTAATGCCATGTTTCTCTTAATTAACAATTATATATAAGTCAACTGATACAGCTTGTGTTTAAATAGCAAAGGAAGTGATTTCATAAAGGATTTACTAATAGGAATTTAAAAATAAAAATAGAACTAAATCAAAATTCCTAAGTCCTATGCTGAGAATTTATGAGATTATGAAATTTTATGCATATGTCTGATTGTAATTTCATAAGTTATTAATAGGTCTTTGAAATACACATTAGAAAGATATTTTAGGTTCCAGGAACTTATAATTCATTATAAAGAGAAAGTTCATAAATAAATATTTCATAAAGGCTTTAGATACTATTTCTTATACCTATATAGTGTTACATATATAATTAAAGGAATAGTAGACTATAGTTTTAACATCAAATAAAAAAATCCTGTGACTGTTATAATCACAACCTACTATAACTTTAAGGAGATATCATAATGACATAAAGGATTTTGTACCACAGCAGTATGAACTAAAATTTTTGGAAAGTAGAAAATAAAGTGTAAACAAATGGCTCAAAAACATTGGCAATAAGCCGTTAGGAAGAGACTCATTTGTTGGCTATGAGATTTCTATAGACAAAAGTCCTTCCCTACAGAGTTTGCTCTGAGAACTCTACTCTGAGAGCTAGCAGGCAGAATGCCCAAGAAAGGCTGGAAAAATTGGATAGGGCCATACAGTAGTATGGAGGCAAAATCTGTTTTGGCCTGGAGAATGGAGTTGGTCACCATTGATGGCTCAGCACCAATTACCTTCCCATAGGAGGGATCACACAGAGGCCAACGGAGCACTTGCCTACCACTAAAAGTGTTAGCTTTACCTTGACCTTTACAGATCTTATAACTGACAGAATTGTCTGACCCCTAACTTTATTCTCAGTTAGTTGCTAAATCATGTAAGTAGGAAATAAAGCATACCCTTTTGGACTTACGAAATTAATTGATGTGTATGTATTTAACTCATTTTTGCCTTCTGACTCTCCTCCTTCCAGCTCCTCTCATATGTTTCACCACTTCCCAAATTCGTGGCACTTATTTTTAATTATTATATATTATACCATGTATGACAGTTATTTATACCACCTGATGAGATCACTTAGTATAATTCATATGCATATTCATATGACCACTTGGTATTGAATCTATTGAACCTGTCAGGAGACTCATCCCAGCAGAAGACCAATTCTCATTTTCTCTCTTTGTCTCTGTCTCTCCCTGTCTCTCTATCTCTCTGTTTTTGTCTCTGTCTCTCTCTCTACCTCACTCCCTCCCTCTCTCTGCAGCTTTGCCTTAAGATCTTCTTCCAGGTTTCAGGCCTCGTGAGAGTGCTCCACACAGTTTCATGTCATTTGTTGTTGTCATTTCCCATAGCTGGTTTTGGCAGCCATATTGCTGAGATTTGAGATTTCATTGGTTCCACCTTTCAGCCATATTGGAGGATGTTATTTAGCAGCAGGATCATAGTCCTTTAGCTATAAGCTTTCTGCATCTTCTTCAACAATATTCCATGAGCCTTAAGCATAGGGATTGTATTGTAAACATATCAGTTGGAGATGGGAAACACATAGTCATTTATTCTTTGAATTTTGAGTAGTTGTGCCTTTCTGTAACACTCTGCCTGTTGCAGAAAGAAGCAATTCTGATAAGGGGTAGGAGCTACACTTACCAGGCAAGCAGTGCCATCCTTGTTAAAGGTTTGTTTTATAAATGAATTGCATAAAGTATGGAAATTCATGTAGAGTGATTAGAGGTAATTATGAAAAGGAAAGGGTCAAACATCTATCTTTTACAAGAATTCTTCAATGAGTAGATAAGTAGTTTCTGGGAAAAAATAAATGGAAAAACAAACATGACAATCCATTTTATCCTTTCTTGCACAAAAAAACTTTCTTCTTATCTTTGACTATGCTCTTCCTTCTGGTCATGAAGCCTTAAAAGCCATTTTGGTAATGCCTGACTTTTCATTGTGCAATGTAACACAAATCTAATGAAAACGTTTCATGTGATAATCCTAGCCATGGGATTTAGCGATCAAGTTGATATGGATCAAATGAGTTATCAAAGTAAGAGTGAGATCTATAACCAGAGAGAATGAGGAAAGTGAGAGAAAATCTGAATGTTAAGAATAATTTAATTACACCGTGTAGGCCATTATTAGCACCGTATACCTGGAAATTGTTTTATTTCTTTATTCTCTCTGAAGTGGCTAGTGTTTCCAGTCCTTGCATTTATCACTACGGTAAAATGTCAGTTATCAGACGTAGTATGTTAATGCATACTTGCTTTGTGAATGCCTCTTTTGTCTGCCTTGTAATGGGTACTGTGTTTGTTTGAGTACCTCAGTGTGCTACTTGGCTCATGGAAGGTGCACTGTTTGGCTTATGATAAATACTCAACATGTGTTGACTATCAGTTATTAACAAAGCTAACAAAGCTGCAAGTAAACCTTAAATTACTAAAACAAGCTCGGGACTTTGTGTTATCTTATTTATCCAGCCACTATTTTATAAGCACACACTGCATTCATGATTTATGCAAGAGTTTAGGAGTATATCATCTCCTCCCAGTGAGTTTGCCGGACTCTGACCTCTGGAGGGGAGGCTTAAAATAATCAGCACATGAACACAGCCCACGTGCTCATTTTTGCCACCAGAAATCAATCCATTGGCTCAAGCAGGCAATTTAGGCCAAGTTGGTTTCTCTCTGAGAAGTGTAATTAAAATAGTCCAAGACCAAGCCCATTATCCTTGAGTGTTGAGCTAAAAGAGTGTATTGATTGGAAGAATGCATTTTGGATGAAGTCCCAGTTACAAAGTGCTGGTAGAAACAAGAGAAAGGAGCAGAGATTAAGAAAGAAGAAAGAGAAACGAAAAGAAAGAGGAAGGTAAAAGTAAAAGGAGGGGCCAGGTTGCTAAGTGTCAGAGAGAAGAGGGAGATAGGTATTGAAACTGTGAAGCCTTTGGAAAAGAGAGAGTAGAACTTTAGTAAGCCAAACCCCAATTTGCAAACCCCAACTTGTAAGTGGTTTTTTAAACCCTCAGGATCATTCAGCTGTCCATTTAACAAGACCACCAGCATACTACTTCCTATCAATAGCCTTGGCATGGTGAGTCACTATTACATTTGAGGAGACAGTATATGTTTTTACGCAGTCTGCTATGTGCCTTCCAAACATCAATTGCATTGTTTCTTCTCCTGTCAGCCTTGTGGGGATGATTGCATCATTGCCATTTTCCAAAGGATAACATACACCAAGTAAAGTGAAGCACAGTACTGAAAATCTTCTGGCCCATTATCAGATGGAGGTTTAACCAGGGTTACAATTTGTGAGTCTGATTAAATTCAAGAGAGTATGCAAGGGGGAAAAAGCCCTGGAAAGGCTTTGTGTGTGTATGTCAAAGAGTAGCAATAAAATCGGAATTGATAGTGTTTGTATCACAATATTTAATAGAATATGTACAAACAAATTTTAACTTCTAAAAGTTGTTAATGATGTGTTTAAAATACTAGCTTTATCACTTAAGATGGTTGGTTTTTAGATGTGTTCAATAAGTAAAATTAATAAATATAATATATACAGTGAGAAACATTTTAACTTAGTAAAGAATTCAGCTGTAAGCTTAATCACACTTCCAATTGCTTAAAATGAAAAGCCAGGCAGAAATATGCATCTAAGTTGAGACGATGCTTGTTACAGGATGGCCTCTGAGCATCTGTGGAGAAAAGGCATGCTACAGATGAGTTATAGCTGCATGAGGAAGCAAAGATTCACCATGAAGAAAACAGCTGTGTTGGCAATATAGTCAGACAACAAAATTTAGGATAATTGAAGGTACCTGAATATAAAGGGATGCGTGTAGAGGAAGAGGTACTAAAGGAAATGCTTCAGGGAACCCTTATCCAGATAGAAAAGCTGGGATAAACACTGACTGATTTGCTTCAGAACAACCCAGAGGCATTCAGCCTGGCTCACTTAGTCATGCTTCATTGTAAGAGGTAATTCCTGTACTTGCAATGCTTTCACGTGGAAGGCTTTGCTAGACTAACACACTTAATTTTTGACTCTCTCTAAAGCAGAAATAAAAAAAATGGGGGTTTACTTTGGTAAGAAATATCATAATGACCATTTACTGGCATCAGAGCTAAATTGAGCAAGATTGAATCTAGTGGCATAATTGAGCCAGCTATCGACCCTGATGCTCAATAGGTTGCCAAACTGAATAAATATGGAAGAAAACATTATTTCTAACTTAATGAAGGTTTAACAAGTAAGACTGATTACATGGGTTGATATGTGCTGTGTGTGTGCATGTGTATGTCTCTGTGTGTGCACATTTGTATATATGTGTGTTACCAAGTGTGTTTGCGTATGAGTTTGTGGGTACATGTGTAGGTTTTGTGGATATGTGTAAAAGCTCACAAATGCTTAAACTATTATGACCATTCATTAATGCATGAAAAAATTTTTATTGAGCTATGCCAAAATGCTTGCTTCAATTTCATTTCACTTTTTAATTTTTTTTCACTTTTTAAAATTTCATTTGAATTTTGGGTAACATTTCATTTATATTTATCAATGGCGATTAGAATATCAAAGAGTAAATATTGTACTAAGAAATTTACTAAGGATGTAGGTATGTCAGTCTATGTGTGCCCTTTGATAGCTCTAGGAAGTAGGAATAAAAGTATTTTTTTTAAATAAAAATAACTGAAATTAAAATAAAAATTTGTCCACTTGATTGTATTATATAATTCCACTAAAATTTTATTAATTTCCACAAATATTTCTCTAATGCTAGTCAATCATTTTCATTTATTCCTTATTGCCAAGAAAACTGATGTTATGCTAAAAATTTCCCACTTGTGCTTGAACAAGATAAATTGGCTGTCTATTAAGGAAGTATAGAAAAGGTGGCTGCAGTGAAAAAGAGGACAAAGCCAAGCTAAAGGCTCACTCCAGTCTCCAGTGACAATGAAATACGCTTGTTACGCAACCCATGGAATGGCAGGCCAGTCACACAGCTTTTTGCAATACAACAGCCTTATGGCCAACAAAATGCTAGAATATGGCCGCTGGTGTCACTTAACCTGGTTAAGTGGCTTCTTACTCTCACCCCATGGGAAGATAGGAAGACAGTCACCACTATCCTGTATATAAGAAGTCAGGTTGGGAACTGATATTCTTCCAGGACTGTGAATGTACAACTCAGACCATCTGAAACTCCCACTGATGTCACTAAGGCCTGAAGTCTTTATTCTTTTTACTGTGTCACACTTTGGTTCCAAACTAAAAATCTCCATCTTTTGCCCTATCCCATCCTGACCTTCTGTTTCTATGCTCCTGGCCCCAGACTCTCTGCTGCAGCTTCTGACCCACCCCAGAGCTACCACAGTCCATGCAGTCCCTGGACTACATCACATGACCATGTCCTTCCTGATTTTTCAGAACCTCTACTGCATCTTTGCTGGAACATGTTATTGCATAAATTTTTCCTTCTTGAAGATCTGCACTAATGTTGTTTACACATATACCATTTCATGGGTTCATATACTCCTCTGTGGTTTTGCTAACAGTTGAAACTGCTCTGCTTTTCCTATCAGAAGAAGGTAAGCAAGCTTTCTTTCTGGGCAGGGCCAGATAGGTGCCATTTTGGGTTTGGTGAGTCCCACAGTTTGTGATGCCATGACTCAGTTCTCAGAACAGATAAAACCAGCCCCAAATATAGGCTAGTGGATGAGTATGACTGTGTTTCCATAAAATCTCATGTATATGAACCTAAGCTGGATTTTTCCCTAAGGCTATATTCCATCCCCTTAAGCTGATGGTCAACTAAAAAAAGAAAAAAAAAATCTTCCCCTGTTTTTTACTGCCCTCTGACCTTTAGCACAATCCAAACACCTTCTGAAGCAAATAGTTTATTATCTTTACTTCAAAACTTTTCCTTCAGAGTGAAATTTTCTAAAAGAAGTATGTTCACAAAATATTGTTTTCTGTCCTTTTTCATCCCCTTCCCAAACTGTACTTTCTTGTGATCATCCATCTGGTCTTCACTGAGAGTTATATGATTCAAGAGATCAGGGGTCCTGTCTATGCCTGTTTAGCTCCTGTTTGACCCTGATCAATACACGGATCTATACAGACCTATCTGAAATGATTATAGTAAAAATATACACAATGTGAAGACTGTAATGAACAGTTATACAAAATGTGAAAAAACATAGCAACAAATATACCACAAGTAACAATATAACTTTTTCTTTTTCTATTACATTATTCAAAGCATCAATTAACAAGTACTATTTTCTCAATATGGTGAGATCCATTCCAAACACGTGGGTTTTATTTGGTAGCCTATGATGTCTGTTTTTGCCATCACTCCCTTATTTTATCATGACTTCATTTAGATTGCTTTAATATATGGTTATATTTTAGGAAGGTACAGTACTAGGTTTCCATGTGGCTCATCTAAGGGTATTCTAAAGGTCTTTGGTGTTAGTTGTCTCTCCCAGTGATCCCTTCTTTACCCTGCTCTGCCATCCTCCTCTCCATTTAATCTGTCTATTTTAGTTCCCGTCGGTTTCTTTTTATGGGTTATTTATTGCCAAGGCTATTGATTACCATCTACAATTGGACAGTAAGTTCCTGTTGCTGAAGATGCCCCCTACTTAAGTCATCGAATACACACAATTTGAGCTGGTACCCAAGAAGAAAATTCATCCCTACTGACTAGCATCATAATGCTAGTAGATACTATAAATGGAGAACAATGATCATCAAACTTACCTTGTTATGAACCTATAAACAACAGCGTCAATCTGCTGACAAGATATACTTGTGCAATCGGTGTACAAATATTATGGGAACAACCAACAATATTATCATTAATTTTAAGGCCCACTGAATGAGATGATACCCATACGTGACACCTCTAAAATGGCCCAGGAACTGAGAGTGGATAGGTAGTCAGCCTAAGGAAAAACTGTTACTAATTTTCTTTTTAGAATAAAAACATAGAATAAAATTATACCTAATGATGATTAGGAGTACTTAGGAAATTAAGTACTCTTAAGAGCAGCACTTAAGTTGACCCTCATCAGAGAAGCCTGTTCTTTCCTTATACAGAGCCTCACTGCTGGACACTGTGGCAGACTGTCTTTGGAGCACTCAGTCTTAATCTATTTGCCATTGATGCTAGCTGGGCAAAGGAAACCCAGTGTTCTTCAACAAATGATACTGGATATATTAACCACATTCCAGAGCAGGGCTCGTGTTCAAGAGGAATTAACTGGACAACACAAATCAGATCTAATGTGTGTGTGATCAGATCTGTGGTGTGTATGTGTATGTTGTTGTTTTACATTTTTGGCGTTTTTAAACAAGAAAGTGCATGAAGTTGGTTTAGGAGGAAGGTAAGGAGAGAGAATGTGATCAGAATATATCATATTAAAATTTTTAAATTAGAAAAAACCTTTATCTTAAAAAACAAAACAAAAACCAAAACAAATCAAAACAATCTGAAGGAAATAGATAGAGAGCCCCAGAGGCAAACACTAGAAGGGGTTGGGGAAGGCTGCAGAAGAGGGGAGGAAAAACTGTAGGAGCTGGAGGGGTCAAAACACCCCAAGAAGACCCACAGAAATGACTAACCGGGGCTCATAGCAGCTCACAGAGACTGAACCAGGGATCAGGGATTCTATACTTCTTGATGCCATATTCCTGAGGTGCTTACCTTTTCTGAAGGGAAATGGAGAAGGATTAAGGGGCCTGGGGAGGTGGCAATGGGGGGTTGGGAGGGACTGGGAGAAGAGGAGAGAGAGGAAATTTCAGTTGGGGTGCAATATATGAGTGAATGAACAAAATAAATAAATCCAATTGAAGTTATGGGATTTTTTTATTGATTGTGACTTGATTTCTGTGACTTGGTCGATACTCTGTGTTCATATTTTCTTCGCTCACAGACACACCTATCCTACTGTCCATTGCTTCTTGGTCCTCTGCATTGATTCTGCTTGCTCCTGTAGATCCTTTTGCTTCAAGTGGACTTTCTTTTGATCTTCTCTTGCTGCCTCTTTCTTGACATACCAATTAAGTGATCATCTCCCAGAGATGATTCTGGGATCACAAACCGAAATAAGCCCTACACCTGCTCCCACTCCATTGACTCAAATCAGCTTTCTACACAGAACTGCCCTTTGCCAATTAGTGTCTTTATAATCTCCACTCACTACTATTTCCTCAGCACGTGCTACAGCTAACTGCACAATGTTGCCCCACAAACAATGGCATACTTGAATTCTATGGGCATGCTGATATTCTGTATGGACCTGCCTTTCTGTCTCTTGGCTGAGTAAACTCTGTAAACAAAGGCATGTACTCCCAAAGTTCTGAGGCCATAACTGATTCCAATCACAGACTAGAAGTTTTCCCCCCAGAATCTCGACTTTTTTCTTTTCTCAAATTTTCACTTTTTCATCTTCATATGTTACACATTTGTCTTTCTCAGTCTCTCTGCTTAATATCCTAGACTGAATGTTGGAGTTCTTACTACCACAGAACAGATCTGAGCCTGACAGGATGTCATGTCCCTCCTCACTAGACTTGCTAATGCTATTATTTCACCA
>CM053752.1:79336422-79379908 GCA_028658305.1 Pachyuromys duprasi | reverse complement strand
GAGACAAATCCTTCACTTTTTTCATCATCCCACACCGTGAAGGTGGGGACTCTTTGAACTTTTCATTAAGATATTATTTGTTCAAGAATATAAAGGAGACCAAAAGAGAAAAAAAAAAAAACAAACATGAGCCCTGGGTGCCCTGCAGAGACTGATACCCCAATCAAGGGCAATGCATGGAGAGGACCTAAAACCCCAGCTCAGATGTAGCCCATAGACTCAGTCTCCAAGTGGGTTCCCTAGGGAGTAGGGGGAGCAGGGGCTTTCTTGGGCATGAACTCAGTGAAAGACTCTCTGATCACCTCCCCCTAGTGGGTGTAGCCTTGCCAGAACACACAGGAAAGACAATGCAGCCAGTCCTGATGAGACCTGATAGGCTAGAGTCAAATAGAAGGGGAGGAAGACCTCACCTATCAGTGGACTAGGGGAGGGGCATTGGGAGAAAAGAGGGAGAGAGGGTGCAATTAGGTGGAGATGAGGGAGGGGGGCACAGCCTGGACACAAATTGAATAAAATGTAATAAATAATTAAAAATGAGTAAAATAATAAAAAAATATAATGGCTTACACCTGGAAAATAAATGAATATTTCCTGGTTAGTTATCTGTGCTTTTGTAGTCTCTTACTTTGTTTTCTGTGTTTTATTTTCCTGTTTGTAGAGAAACATTAAACCCACAATAAGATTTGTATTCACTATAAAACCATCAGCATTTAGTAAAGCCTCAACTTTCATATACACATACTAATATTCTGTTTATTTTTGTGTTTGATAAATGCTATCATGTAAGAACTGATGTTAAGAAGCCTCAGATACATACAGGGACATATGACTTTTCTTATAACTGTGGCTTATCATTCAAACCTCTGTACTTGTTGCCATGGTGATTTCTATGAGTATCTTACACACTTGTTCCAGTTCTTTATTCTGAGTGTATGTGTTAGCTAATGGCATACCTTGCACCTTTATTTTTCTTTTCTTTTTCTTTCTTTCTTTTTTTTAATGCAGGGTTTCTTTGTCCATTTGCCACTGCATAGTGTGTACCATGCTGGGCCAAAGCTTCAGAGGATTCTCCTGTCTGCCTTCCATCTTACTATTGGATCAGTAGGATTATAGTGGCCCAGTAGGATTTGGGTGGCCCAAGCTGGGTTTACATGACTTAATGGATTCAAATTCAGAACCTCTCATTCACAAAGCAAGCACTTTAATTACCACCCATGTAGTGGCTACTTTATCCAAAACCTTCTCATTTTTACTCTCTCTCCATTAACCCACTTTTAATAGCAGCCAAACTGTCTTAGGTTGACATTACCACTCACTAGCAGCAAACTGTATGAGTCAATTGCTCTCCCTTAGGATTGATCCATCTTCCTTAGAGTAATTTTGTTCAGCCCTGTCACACTGCATCACTTCTTTTTTACACTTTAATTAACTTTGCTTTAAGTAATCTCTTTCACATATGTTCAGACATATTTTTAAGTCTTCACCCTCTTCCCCTTTCAACTGTCTCCATTTCCTTGTGGTGCATGTCTGTTCTGTTTCTTCTTTACTCTTCTGCAACTTTAACTTGAACCTCAAGTCTTAATGCATCACTAACTTGCACGTTGGATGCTAGGAATACAAATAAGCTGCAAAACACAGAGCTAAATAATTCAATTGTGAGTTCATTTGATAAGAAAACTCAAAGCTTAGTCTTTCTCCAAGTAAAATAACTCCCATATGTGCGTGTGATAATGGCTAATACACAGATACATACATAGACACATCACCGTCCTTTAAAAATTATAGTTCATTATACTTAATTTCTATGATGATACAGTTTAGTGATATTTTCAGGCATATCGTAAAGAGGTGTGTCATTTTAGGAGCTGCATAATATTCCACTTTGTGGCTGTGCTGGAGTTTGTGAAAAAAAAAATGTTTTCTCCAGCACTTGGAGAGTTTTTTTTTTCCCAACTTTCTAAGAACTGTAAAAGTATGTATAACAATAGCAATGTTAATGGTAGAATAGTTGTATAAGAAATATCAAGAAATACATGAAACCATTACATTTTATAAGTTAGAAGATACAATTCTTTTGAGAAGAAAATACTAAGCCAGAGACCTATCTTTGATGTTAGTGTTTCTCATGAATTGTAGTACTGCAAAAGCACTGCAATCCATATTCATACATTTTCCTAGTTGAACAAAGCCTTTCTGGGTCATGGAAAAAAGCAGCTCAATTTTCAACTTTATGCAAAACCACTTGTGTGTTACTGGCTTTGATATTTCAAACAAGTCTCTCTTGTGAGGAATGTAGGCTTTCCTCAATTTCTTCCAACTAATTATTAGTCTACAAATTATTAGAACACATGACTTGAAATGTATACTTCTTGGATTAATAGCATTTGAATCCCATTACTTTCAGGGAAGCTGTTGTATGTAATAATCATTAAAACCTGAAAACATTGTTTTTATTTTCTCGATGAACGGATGGAGAAGAGCCATTCCCAAGCCTTTCTATCTATTTTCAATTCTCCCTGGCTAGCTCAACTCCGCTCTTCTGGCCCAAACTCCTTTCCAAGATGACTTATTCAAACTGGCTTCTTTTTAGCTTCTGACTGAATTGCTCTGCCTTGCTACCTACTAATTCTGGCAATATGCTCCAATCTTCTGGCTCCTTCTTATTCTCTGGCTTGTTCTGTGTTCTGTCTAGCTTGTTATCTCTGCAACCCATCTCTGTAAAATAGTCCTGATGAAATACTCTCTCCTCTCTTTCCAGCTGCTCTTAAGTAGCCTCTCCTACCTGTGCTGTTCTTATGAGAGTTGGGTGTATCCTCTCTCTGACTCTTTCTCATTCTGTCAAATCTTCTTCTGAATTGTACCTTTGTCTGCTCCTCAATTAGATGTCCATTTCAAACATAGTTGCTTCCTTTTGTAAACTAACCTTACCTTCATTGTTTCGGACTAAAGGTATGTACTAATGGTATGTCTTTATTCCAGCCAGATAATATTGTAATCCAGAGTATATCTGAATTGGAGCCAGATCACACAGACCTAGAAGGTCTTTGGATGTAATTTCTTGCCAGAGCAACCATTGTGCTGGATTAAAATTCCTGTACAAAAACCAAACCAAACCAAACCAAACCAAAACAAAACAAAAAACCCCAAACCCACACTGTACATCATTAAACCCCAGCCCTATCTGGTCCTGTGTTCTATTATTATTGTTGACTTATTAAGGAATATGTGAGGTTATAACATAAACTTGCAGATATAAACATGGCCTTTTATATTCTTATGTACTTTATCGACTACAACATTTATGGTATATAAATGTTGGAGATTAAAGATTTTTAAAAATTTCTCATCATATGGCTTGCAGTGCCAGAGGATGAGTGATCTATAGTGAAGGGCATCTTTAAAATTCTTAGAAAGACATAATAGTGACATGAATTTTCTGTGCTGTGTATCTCCACATTGGGCTTCATGTGTGTTAGCACAGAAATTTCTCATAATGGCCTTAAGTGGTAATATCTATTGCTAGAGCCTGCCATTTCTGCTAGTATTTAGTTTAGCAGATAATGCTAAGAACTATAAAATGTTTTTTTCACAATACCAAGTTCCATTAAGTTATAAGGTCATGACTAGATTCTGGTGGCTTCACATCAACTGTCCTTCCCGATGAAGCCCAGTGCTTAGAAACTAAATCATTATGTTTATCGGGACTTAATATTTTATGTGCACCCTTCCATGCTGAACTTTTCTGGGGAAAAGATAGCCATTGATTCCAGCTGTACCCACTGTACCCACTGCTAAACACCAGGCTCCCAACACAATGTCTCTGGTTTCTTTCTCTATTACAGTTTATTCACTTTGAATCCTTGCTGTAGCCCCCTCCCTCCTCTCCTCCCAGTCCCACTCACCCTCCCACTCCCCTAGTCCACTGATAGGGGAAGACCTCCTCTCCTTCTATCTGACACTCACCTATCAGTTCTCATCAGGGCTGGCTGAAGCATCTTCCTCTGTGGCTGCAGGCGGTGGGGGTGAACAAAGAGCCAGCCACTGAGTCCATGTCAGAGACAGCCCCTGCTCCCCTTTTTGGGAATCCCACTAGGAAACTGGGCAGACTATGGGCTTTCTCTGAGCAGTGGGTTTAAGTCCTCTCCATGCATGAACCTTGGTTGGAGTATTGGTCTCTGCGTGCTGCCCTGGACCCAGGTTTTATGGTTCTGTTGGTCTCCTTGTGGAGCTCCTGTCCCTTCCAAGTCTTTCTATCTTCTTCTTCCATAAGGTTTCCTGCACTCTGCCCAGAGTTTAGCTATGAGTCTCAGTATCTCCTTTGATACCCTGATGGCTGTAGTCTTTCAGAACCTCCCTATGGAAAGCTACTGTCCTATTCCTTGTATTGTCTTCCAATGTCTGTATTGTTTGCTCTTCTGAGTGAGGTTTCAGCCTTTTCCTCGGGGTTCTCCTTGTTTAGCTTCCTTAGGACTATAGATTTTAGTATGTTTATCTTATATGTCTAATATCCACTTATAAGTGAGTATATATCATGTGTATCTTTCTGCTTCTGGGTTACCTCACTCAGGACGATCATTTCTAGTTCCCACCTTTTGTCTGCAAATTTCATGATTTCCTTGTTTTTAATTGCTGAGTAGTATTCCATTGTGTAAATGTACCACAATTTCTCTATCCATTCTTCAGTGGAGGAACATCTGGGTTGTTTCCAGATTCTGACTATTATGAATAAAGATGCTATGAACATAGTTGGTTAATCTCAGTGAGTCACACACACACACAAAGAAATGAGTGTGAGAGAGATTTGTATGAGAGAAGGTGAGAGAAGAGGTAGGAAGATCAGAGAGCGTGGAGGACAACAATGGACAGTGTTAATTGTGTACATGTAGGAAACTGTGTTAAGAACAAATTTAATAAAAGTAACAGGCTGGAAGTGGAGAAATGAAAGCAACAGTGGAAGAGAACAGCAGAGCGATGTGATGCTATAAAGAATGAGAGGGAGTGTTCTGGGTGCTTCTGAGCAGGAAACCTTGAAGACCAGTGTCCACATGAAGAAAAGTGAGGATAAGAAAATGCAAAGTCAGTTTTGGACTTCCTTTCATTAAATCTCGATGCTCAATCCTTTAAGATTCTAAGGGAGGCTCTCACAGCAATCTGACTAAGGATTTTGAGAGGAGAATACAACCACTGAAACTCTGAAGAAAAAGCCTTTAGGTGACTATATCTTCATCAGTGAAGGCAGAAATTATGTAGCTGTGTAAATTCATTCAGGATTCTACCACATTTCAGGTCTCATCACCAGTGAGATAAAAACCTCTGACAAAGTAATTATGTGAGGCTTTTCTGAGAAGTTGACTTGAAGGGAAACAAAAGATGGTAATGGACTGAGGCATATGGCCATCTGGACAAAAAATACTTTGCAATAAATAGTGCATGTGTCTCCGGCACAGGCAGGAGTGTCCGGCATGCTCAATGAAAGGCTCTCTCTCTCTCTCTCTCTCTCTCTCTCTCTCTCTCTCTCTCTGTGTGTGTGTGTGTGTGTGTGTGTGTGTGTGTGGTAGGGAGAAGTAGAGGCTGGAAGGGATGATTAAAAACAAAACATGAGGACCATTCTTTAAAATATTTTAAGTCACTGCAGGGATTTTGGTATTAACGAATGTGGAAAACCTAGAATGCCATGAAAAAAAAAATGAATAAGAGAAAGTACCTGAGTAGGGGAAAAGAAAAAAAAATAAACGATTCTGAATGTATTAATTCTACAACATTATCATGATAATAGAATATGGGTCGAATGGCTTCCAGTAGAAGCAGTTAGAACTGGGATGGGCATCAGTCCTGTGCATCAACAACCGATGAGCTCTGCACAGCTGCTGTGTCAGATTTAAACAAGATAAAAATCTGTGTGAGATTTCAGGAGTCACATGCAGCAGTCATGTAGTCACTCCTCTAAGGGGCCCCTCAGACCTCATCTGAGGTCAGATACCATGTTGGACAGGTACAGAGGTTTGAGCAGGCTCTAGCTAAGCCCAATGTGATCACCAGGTATCCTTCTACAGACGCCATTGTCCATTAATGGCCACGACCTCCACTCAGCATTTCCACACTATGCAAGAGCCGCAGCTTCCTTTACAGCCCACTCAAGCTTCCTTGACATCTGAGAGCCAAGTGCTTGTCTTCCAGGCTCTCCTCTCTGCGGATGCCGTTATCACAGCTACTCTTCACATCTGCTGTTGCTTCCAGAGTGTCTTTGATCTGATTTCTAAAGCACACTTCTTATCCAAGACACTTATCAGAGACACTCTCCTGCTTAGACCTGCTTAAGACAGCACAGTTACAGAAGCAGTTACCTGCTTCCACATTTGATAAAGTGGAAAATATCAATAATTTTGTAAAATTAAGCAACAAAAACCTTATTGTATCCTTGTTAAATATGTCTCACACATTTTCAAATGAGATCTTTTTTGTAGTGATGGAATGCGGGTTTATAAGCTTGCTCCAAGGTTTAAGAATAACACTTAATCCCATCGTCTGCTTGCGAATACTGTCAATTTGGAAATTGAGAGCAGATGTTGACAGAGATATATTTGCCAGTCTGATTCCTCAGCAAACACTCTGAAGGAAAGACAACATGAGTCTAGACTGAATAAATACCCTGCTTTAAATTTATGTTGCCAATTCTTTTAGCTCTATTATCTAAAGATGGCATCTGTATGATCTTGAATACAAAGTGATATTTTCATTAAACTCCGGCAAAGTCTCAATACTTTAATTGCTCAGCTTTGAACATAACACATCCACATTAAAGAGAATATTACACCATGTTTCAGTTTGAAATGTAAATAAGTCTACTCCTTTGTTCATAGAAATCCTGACTTCATTTTTTTTCTCTTTCAAAATCTATCCATTCAGTTGTCAAAAGTCTCATAGCTGATACATCTGAATCAAACAGGAGACCCATTGAAAGAAGCAAAGTGTGAAGGATTCTCCTGTTTTCTCTTTAAACAAGTCCTAATCTATCTTGCTGTACATGGGTGACTGTAAGATGGTGCTTGTATTTTAGGAGACCAATATGAATATTTATCAAAGCAAGGAAAATACAGCTGACCCCACTTTCACTGCAGCCATCAGGGCTGACACAGCTCTCCTCCTTACAATTCACCACCACATTCCTTTAATCCTTCCAATTAACACATGGGGTCACTTATAGAAGAAAATGGAGGCTCCATGTAATTAAAATTCTTTTCCATTTTTTTTCCAGAATCAGTAAGGTGATATACCAATCACCAGATTCCTTCTTCTAATTCCCACATTGTTAGATAAGGAAGCAATGGCATTAGATTTAATGTTTTATCCTCATTTAAAACATATTAGACTTGTGTCAATTCTTCTTTCTCAAATTATATTATCAGGGATATGACCTTGCAGAATTAACTTCTTGCTGAATGATTATGATTTGGGGGTTGCACTTAAATCTTTATCACAATCCCAACAACTGACAGAAAGGCTTAAGTCAATGATTCCAATTTAACCCCTTGCAAATGTGGCAACATTGGACAGGTGACTCTATGAGTTTCATTGTTACTGTCCAGGGAGTAAACAATCTGATTCAAACACAGGATTTCAGTGAAGCAACCACAGAAATCTATTAAATATCTTCCCTCCCACAACATATTAATATAATGCTACTGTGGAAACATTACTGTTCTGGATAATTTTGGCTAGAGCTGAAGGGTAGCAGGGACCTGAAATCGGCCTTGCTTACCCAAAGTTATATTTCAGAATCTTTTAATTCAGTATACAGTGAAGTCTGGACCAGTGGGAGTTCTTAGCATTGAAGTTTCTACAGCAGTGTTGACCAATGGGGAGGGGAAGGAGATGAAGGAGAGGAAACATGGTGAAGTAGTTTTGCAGAGTACCATAATCTGGTTGGCCCCCTCACGAACAAAGCTGTGGTGCTACCAGGAACAGCTGGCCTGAGCTTTGAGGAGTGATTCTGATACCCAAAGATAGGTCTGTACTAGGGCCTAATTTTAGTTTTAAAATTCACCTGAAATGTCTTAACCTGAACATATGTTTCATTTAAAACTTCTAGCTTCTTGTCAAACAATAAACTACGATACATTCATTGATTAACTACCATGGATCCTACTTTGAGACATGTAAACACACAAGCTAAGCAGTGTCTGTTTACTAGACTTAAATGCAGCAGTGCAGTAAAGCACTTAGTTTTTACTCATGTCTTTCTACTCTGTTAATATAACTCTTTTCTGTACAAGATCCCCATAACATTTACCTCAATGTTGTCAACAGTTTACTGAAACTGCTGACATAAGATCTCAGCTTATTCAGAGTTCTGGCTTTGCCAATTGGGCTTTTTTGAAGTTATTCCATCTTCATTTCTTTAAGTGCGTACATGTGTGTGTACATGTGGTGTATTTGTACATGTGTGTGGGTGTACCATCTGTGCACAAGTGCACACAGGCCAGAGGAGGATGTTAGGTGTCCTGCTTTGTCTTTCTCTATCTTACTCTCTTGGGAGGGTCTCTGTCTGAACACAGAGCTAGCCTAGCATACAGACATCCCCTGTGATGCTTCAGTCTCTGTTCCTAAGAACAATGGAGTTACAGTGTATGTGGCTATACTCCACTTTTTATGTGGGTTTTGGGACTTTATCTCAGATCCTGTGCTTATACAATAAGCATTCTTACATTAAACATTCTTAGCAATCTCTTCTGCTCCTGCTTTAAATATCTGAATTGATTAAAAATCCAATTTTCTGTATTTTGCATTTATTTTCCTCTGACTTTCATTACACCTAACTAGTCAGAACATATATGGGGGTATTTTTTCAGAGAGGATGGAATAGAATAGAGTAGGTTTAGGTGTGTTAGTTGCTCTTTTTTTTTTCTTTCTCATTTGCTATTTTGCTATGTCTGTTTTCTGAGGACAATGTCCTTGGATAGAGTTTAAGACCAGATCTACATAGTGTTGTTTAGTACCATTTGAGAACAGACAGAGATGAGAAAGCAGATCCTTATTCAACTCTTCATTTTTCAAGTTGCTTAATGATGGACCCCTTCAATGGTTCTGCGAACACCAGTTAAAGCTAGTGTCATAAGACAGCATTTGTGGTGCACACACTGTCCTGAGTAATCCTGACTTCTACAAACTCTTTCTCTTCATTACATTATGTATGAAGTATAGAAAGAATATCTTATGTATTGTATGGACACAACACATGTCAATTAAAAAGACTATGGCATATAGCTGAGGCAATAAATAGAGGGTGGGACATCCAACTGGCAGAAGGGCATCTGAGATAGAGCCAGATGCACTAGATTCAGAGGACAAGATGTGAGGAAGAAGGATGCATGGTTTTGTGTTGTGCAGGCAATTCAACTGGGCCTGCCCTTAGGGTCCTGACAATGTCCTATGTCACTAACTGCATCTTATGTCATCACCTGGGCCAGGTGCTTCAGATATACCTGTCTGCTCCTCCACCCTTTCTCTCTCTCTCTCTCTCTCTCTCTCTCTCTCTCTCTCTCTCTCTCTCTCTCTCTCTCTCTCTCTCTCTCTCTGCTTTGACTTCTCCCCCAGGGACCCCTTACCATCACCCCTCTCTTCTCCTAAGCTCTCCCACTGTCTCTCCCTGTCTCTCTGTGTTTCTTCTCCTTCTCCCAATTAAATCTCTTTATATTTAGATATGTTGAGTGTGTGGCATTTTTAAAAAATATAACACTTGGTAACTGAGCCCAGGTAACCAGCTATGTGGCAGAATGTAAATTAATATAAATGGGTTATTTCTAGTTATGAGTTAGTCAGAGAAGAGCCTATATGGTCTAGGTATTTGAAGAATTGTTTTGAGTCTCATGAGTTATTTTTCCAGAAGCTTGGGAACAGCAGAAAAAAAAAAACTACTTAAGTGTTACTCCCATTCTGCAAACATGGAGACAATCACAGAGGTAAATCACCTTCCCCAAAGCAAAATGATAAAGTCACCAAGTCAGAAACTGGACCTTGAAATGGTGCCTATTTGAACTTCTGGTTCTATTAAAATTATATATATATATATATATATATATATATATGTATATGTGTGTATATATATATATACACATATGTATATGTGTGTATACAGATAGAGAGATAAAGATATTTAGATAGATAAGATATCCACATGGCTTCAGAGATTGTAAAAAGTACTGTTATTTTTTGAGTAAATAATAGTTTAAAATTTTGAAACTTTTTGAAATGTTTAAAAGTTTTTAAAATGAAGCACTTATAAATTTTGTTTCCAATTGAATTAAGTATTCTAAATATAAGATCCTGTCCAAGCTGATCATACTTGAATTGATTGAATAGGAACTTTGTTAATTTCATGGTTTGCTTATATGTTCAGGTTTACAAAAGTTTATTGTTTATAAACAAATGAACAAAAAGGGAATTACCGCTAGTATGATGCAAGAAGTTTCTAAAATACCACTTTATACACAAAAGAATGAAAATACCCAAGTAAGTGTCTATAGTAACTGAGTGGAACACACATGAGAGGGGAAAAAAAGCAATAACAAAGATAGAAAGGACAAGTTAATACTGCCTAGCAACATAGGATGAAGAGCGGTAACTATGTGCGTGCAGAAAGGTGCATGACATAGGCATCAGTTTCATATGGACACCAACACCGGTTTGTTTTGCAGAACCCTGGGTGCCATGCTCATACCCATGATACTGAGAACTATAACAACATCCGGGAAAACAGACTCTAGGCTGATACCTCCAGACCCTGGACCCATAAATTCACCAAGATGCTGGACTCTGAGTCCATTCCTGTTAGTCCAGTGGCTAAGATTATTGCAGCCAGTCATATTACTAGCTTAGAACCCACAGACTGAGACTAAACTGAATCCATAAGTCTAGGTACCAGATTAACCTCAAAACCGCCTTGGTTTCTCAAAGATCAGATTCAAGGCACAGCTGTTTACAAGAGATATGAACACAATTACCATGCCCCAGTGGAATTTACTATTAGGAAAACCTAAGCACCCAGAAAAATACGCACCAGGCTCACTCTCAAAGACCAAAGGCCTAATCCAGTGTTCTCCCTTGGAACTCCTGGTACCAGTTCAACTCATTTGAAGAGTCTAGTGGGAGACTCATCTTTACCTCAAACAAAATCCTGTGATGGTTAGCTATGTCAACTTGACATACTCTAAAACCACCTGGGGAGAGCAGGGAGTGACACTATAAACATTTACTTTATGTGGGAAGACACAGCTCACTGTGGGTGTCACTTTTTCTTACTGGATATGTATGAGTGGAGAAACCCTGTTGTCTACAAGAACATGAAGAAGTGAACATGCATGCATTTCTATTTCTTTGCATCTGAGAGTGGATGAGGTGTAACCCGCTATTTTAACTTTCATCTGTCTTCACCTCCCTACTGTGATGGCCTGTAACTCGCTATTGTGAGAAAGAAAATAAATCCACTCTACCACAATTTACTTTTTGTTATGATCTTTTGTCACAGCAGCTGAAATAGAAGCAGGACACAACCAGGCCATCGTGAAGAAACTCATAAACCTGAAAGAGAATGTTCACCACTGAGTAAGATAGGAATCCAACATGGGGACAACATGAGCACAGCAATTACAACAGCAAAAATGTAGAAAAGAAATAATTTCTAGTTCTCTCTGATTCAATATATGAGCTGAAAATCCTGTGGAGTTCTTCGAGAACAGCTTCAATGACATGGAAGTCAGAATTAACAATTTCAAATGACAGCCATTAAAACTCACCTAGAGGATCAAAAGGGAAGGTAAGAAAGAGTGAAAAATCCTAGTAGATTTCCTCTTCCTTAGTGGGCTTTCTAAGATTTTTTTTTTCCTACAGTGGTTAAAACAGGACTAACTAACGAATAACAAGAGGTTTGTTGGGGAGATCATAATGTAGAATTTTTATACGTAGTTCAAATTTAGCTGGTAGCCTGGTGCTGACTGTTATAAAATGCTTTATGTAAGCTTTGTGACAATCATAGAAAAAGAATTACAGTGGATTCACAAAAGATACGAAACAATGAATGCCATTTTTAATTATAAAGTCAATTTTCAAAAGATTATAATAATTGTGTCTATGATGATAACATTGGTATACCTAAGTAAAACATAATTTGCCAAGCTAAAAAAAAAAAAACAAAACAGCAAAAAAAAAAAAAACAACTTTGGGGTTGGGCCTCAGTATTCCACCTTCAAGCGTGAAGAGGCCACTGAGACACAAAGTCAATGAGGATGTATTGCACAGGACTCCTACCCAGCCTCACCCAGTTTCCATGTCAAAATTGCAAATTCCTTGGTGTGAAACATGATCAAGAAACACCTCTTCATATGACCAGATGTGAGGTAATTTCCATGAGTCAAGTAGCCTTTCCTTGGTAAAGCTTTAAATGCCACAAGGATACATAGTTATTACAAATACAGGTTCATCTTTTTGAATGATAATGAGGCAATGTAATTATGTAATTTATATCAATTATGTGCTATCAACTAAATAAGTTGTATACTTGATTCACATGCACACAAAAACCACTTTCTGATTTTCTTCATAAGCAGGTGGATTGCTATAGATGGCATTGCTTTTTCCTCCTAAAACCCAACTCCACTTTACACTCTGGGATAGACAAAGATGCAAAGGGTATGAGAATGATCCTCCATTGTCTCATTTAGCCAGTTGTTGACACTGTTTAGGAAAGAATAGGTGTTGTGGTCTTGTTGGGGAGGATATGTCATTGGAGTAAGCTTTGAGGTTTCAAATGACACCCAATTAACCAGTTAACCAGGGCCCTCTTCTCTTTTCTCTCTCTCCTCCCCCCTCTTTCTTCCTCCCTCTCTCCCTCTCTCTTCTCTCTCCCTTGCACTTGTGAATCAGATGAAAATGGCTTCTAACCCTCTAGAATCATGAGCCCCAGATTAAAAGCTTCCTTTTATAAATTCCTTTGGTCATGTTGCTTTGTCACTGCAGTAGAAAAGTAACTAAGGCAACATTGGATAAGCTATTAGTTTTTCTAAGCCTCATTTTATGCGAACAATAGTTATAACAACTACTTCAAAATTTCTAGGAACAATTAGATGATATTCATGTGGTGGGACCAGGATAAACCCTAACATCTAAAAACAACTGCAAGTCAATAATATTTCACAGAAATCTCACTGAAAGTAATGGGGAATACTAAGAGATTCTGACACTGTGGAGTATATAGTAAACTGCCTAGAGGGGAATTATTAGGCTCCCCCAGGAGCTATAACCCAGATGATCCAACTGTCTGTGCCCTTGCACTACTCAGACTGCCATAGATTAACACAAAAATGCATTAGTTGATGATGCATCCTTCATCAAGAATTGTTTGGGAAGCAGCTGCTTTCTGTGTTGCCTTAGCAGCAGCATCTGTGTAGAACATCTCCCATGTTATGTTTAGCATGGCCCATATGTGAACGGTTAATAAATCACATTTCCATGAACTAGCGACTGTGGGGAATCTGTAAAAGAGCTGTAGCTCCAACAAAATGGGCTCTGTTCTTGGTTATTTCAAAGCTCTAACCAAGTACATTTTAATATTTCTTAATTTTGTTTAATATTGGTTCATTTTTTAAAAAATTGAACATAGTTATCTGTTTGTATTGCTATAATTTTTTAAGTGAACAAATGGAACTTGGGAAGAAAAAGATTTATTGAAACGTACATGTCCAATTCTCAGTCTATCATGAAGAGATGTCAAAGTAGGAACATAAAGGCAGGAATGGAAACAGAAGACACTGGGGGAATGCTATCTACAGAATTACTCTCTGTGTCTTTCTCAGGCAACTCTCATTCATAATCCAGGGCCATGGTCAAGACACAGCACTGTCCACAGTGAGCTGGACCCTCCCACATCAGTCAGTAAGACCACAGACCTGCCTATAGGCCAGTCTTATGGAGATGTATTCTCAACCAAGATTTCCTCAGCTCAGCATGTCTAGGTTTCCCTCATATTGCCAAAAAAAAAAAAAAAAAAAAAAAAAAAAAAAAAAAAAAAAAAAAAAAAAAAAAAAAAAAAAAAAAAAAAAAAAAAAAAAAAAAAAAACCAAGAAAGAAAGAAAGAGAAAAGCCAAAAACAGCAAAACAGCTGGAACAACTGACTCCTTTTTATGCCTGACATAGAAACAAATCACTATTGAACTGTATAGTCCTTTCTTTCTGTGTTTTTCTGAGATCGCATATTAATACTAACATGATAATATAAAACATTGCAACGTTTAAAAGTTCCATGGTCTTTTACTATATAAATAAATTAAAAGTTCCTTCTCTTATAAAAACATCCAACAGTCTCTTTAAATTTCCAAAGTCATTCAAATTTCAAAGTCTCTATAAGAGTCCCAAAGTCTCTCTAACACTCTCAAAGTGTCTCTAAAACTCAAAAGTCTCATTAAAATTCTGAACATCACAGCTTTGGGCTTTTGTAAGTCCAGAAATAAGTTACATACTTTTTACTCCAAGCACACCCTTACAGTCAAATCAAAGCAAAACCAGAATCTGACCGTGCAGAGCTCAGAGTCAGACTTCTAGGACTCATGATTTTCTGGGCCCCAAAGGCTTTTGTGACAATACATGTAACGCTTTTGTACAGGCTCAGTCTGGCTCTACTCCACACCTCATGATGTCTTTCCTAAGTTGCCCCATGGCATTAGTATATCCAAAATGCTGGGCCTCTTCATTTTAACAGGGTTGTGCTTTGATCAGTAGCATCTTTTGGGCTCTCCCACAGACCCTAACCCCTGCTACAGGGTGCCAATCTTCACCTTATCTCCATGACTTCTCCAATCCTGGGGCATCTGAGGCCGCACCTTCCCTACTGGTCTTTTCTGGCATCTCCGAGAAAAGGCCTCATCTACTCTCTATGACTGTTTCCAGTCTTCAAAGCCAGCACTATCTGGGGAACCCTTACACACTAACAAATTTGTATGCCCGCACAAGCCACATTCTTGGCTTTTTCTGAAACACAGTTTATGTGCTCTGACCCTAAGAACACACTTCCCAGAAGATGCTTCTCATTCATGTTGGTCTCTCCTTAACTGCAGCCAATTCTTCGGCTCCAAGTGGCCAGAGTCATAGATGCTTAATTCAAAACACCCTGTGCCCATGATAGAGTCCTTAAAGGACTCAGAGACTTTTTTTCTGAAACTGCCTAAGTCTGGCCTCCCTCATATTAATTTTTCTCAACATATTTGTTTTCCAGGCTCCCACAGGACAAACCTAAGCTCTGAGCATTCAGTGGATTTTCCAATCTACACTCTCCTTCTTAAAACACATGGCCAGGACTGTCAAATCAACATCCCACTGTGGTAGCATCTTCTGTCTTTAATACCGTTTCTACAAGTTGGCAAGGTAAAGGCTTATTTGAGTTTATGTGTTCCAACAACACTCTGTCACTAGGGGAACTCAAGATAGAAACTCAAGGCAGGATTCTGGAGGTAGGAAATGAAGCAGAAGTCATAGAGGAATGCTGCTTACTAAAATGTTTTACATGGCTTGCTCAGCTTGTTCTCTTATACTGATCAAACACGAGCCTAGGTGGGCCATCCTACATCAATCACACATGAAGACAATACCATACATACTTGTCTCTAGGAAAGTCTTATGAATTATTTTCTCAATTAAAACTGTCTTCCCAGATAGGCTTATGCTTGTGTGAAGTTGACTGAAACAAGCAGCACACTACTTTGTTGTATTATGCGAATGGTATAGGAGGGCACAGAGCCCCCATGCCATTTCTTCCCCACACCCTCTGCCATGGTATGATTTACCCTTACTACAATAATACAGAGAGCCCTCTACCTGTAGAGATCTGTGTGACACACCCCAAGGTCAACCTAAAAGAGCCACAATACTTAAAAGAATGGCGGAATAATGTTACAAGTGCAAACCCCCCCCCTGCTGTAGGTGTTTGTGGTGAGTTGTTCAGCTATCTAGATTGTAGCTGTTTAAAGCTTAACCTTTCAGTATGGGTCACTGTCGGTAGCATCAGCCTTCTGTAAATCTGAGCTTGAGCACAGATGCTCAGCCAAGTCAGCGATGTGCCATTAGACCTATGAAGTAATGCATTTCTTTTTGTATGATTATGTAATAGGTGACCACCTCCAAAAAAAAAGACAGAAAATTTAATTAAGAGAACTCATCTAATGATTATTATTTATTAGGGTATGAACATTTTCCAAGTGAACAAAGAAATCTAATGACACTTAGTAGAAAATAACAGTTGTCATAAGGATAAGGAAACACGTATCTTCAGGAGCTTAGTGAATATTATATATGGATACAGTAGACTGAGTATAAAAGCAGGAATTAATTGATCTGGAGCTACAACAGAGCACAGAAAGTCAAATGTAAAAAATAAACATAATAAAATAAGAACAAAATATGACCATTGTAAAGGCATATAGACTGGTTCGGGGCCTCTCATCTGTCACATGAGTATGAAACGTAAAGAATGAAGGTGTTTATTCAGATTTTCTGATCACATGCTGGTGGGCTGAAGGGTTGCAGAATCCTCTTGGAGAGCCATCGGCACCAGAGAAGATCACCCTATCAACTCAGGACAGGCTTGACTTTGCTGAGGCCACAGTGCTTGCCTGAAAGTCCTGGGAAGTTCAGAAACTATTTGATATCACTTCACATTCATAAAATAAGAAAACCTAGATTATGACAAGAATAATAGTATTTAAACATGAAAAGAAGTCCTCTCAAAAGGGGAAAAAACATGCATCTACTTCAGGTTAATGAAAGACCAATGTAAAAAACAACACAACTCTGGGTCCACATACTCTCTATATGGTTATGAAGCATTTAATGTAATTTATTCTTTCCTAATGCAAAACTCTCCTTTCTAGATGCAGAGAAATTTGAATAAAAAAGGAGACATTCCTAAAGCATTTAAAATATTTTGCCTGACAATTTGCTAAAATATTTTAGAGCTCACAAAAAAATTGTGCCAAACTTGTCCTACATTATAATTATATAATAGTGGTAAGATTTTAGAGAGACACGTGCCTTTTAGAAAAACCCCACCCACATATTAAATAATTCTCATTAAACATGCTACATGCTCTGTGATAAAATATTCATATGAACAAATTTCAATTTTTCCATTTTTTTTTTCTAGAAAAGTAGTGAAAGTGACAGACTTTGTCCAAATGTGTCCTAGCTACTTTCTGTTATTGTGGTGAAACACACCATGATCAAGACCACTCTTCAAAGAAAGGGTGTAATAGGGCTTACTGTCCAAGAGCTTTAAAGTCCATGCTGGTTGAGCATGGTGGAAACAACAGCTGGAAGTTCACATCTTGAGGCAAGCAGGATGCAGAGACAGTGGACTTGGTGAAGCAGGAGTCTTTAGTGCCTTAAATCCCCAAGACACAACTTGTCCAACAAGACTGTACCTCCTAATCCTTCCCTTACAGTGTCACTAGCTGGGGATCAGGTTTTAAAAGACAATAATTTAAGGGAGCCATTGTTATTCAAAACGGCGCAATAGGCACTATGGATAAAGTTGTGCATCAAACCAAACTAGTCAGTAATAAGTATTGATCTCTCAGATCAATATTTTCTGTTACTTCCTAAAATACAAATGTGCAAAAACTACGTCTTTCGAATCTTTTCTAACATATCAAATACTTCTAAAATTCAGAAATAGAAAGAAAAAAAAAAAGAAAGAAAAAAGCTCTGGATAAGGCGCTGTAGAAAAAGCTGTGACAGGTACAGTCTTTAAGTTAGTTTGGCCCTTATGAATAGCACACTGTGTGTCCAAAGCCGAGGTCAGGAGGCCAAATACATTTGTACATAACAAATTGATCTGTAATGTCAGAAAGTTGGCCATCCAAGGCAACAGGCATTGTCCTGTGAGGGAAAGTGATGGGTACCCAGGAGTCCCTCCTTCAGTCAGTGAGATAGAGCCAAACCTAGAAGCTGAGGCTTTGTCTCCTACACTCACCGCCTGTATCAACAGCAGATCCTGCACAGCGAGTTGTGCACGCTATAGTGGTTTGGGTCTATTTCTCCTATATTCTGTTTGTTTGTTTGCCTAATGCAGCCCGTGGATCTTCAACACAAGATTTCCTGTTAGAATCTTTGGCCAGAAAACAGACTATTGAGCTGTGTCTAATTCAGTGAAAACGCAGCTTCAAAAAGTGAGAAAAAGCAGACTTCGGCAAAAGATGTTCTGGTTAGAAATTCTCAGTTTGTCGTTGGAATGTAACAGTGGTTTGATGAATTGATTTTTAAAACATCCTGTTGCTTGGTTCTCTTGACAGGCCCTATCAGGAAACCAGCTTTTCCTTAGCCCTGCCTTCAAGAGGTGCTGGGAGATTCTCACACAGAAGACCTCCCTGTGAAGCCCCGCATGGGAAATAAGCTTTACTTGTAAGCACTAAAGAGAGCTTCCCCCAAGAAACAGATGTTTTCTCCTTTTGAAACCAGCACTGTCTACACTTTCCTGAAGCTGTCAAGAAATTCATTGCTGGATTCAAAGCCCAAATATAGAAATTTGAGGGTCAGAGTCCTATGGTTTGTGTTAACTTCTTTTTTTTTTAACCTTAACTGTATTTAATTGGTGTTTCTTATTTTAGTTTTTGGGTAATACGTTTATGAAAAATTGCACATAATTGCTAATGTAATTAAATATACCTTGGGACATGGCATGTGGTGTGGTAAATAATGACTATTTTAAAGATGATATTGGCATTGTTATCAAAAAGTTGTAAGTTATCACATGATAACAAGACATTTATATGTTAACATGAACAAAATGTTTTCTATTTATCAAATTGTTCTATTCAATAGGCTACATGCATAAAATTAGAATTCATCTGAAATTATATTTAAGAATCATATTTAAGGAACAAATTCTTTTGTTTCTGAAATGTTTTAACATTAAAAATGTTAAGAGTCCATCTAATTTTATCAGAGAGGGTGCAAATAAAGCACAGCAACCTCTTACCTTCAGGTTTACTAGAACAGTTTTCATGCCTGGTTCTCATTTCAAAGCTTCAGGTGGCCCCAGGCAACACAATTTAAAATTTCACAGCCTGGCTTTCTGTCCTATCAAGGCTTATCTCAGAATGAGAGATGGCTAAGGATTTATGTCATAAATATAAATTTTTTTCCACTCCCCTCAAGACACACATTCATACATACATAGAGTAAATACCACCTCTTTGGATTGGAAGGAGCAATTCAAAGCTTATAATTAAAGGAATGTGTCCACACATATTTTGCCTTTTACCATAAAATGAAATATTCTATTAGCCCATTGCCTCTCCAAACACATCATCCTCACTGGGGAAGGGTGGAATGTACACCAGCCTTGAGAAGAAACAAACACTGATGGGTAAGGAAGTTAAAACTGTTCATAAATGACCAACTGCAAGAATGAATTTCATTAGTTTGGGGATTTAATTAGCCCAGTAGTTTTGCAGAAAGTCCTGTATAATATTTGTGTTTTTAAACTTTGAGCAGAAAGGTTTTTCTATGAATATACCCACTTATGTCCAAGTTGAAAATGTGGATACAGTTTAATTCCAAGATATCTCATTTCAAATTCTCTATCAAGTGCCTTTTGAATCATTATTTTTGTTTTAGAAAAGAAAACTCTTTCTACTATGCAATCATGGAGCAGTATATTAACAGAGCAACTAGTTAGTAAACTGCTGAAGTTTAAGAAGCCATTAGTTATGTATATGAAAATGAGCATCACTTCTTCATACTAAGAAAGAGATAATTCTCTTTGCTTCTTAGTGTTTCAGATTATAAATACAAACTCATCAGTGTTGAGATGGTTGATGAATGACAAAGTGCTAGGATGCTGCTACCCTAGTAATGCTTGAAGCTGCATGGGAGGCAATTCTGTGTTTGTGTGTACATGTCCTGCTAAGTTCACACATTTGACAGAGTTAGTTATATACATTATCATAGATGATTGTGAGCTTTTATCTCCATGTAACAAGGAAAAGTTTTATCCGGTGTTGCACAGAGCTATTAACTGTTATACCAGATTTAAATGTGAAAATAATTCCATATTTGTTGTAAATCTATGTTTATGCTTTATGTTTATACAATGATGGAGACAAATTTATTCAAGTAAAAAGTTTTAGATCAGAGTATAGTGTATTTAGAATTAACTTTTTCTTTCCTTTTTTACTTTTTTTTTTTTTTTTTGGTGTTTCAAGACAGGGTTTCTTTGTGTAGCCTTGGCTGTCCTGGAACTCACTCTTTAGAACAAGCTAGCCTCAAACTCAGAAATCCACCTTCCTGCTTCTGTCTCCTAAGTGCTGGGATTGTGAGCCTAGCCTTTAATGGCTGAGCCATCTCTCCAGTCAGAGAAAAAATGTTTACAGGAAAGTAAAAATGCTTTACAACGTGGAATGACAAGAGTGCAAAAAGAAAGCAGTAATACTTGAGGGGTTTTAATAGGAAATAAAATATTAAAAAGAGAGAATTTTTACATATTTAAACATTTTATTTAGTTATTATTTTTGGGGGGTGTCATGTATGAAATCAGAGGCCAACTTCCAGAGTTGGCTCTCCATTCCACCATATGAGTTCAGAGGATTGAACTCTGTATCAGCCTTGGTGGTAAGTGCCCTTATTCAGTGATCTACCTTCCTGGCCCAGATTTTTCCTTTTAATGGAGACAATTTTGTTTTGCCTTCAACATTTAGATTTAAATATTGAAGCAACATCAGAAACATCCATTTTTAACCATCTTGGCATTTTTATAGAATTAAAATCAGGAATATAAAATTAGTGGGATTTTTGTGTGTGTGATCTCTTGAAATATAGCTTCTTTGGGGGTTTGTCTTTTAAACCAAGACTGCTATACCAGGATCATCCATACAATCATACATATAATGTATGATCCATATAATCATACATAACAAACTGGACCTTCTCAAGAGGTACCATCACGGTGTTTCATTACAAGGGAGAACATTTAAAGGAATGCCTTTAAAATAATACAGTAGTCTGTGCCCATATGAAAACTTAGGGCTCTATAGCAAATTAAACATTCTTATATCTCAAGAAGTTGTTTAAAGATGATAAGCAATAAACTCCATTAAGAAGCCAATTAGTAATAATTAGACTCTAAACTGAGGAAGGTACTTAGCATTTCCCCTGAATACTTAATAACTTAATATAAGTCCTTGGAAGGAGACACTCAGTCTTGCTTCTTCATTATAACACGTTAGTCAGATACTCACTAAATACCTGCTTGGCTTAATGAACTCTCAGACTATTTATTAGAGGGAACTCTGTTTCCATTAGCAGAAATATTTACTATCTGAGTGCAGTAGTTTGTAAAGCTCAGTGTGTACCAGAAGCAGCTGGGTGCTGAATCAACAAGTTTCTGGCTGGCAATAGCTGTTCCTGTTTCCATAGTCCTGACATCTGAGAGAGGACATAAGAGATAAATAGTACGCAGGCAATGTTGGCACAATCTTCTCCTGAACTACTTTCAAGACAACCTTCCTGCTTTAACAAATGTCTATTTCCCCCGCAACAATGAAGAGAACGCATCATCCAAGTTTCTCAGTACACAAACGCCTCAGGAAATCCTTAAGTGTCACTGACTAGATAGGGCCCTTCAGTACTTGGCACTCATCTAAGTTCTACAGCAATCAGGCTTTTAAAATCTTCAGGAGCAGATGACTTCCTTTTCCTATAAGCTAGTCTTTCCTCAAAGCCCCTCTTGACTTATCTGAGTTCTGCAACCAATCCTCACGGGGATATTTTAACTTAGCTCTGAATAATTTTACTCTAGCTTTCTCTATAAATCAGTTTTCCAATAAAAATGCAAAGTTTATGCCACGGTGTAATTTTAATTTCCCAGTAGTTATTGTGAAAAAGGAAGTAAAAAGAAAGAATGGAATACATTTTAACAAGCCTTGTTTAACCCACATCGCCCAAATATTACTATTTGCAGCCCGTAACAAAATTGTTAAGGTAGCATTTTTGCATAGTTGCAACAAATCTTTGACACTCAACATCTGTTATACTTAAAAGTACATTATAACTCATATGCAGAATTTCAGCAGTTTAAATATCTATGAAAGAAATACACATTCTTCAACAGACCACAATTATAGTGTTTTGTTTTAATTTATGTCTATTTCAAATTACAAAAAAAGTAGTTTGTTTATAATACTAGGCTGGTGTCTATTCCAAGTGAATTATTGCTATGTGTGAGTAAATGATTACCATAAGAGGCCACACACTTCAATGTCTTTACAGATCTGAATCAATTTCCTCAGGCAGAAGTGGAAGGGCCACGTGCAGTTGACTATTTCAGGGGAAATTCCACTGAACCAAGCCCAGGAGGGAGAAACTGAGCAGTTTAAAAAGTTATAAAACCTTGCGAGATCAGCAAACCAGAAGAGCAGCAGAGACAACTGCCTCACTCAAAATGACTTCTACTCTAGTAACAAAGCCCAGCTCCATAAAAGCAATTTATTAGGTTTTAGTTTCCCAAAAGTTTCTGTTTTTAGACCTGTGTGATAGCTTAACTATAACATGAAGGAAAGAGTATAAATGCAATAAGAGAGTTCCCAAGGACCTTGCAGACATTTCTATTGATGTGCTTCCATGAGTCCTTTTAAGTAGACTGCAGCGTTGAATTTCACTGACCACTCACACTTGCTTGTCATTCTCATTCCACAGATGAAGAAGGCGGGAAAACACGATTTTTCCCCCATGGTTCCTTTCTTAATGAAAGCTTTGATTTTGTCTGTGGAGTAACCAATGTCCTTCTTTCTTCTATATGATTTCTGCCCTGGGAAATCACATAATAACTCATAATAACTGACTTTCTGAATACCATTACTCACAGAACAAAACAACTGACATATTTTGTTTTAACCAGAAAGCTACCCGTTACATCCCAGCGTGTGAAGGAAGGACGTTTTATTTGTTCATAAAATTCATAGCACACTGCCTGCAATAATAAAGGAACAGGAAATTTACTGAAACATGCTGTCTAACAGGAGCTGTACTTCTAAGCCTAGGCCTTCTCTTTGTTCGTGTTTGCATTCCCTACTCCCTGGGCCCCTGGGCAATGACACATTCAGTAAGCCATTCAGCGCAGACAGTCTTGGCTTTTCTCCAGTTACCTTAAACATCAGTGAGGAATTTTCCTCTGAAAGTATTTTAAAATCAAAGAAATGAACATAATTGAAAGTAAAAGCAGAACGGACACCAACGATAAAAGTAAAAATGTATGACCTGGGGATGTACCAATGTATATTTGACTACTGAAATTGTCAAGAGTACCTAAACTCATGACATTTTTTAGACTATTGCTGCCTCCAAGAACCACATAGGTCTGTAGAACATTATTCAGTATATTCTAGATCCTGTTAAAATTTTTGGAATAAAGTTTATCACTTCACACACATCCTGAATAGGGACTTTGAACTGTATTCCTCACTATACTGAGTTGTTACTGTGTGTTTAGTCTATGGTACCAGAGAGTATTAAACACCTATAGCTGAGTCACAATGGTTTCTGCGGTCCAACAGGTTTTCTTATATCAATAATTCGTGGGAAGACAGCAGGCAATTACCAACAGCTGTCATTACTGTCAATAAAAGAAGAAAAAAAAGGAACTTTCTAGCCATGACCCTTGACCGTTCTGTGCGATAATTTGCAATGTCCTTCACTGCAGCTTCTTAAATCCCAAAGTGGAAGAAATATTAGTCAGATACAATGGATGCTGCACTAATTAAGAGACGCTGTCATGAATACGCTGTTTTGTGAGGTATTCCCATCATCGGTGGTGCTGCATCTTTACATGATTATGTGTTTTGATAAAATTATTGTCGTGAGAATAGGAGTGAATGAGGTCAAAACAGACTAAAACATTTTTTAGTAACTAACTTCTAGTCAACAATTACTAGTAAACTGGCTCTTGACCATTATCTGAATGACATATAACCTGTATGTTTAAAAGGTTTCAGGAAACCATTAATAACCTATAAACTAGAGACACGGATAATATAGTATACAAATGACATAGAAACAAAAATACTGCAGCACAGATAGAGAAATAGAAAATAAGAAGACGGTAATAAAACTCAGTGGATAAATATCAAGTGTTAACCTGTGGGTATAAAAAGAAAGAAGGCTGAGGAGCTAAGTCTGTCAGTGTGATGATTACTATGCAAATATGAGGTCCCAAATTCAATGTCCGGGACTCACAGAAAGACTGGAGCAATGGCACATACCCAAGATCCCATTGTGAATCGGGGTAGGATTGCAGTGTGATGGACAGCCAATCTAGTTGAACCAGTGTACTCTAAGTTGACTTAAAGACCATACCTCAATATGCAATGTGGAGAAATGATTGTTGAAGAACACCCTTAGTAAACATCTGGTCTTCACACACACATCAAAGGTACACACACAGAGAATAAAGAAGAAATGCCAAACTATACCAAAACTGTGAAACTACCTGTAACAAATAATACTAATTTTGAAAAAATAAAAAATAAAGTTAAATCATATTTGTAAAAACATTACTGTAACTCTTAAATGAAATGTGCCTCTGAAAAATAAAAACAGGTAGAGTTTAGAGGTCTTTTCTTAAGTAGGTTTGTGCTGTGGACTATGTGCATAAACCACTTATATTACATTCGATTGTTCATCCTTCTGTTCTTTGCTTTCTCCATTAAGCATTCATGAAGGTATAGATTATGCAAGGCACTTTGAGGCTCCTGCAAGGTCTTAGAGTTTCTTAGCATGAAAGGAAACCAGGAGGAGCTTAATAATAGTCTCTGGGGAGCAGTCTGGGCTCCTAGCACACATAAAGTCTCTCATCTTTTCACTTTATACTATCTAGTCTTTGAGGAATTTGCTATATTCATTCTTAATTAACTTTTGAATAATTTGTAAAGGTTTGAATTTAGGAACAAGCCATTTAAGAACAACAGGTGAAGAAAATAAACCTTATAAAGGAGTTCAGATGTTGATAGATTACCAAAATGTAGCCCACCATTTGATACTTCATATATTAAATGAATGTGTGCGTGTGTGAGTTTGTGTGTGGGGTGTGCGTTTGTGTGCATGTGCGTGTGCATGTTTAGCTTGTGAGGCAAGGTCACAGGTTGCCTGTGTCAACCGGTTTCCTTAGGCAGGTCATTTCAGTACTGTTGACATAGATAACGCACAATTTTTATTTCAAGGTTTAGCAATGCAGTGTAAGACCAGATTATAGACACTGGCAGTTGTCTAGCATCTCCTGATAGATTTCCTTCTAACCCATTAAGTAGACAGAAGTCTGAGCCAATACATATACGGAGTACTTTCTGAGACTTACCGACTAAGAGCTAGATTCACCTGAGATAATAGTTGTGATTTCATGTACAGTAATGCGGAACTAAAATAAAATTTGAAAACTCTGTGTATTATCATCCCTTGTTTGTGGATGTAATATGAATAAAGACATTATATAGTGTTTTATATTATTTTTTAATATTATTCAGGAGTTGAATTTATTAAGAACCAGCTTTGGAGATGGACAGATGTCAAAGCAGTTATGAGTACTTACTGCTCCTACAGAGGTAACTTTAGGCCCCGCACCTACATGGTGTCTCACAACTACCTATAACTTCAATTCCAAGACAGCTGACACCTTCTTATGGCCTGTCTGTTATACACATATGTGATAAACATAAACTCATGCAGACACACATGCATTCATTCACATAAATTTAAAAGGACAGCTATGCTTTATAGATGTTATTGCATATAACTTATTATGATGTGAAATATTGCAATAATATTTTACAAATCCTTGTTCTCATCATTGATTAAGAAGGTCAATGCTTTATTAATCTGTAACTTAACTTTACTGGTAGTCAATGTTTATTTAGCATTCATGACTCCTATAATGACTTTCCTAACTCCTTTTTTAATCTGAAACATATGCTAAGACTTGTGTATCAGAAATAATTGTTTCTAGAAACATGGTAAAACTTTTTAATCATGTGAAACTATTTCTAATACAGTATTCTTTCAAATGATAAACATGGAACAGGTTTAACATTTCTATTTCACAAAAATATTTGTAATCATTTTGAAGGTAATGAGTAATACATGTGGAGAATGCTTGCCCAATTGCTGGTATTAATGACTGGAGCAGAAAAGAACCTCACACAGAAAAAATATTAATTCAATTCCATGCTCTAAAAAGTTATAAATTTGACTGACAAAGATTGTGTACTTCAAAATTATTTTAGAGAGCATGCAACCTAGCGCATGTATAGTAGTAATCTGTGAATAGTGGGATGTACATTTACAATCTAATGCCATCTAGAGTGTATCTCTACTATCAGTTCATATTAATGCTGGCTTCACTATAAGAGAGGCTATACGCTTAACAAGGAAACTGAGTTTAATACACTGAAAACATACCTCTGAAATGGGGAGAACATTAAGTCAACCAGGTCAACAGATAGTCTGAAATATGCTGCCATACCACAAGATCCATACTTAAATCACATAAACTGAATGAAACGAAACAAGAAAAAAAAACAGTTATATGTAAATGCCTGAGAGGAAGTAACTGGTATTAGCAGAGAAGTGATATGTTGATAGTCAGGCCTGTCAATAGTCTTTCTGTATGACATCAGTCCCATCGCCTTCTGTCATCTCACTAATACTGGAAAATTTCTGATGGTAAGCACCATCTTACAGTTGTTGAGTGAAAAGATCTTTTCTTAAGTTTAAAATGCTTAGCGGATATGATTTTATGTGTGTCACTTTCCTTTTAATCTGCATATATCACAGTGCAGAATGTTGAAAATGAATTTAAATTTAGTCCTAAAATATGTGCCTCTAAAACTTAGTGTCCTAGTTTGTCTCAAAATACAAAACCTTCCCTAGACAGATTAAAAGGAGAATGGCACATTTTAATTATCCAACCAACTTTATGCTAAAGGCCAACCCCCACCACCCCCCAGGAAGAAAATTTAGTTAAAACTATTTCTATTATTCTTCCAGAAACATTTTACTTTTAAATAGAAACAGTTGAAAATATTTTAATCTGGTAAACTGAGCTTTCAGAGTTTATAGCAGGAAATTTTATGATGATTTCCCCAGCATAAATAAAATTTAGATGTTGGCTCCAAGTCTCCTTGCCTTCTGGATCATTATTCATGCAACTAGCATTATAACAGAGGCATGAAGCCAAGGTGTGCATACTTTTCTAATTCATTCTTCGTTACACTTTGTCTCATATATATATATGAGACATCTGCATCTAGCAGATCAGTAGAAAAATCATAAACTGTGATAAGGAAGACTAGAGAAAGGCGCTTGAGAATGCTTCAAATAAATGGAAAGAAATAAGAAAGGTGTTGACAAGGAAGCAGGGTAGGGCACACAGTTAGGCAGCCATAGGTGTCAAGTGCATCAAGTATGTGCCAGCAGCATGCACAGCCTTCTTTCCAACACTTCAGGACCTTCTGATGCTAATCTTAGATTGTTTTCTGTTACAATTAAGTGAGAAAAGCTAATTGTTAAAAAAAAAAACCACATGACTTGAAGATAGCAGAACTGAGGTCCCTACACAGACCTAGGAAACTGGCAGCTTTCTTACCAGTTATCAGGAGCCTACTGCCTTTGTCTTGACCAGATAAAATACTACATGGAAAACATAGTTCCAGTGGGTTTACAAACAGGATAAAAAATAGTTATTATGAGAAAACGACTCATAATCAGCATGAATAATGAGAGATTTTGAGAAACAACTTAGAAAAATTTCTCAGAGAACTTCAAAAATTAAACATGGCAAATTTCATGATTTCCTTGTTTTTAATTGCTGAGTAGTATTCCATTGTGTAAAAGTACCACAATTTCTGTATCCATTCTTCCATTGAGGGACATCTGGATTGTTTCCAGGTTCTGGCTATTATGAATAAAGCTGCTACAAACATGGTTGAGCAAATGCCCTTGTTGTGTACTTGAGCATCTTTTCAATATATGCCTAGGAGTGATATAGCTGGATCTTGAGGAAGAACTATTCCTAATTGTCTGAGAAAGCGCCAGATTGATTTCCAAAGTGGTTGTACAAGTTTGCATTCCCACCACCAATGGAGAAGGGTTTCCCTTTCTCCACAAACTTTCCAGCCTCTGTTGTCACTTGAGTTCTTGATCTTAGCTATTCTGATAGGTATAAAGGTGAAATCTCAGGGTCATTTTGATTTGCATTTCTCTGATGGCTAAGGATGTTGAGCAAGATCATCTTGAGTAAGGTATCCCCAAAGCAGAAAGACACACATGGTATATACTCACTTATATAGACCTGTAAGATAGGATAAACATACTGAAATCTACACACCTAAAGAAGATAAACAAGAAAGAGGATCTGGGGTAAGATGATCAATCCTCACTTAGAAAGACAAATGGGATGGACATTGGATGTAACAGGACAGGAACCTACCGCAGAGGGCCTCTGAAAGACTCTACCTAGCAGTGTATCAAAACAGATACTAAGACTCAGAACCAAACCCTTGGCAGAGTGCAGGAAATCATATGAAAGAAGAGGGAGTTAATATGACCTGGAGAAGACAGGAGCTCCACAAGGACCTGGACACGGGAGTCTTTTATGAGACTGTTTCTCCAATGAAGGACCATGTATGGATATGACCTAGAACCTCTACTTGGATGTAGCCCATGGTAGCTCAGTATCCAAGTGGGTACCCTAGAAAGGAGAACAGGGACTATTTCTGACATGTGGTGGGCTCAATGGTGGGCTCAATGGTGGGCTCTTTGCCACCCCCCCCAAGGGAGGAGCAGCCCTGCTAGGCCACGGAGGAGGACTTTGCAATCATTCCTGAAGATAACTGTTAAGACCAGGGTCAGATGAAAGATGAGGAGGCCCTCCCCTATCAGTGGACTTGGAAAGGGGGAGGGAGGAGATAAGGAAAGGAGGGTGGGATTGGGAGGGAATGAGGGAATGGGATACAGCTGGGATACAAAGTTAATAAACTGTAACTAATATTTAAAAATAAGAAATATTAAAGATGGCTAGGTAATGGACTTCAATTTAGGAAAACAAAATCATCCTTGAAACTTGGAAGCTAAATATCTGTGCTCATGATGGAGTAGACTGTTAAAGAGACAGTCCATGCAGCTGGGGAAAGTCAAACTTTTGATCGTAACTGGAAGACAATTTTAGGTCTCACAGACATCATATCATAAAAGAAATATGAAGTGATAGTGTAAATCATGAAAGAAATTTCATCTTCTTAGTATAAATACTATTTCAGAAAAATTGTCTCAATTATGTGTATACAGAACAGTGTGTATGTGCATGCATGCATGCACATTTGTGTATGGATGAGAGTGCCTGTGTGTGTATATGTCCATGCTGAGTTGTAATATGTAGATCTATTTTCATCATAATCAGAAGAGTTAAATAAAGAGGATATAGAGTGGAGGTAGTTAAAGAACTTCTGAAACTTAACAAAGCAACATAAAAAGGAGCAGAAATATATGGGCAGCTTTTAAATGTTTTGAGCAAATGCAACATAGCACAAACCAGGCCAAAATGAGATTATATTATCAGAGAAATGCCAGCTAATTGGAAGAAAGGAAAAGGCCAGTGTGAGCAAGTACAATGAGGAGGTTGTTATAGTTACCTAGTTAGCAGTCAAGGACTTAAGGCCAAATACTGGATATGGGTGTAAAGAGAGAGAGATGGATTGACATGTCAGAGCACAAACCCTAAGTTGACTGAAATAGAGAAGGTAGACAAAGAAAAATCAGAAAGGACACAAAAATTATGATCTTTTAATGCTAAGAACACTGGTGCTTTTCAGAGCAGTTCAGTACACATTAGTTTGAGAAGGTAAAAATGCTTTAGAACTAGTTAATCTTTCAGAATTGTTGCAATAGGTAATAGACATTTCAAATATTGCACTTGAATATGGACAAGGAAAGAATTATCCTGGCATTGCTCAAGAAATTCAACTGCAGATGAGAAATCAATAACTGTAATATAACAAATAGACTCACAATCTTTTGACAGTAGAAGGCAAGCATGCAAGATGGAAATAGAAGGACAGGGCACTGCAGTATTAATAAGACAAGAAAGCATGGTTGATGAGAGCGTATCCTGAAAAAGCTCTAGATAGCCCTGCAGTAACGGCAGTCTCATGAACTTTGAGAGTGCAGTTTTGCTTGGAGAATCTACAGTTTCTGTAACCTCAGAGTGGAAAGGGTGGTGAAGAAATGCAGAAAGAAGGAGGAAGACGTACAAATGTTTTCAAGAATACAACTGGAGAACAGCCAATGAGAAGAGAACAAAGTTCCTTTCTACATCTCACTTGAGATTTAAGAAATACTCCCATATGCTGAAGGTCAGACAGGGCAGAACACCAGGATTCAAGGTCTGAAAACGTTGTAGGTCACTTACAGAATGAGCCATAAATTCTGGTGCTGTGCATAGTTCACATTAATTGCTTTTGTGTCCAGGACACAAAGGCACTTAGGAATAATTGTCACATGCTAACTTTTACTTCAAAGACAGTGAATAAATTATGGATTAATGTTACGGCCATTTCTATAGTTTTCTGTCTTTACGTTTTCATCACTCAAGTGTACTTCTTTACTCTTGTCTTCACTGCTGTGGCGTGTCTGAACTCTAGGGAGAAAAGTTTGGTTACAGGGACTTTAGATATAAGGCCCACAAAGGGATTGATTAGTGAGACTCATTAAAACTTGAGGGAACTTCTGAAACATTCAGGCCCAGTACTTTGTACCCATCATTCACTCTCTAACAATTGTTGATAGAAAAGCTATAAAAAGCGCTGGGGGACTTAATTATTTCCTCTCATCCACTGACTGCTGTGCAGAGCTTACGGTGGCAATAATCCATCTGCATTTCTCTTAGTCTGACATTAACAAAATTTTACATGTGGTATTTCTTTTTTGTTTCAACACCACTTGTGATAGAGATATTTAATGGGCCATAGTGTCAACGAAATGTTTTATCAACAGTATCAACTCTCTCTGCGCCAAGATTGTTGAAAACACCCAAACCTCACTTAGGAAGAAGAGAGTAAGCAAACGTGAGAGAATGACTGACAGTGTAATTGAGATTATCACGGGTATATTGTAAAAGTCACGAATAAAAAGTTGCGAATCATCTCAAGAAAAATTGAGATACAAAAATTCGCTATTTCATGCGTTTGTGGTACGCTCTTCAATGCCTTCTATCAATGAGAATTTCCTTTGCCCATACAAGCAAGAGTATTATAGTCTGTTTTCTATAAGGGTAGAGAACTAAAATTACCGCAAAAACCTTTGTTAGCAGAGGTGTGTTTATGTCCAAGAATAGCAACAAACACTTCACAATATAGCCTCTAATAGTATTGACTTCAAAGAATTTCTAAATTCCTGGTGTCACTGTAGTGTCCAATAATCGGGAGATAATGTTGAGTTCATCTAATTAATATGCAATTTCCTCTTACTCAGAGTAATCAACCTAGTTTTACTGTTGTCAAAAAAACCATTCCTTCTGTGTAAGAAAGTGGTGCATAATAAGGCATGATGTGCTATTTCCCCATGAAGCACACACTCATGCTAGTGTAGTGATTCAACCCAGAATTCCAATTCTTCATAACACCTTGCATAAATTCTACATAGCCACTCATCAGAGTCCCTGAATGGTAGGCAATTCACCCAAGTAGAATAGACTCAATTGACCAGCCTATCATCCAACTACTTTCAAATTATTCTGGACACCAGCACAGGACCAGCCAGAAAACGGCACCACTCTATTGGAGTTAGTGTCACAGGTTACAGACAGCATTCTCTTCTGCCTTGAGGTGTTATGTGTGAGCCCATGCCAGATATGCTGATGGAGGTTCTACTTCTCCTCTCATGTAGGTCGGGGAACAGCAGATTATTGTTATGATTTTCAAATGTAAATTCCTTTACGTTTTTGCATGCACAATATGTATTTCCACTGCCAAGTTACCAAGCACGTTAAATAGTTTCTAATGACAGCATGATATGATTTGCCCTGAAAACTACTTTGGAAATATTTAACTCACATGCATAGACTTCTCAAAGACTTTGTATTATAGTATGATAGTGGAATGGAACCGGGCTGCTTCATACTTACATGTCTGAAGTTTCTTTCCCTTTAATAATCTACAGTGAACTGGGCATTGAAGTTGGAAAAAGCAAGCCACAAATACCTAAATCTTTTAATATAATACAAATAAGACCCCTCTCCAGAAATACCTTAACAGTACACACATACAGGTAAATGAATGAAAAAGGATGAAATGAAAAAGGATATCCCTCAAGTGAGGACAGTAGTGAGAGGAACTGTGTACTTTCAAAACTCCAACCAAAAACTCATCTTCTGTGGAGAAGAAACTCTTGTTTCTTTATTTCCTTTTTAAGTAGCATGCTTCATTATGTTCCATCATTGTAACCAGCAGGGTGGTGAAGGCAGAGAAGATACCATCAACGGGGCTTCTCTGACTGTCTCTCCTTCGTCAACCTTATGATCACAACTGGAAGGGCACCAAAAGATATAGTTTGCAGGAGTGTGGTGTTTGGGGAAGGGAGCATTCTCCAAGGAGTATACTAGCAAGTCAGTTTCAGAAATGGTACCCAGGAAAGCACAAACAGCATGCAGCATCAAAGTGTGGCTGTAACGAGAATGTATGGTCCTCATTTAAGCTTTTCCTGCGCAAGAACATGAGTTGTTCTCATGGCATCATTACTGATAATATTAGCTTTCCTTATGGACACAGACACAGTGTTTCCCCAAACTAAAAGCTCATTACCCAAAACCACCTGCACAACCTTACAAAGCCCAATAAATCAAGGCGATTGCCACAAACAAATCTGTATTCCGATTCATGTTTAACGCTTCTGTAGCTGCTACATTAGATCTGCCTGCCTTAGAGAATCGCAATAGAATATTGTGGCAAATACCAATACCTTACTATTTTAATATACAGTACAAATAGCACCAGCTCTTCTCAAGAGATTTAAATCAATTTATAGATTCATATGCCTCATGTGTTATAGTTAGATGAAAAAGGTGTCAGAAAGGTTGTCTTAAAATGCCTGCCAGTGCAAACGAAATGTTCAATGAGAAAAATCAAAGCTATATGATAGCCTCAGACTCAGTGAGAAGGACTGATTTGAAATTCAGTCCAGGTAGGCCTCATCTTTACAGAAAGGAAACTAAATCTTTATCGATTCTTGTAAGGATATTGCTTGTTTGAGAAAATGAACAAGATGACAGCGCTATAAGGGAAAGGACAGTGCTGCCCGAAAAATTGGAAAATATGGGATTGGGTTCAGGGAACAAGTGGCCCTTGGCAGGTTACCTTATTTTCTACCATTGTAAAGCAAGGATCACTGTAGAAGGGGGTGGGTGAGCAAGGGAATGATTAGAATGGAGGCAGAGAGTAAATTATCTATTCAGTAGCCTTTATGACCCAAACACTGTTAGCACACTTCCTGGAGGTTGAAGCATGTGACTCCAGTACTTTATTTAACATCTAAAATAATGGTGAAAGAAAATAAATCCCCCTTATGTGAACTTGGTAAAGAAACAAACTCTAAAATGATACCTTATGGACAATTTAGACACTTCTCTGGCAAAGTACCTACATCAAATATTGACCATTCATACATTACATTCAAGCTCATTCATACTCTCTGTAAAAATAAGCATGAAAGTCTCTAAAGGCAATAGCAACTCTGCGGCATTTTATTTCTAGCTAAGATTCCAGCTTGACAGAAGGGTGAAAACGCATTGATTGTTATTATCTTTTCTTTTCCAGGAGGCTAATCTAGTTACTTCACTAAAAGGACAAGGTGGGGAAGAAAAAAATGGGCTTCAAGTATTGGCTTCCACTTCTGGAAAGGTAAATCTGCCTTTGGAACAAAGACCTGTTATCTAGACAGCACTTACATCACTGTAGTTGTCAGGGGAAGGCGCTCCCACAAGGAAGTGTAATGAATTCCAGAGCTTCTGCCTTTTGTCCAGAGACAATTAGGGTGGCCTGCTATCTATTATTCATCACACTCCTCTCAGATACAAACCAGACAGTAAACAGATCTAAGGAATAAATATTTTTCACACTAAACAATTCATCCCTCTGGCACCATAGTGTCTAATTTCAATAATCTTCTTGAACTTGGCCATAATTTTCCCAGACAGGCTTTCTTTGGAATGGAAGAAACAATAGTCTCTTTTATTTTCTATGCATTTTTTTCTTTAATCTCCAGTAACTCTGAAGAAAATTTCTACCCTTTTCTTTTCTCTACAGCAGCGGTTCTCAACCCGTGGACCCCTCTTGAGGTCAAATACCTGTCTGCTTACAATTGACTTTTGGCTTCTTCAGCTGTGTTTTTATTTTGATTTTCAAGTAACTGAGGATATGATGGGAACTATATCTTCATACTCTTTGAGAGTCAGGGTTTCACAGAAAATGTAACTTCTCTAAATAGTTCAAATTTGGAGATTATAAGTTCAAGTAAAATTCTTACAAATAAAGAAGGAAATATATCTTACCTTCCAACTTATTTTAATCATACCAATTACATTAATAATTACAATAACACAATTTCCACAGTGAATCCTACTGTTTAAACTAGTGAATATGTAAAGATCCAAACAGGTTGATGTAATCAGAATGATTACATCTTAAACATCAGACAAATAATTTTTGCAAGAAAGATACAATTCTCTGTCTGTTCAGCTCTGGTGGCTTTTAAGAAGAGAGGACAGGAGCTCCACGAGGAGATCAACAGAGCCAAAAAGTCTAGGCTCAGAGGGGTCTGCAGAGACGGATGAATCAGCCAAGTACCATGCATGGAGATGACCTAGACCCCTGCTCAGATGTAGCTCATGGGCAGCTCAGTCTCTGTGTGGGTTCCCTAGTAAGGGGAGCAGGGGCAGTCACTTCCAAGAACTTGGTTGCCTGCTCTTTGATCACTTCCCCCTGGGGAGGTGGCCTTACTAGATCACAAAGAAAGAAGATCCAGACAGTCCTGATGAGACCTGATAGGTTAGGGTCAGATAAGAGGGGAGGAGGACCTCCCTATCTGTGGACTAGGGGAGGGACATAGTGAGGGAAGAAGGGGGAAGGGTGGGATTAGAAGGATATGAGCAAGGAGGCTACATCTGGGATACAAAGTGAATAAACTGTAATAATAATAATAAATTACAAAAAAAGAATCATACAATCTGCACATACCTGAAGCTTTTACTACCATAAGTGTGAGCAAGGATCTCCTCATGAGAAAAGCCTTGGTAGGTAATGCAGTTGTGTATATGTTGAGTTAATATTGAAATTATTAAAAATAAAGAAATGAAAGTGAGAAACACACAGTGTGTGGTGACAAAAAGCCATGGAGAATATCACAGAAACAAATATAACATTGATGCCATTCTTAAAAGAAAAAAAAATAAAAGTTAACTTTGCATGATGAACATGCCTTAGTCTGTTCTAATAGCCACCAGTAAACTTTCTTTTAAGGCACACACACACAAATATATATATATATATATATATATATATATATATATATATATATATATATATATATATTCCTTCTCTGCTTGTTTGAAAATGCCATGCTGATCCAAGATTGACTGTGTATTTAAGAGTGTTTATTTCTCTCTTCAAGGAATGTTCAGCTGTTCTGAGTTTAAAGATTTTGATATACTCATGATCACGTAAATAATGTGTATGTATCTTCTGAAATATAATATAATAATATAATATACTATAATACAAAGAAATGTATCCAGTGCCTCACTCCCCAGAAGTAATAATCTTACTTATAAACTAGTTTTATATTCTTAGTGGTCTAGTTTCCTTTCTTAGCTGACTATGTTTTGCTTTAGTAGAATTCTTTTGATCTGCATCAAAGAAAAACTGACTTTCATTAAATTGGTCATTTCTTCCCTTTCCTATAATATAATCTTGAGAATTACAAGTGGAAATCGATGGGAAGTACCCTGCCCTGAAGGAATCATGTATTTGTAAAGACCCATCTGTCACTTAAGAATAAGAATAGCACCCCTGACAAAACATACCTTTTACTAACCCAGAAAAAGATTAAATCCAGTACGTTTAGATGGTTTTATAAGAATGAATATTGGACATACACTATGAGTCACCACTGCTGCAGGAGATAACAATGAATAGTAAATAGGTCATTTGTGTTAAAAAACAATATATATGGCTTCTTTATTAAAATCCAAAGAGGGACTGTGGAGAAAACAAAACAACTTGTTGGTCAATATGTGTGTACTGTTTCTATACTCTGAAGAGAAATTCCAGTTGGTGTATCAGTATATTCTAGTATCATTTAATCTTAAAAATAAGTAAAGTGACATAAAATAAGACTGTGATTTTTGTCACTGTCATGAAAACTCAAAGCAGTAGCATATTGGATGGAAGCTAATTGCCTTGTGCAAGGAATTGAAAACCTAGAAAGTGAAAATGCAAAACGCAATCAGTTTTTTTCTTACTGGATTTTGTGCTGTGATTGCATAATTAAAGAATAGCCTGATTCTGAAAATGAATGACTTTATTAAATTGAAGAAAAGTTTATATACCACACAATGCAAATTGTAGTGTGTGTGTGTGTGCGCGCGTGCACACGCGTTTGTGTGAGTGTGTGAGCTAGTGTGTCACTCTCCCAGTCAGGTTATAGACAAGATCAGTCAGTCCTTAGAATCCCAGGATGCTTTTTTAATGGCTGCTTGTACCTTCTGCCCTAAAGATTAACCATTCTTTTCTTTTTCTATCGTTACAGTTCTGTTTTTCTTTATCTTAAGTGTTATGTAATTGGAGCTCTGTAATTATGTATTCTTGTTTTCTTCTTACCCCTGCCTTTAATGTACACACATTAAAGGATAAAATTCCTTTGCCAAATAAATGTATGAAATATTTTCTGTCTGTTTGTGTCATGTTTTTTGTTTTTGTTATTGTTTGGCTGGTTCACTTTTTACTTGTAATGGCAGTTATTGAATTCAGTGCCTTGCTCTACAACTGAGTAACACTGCAGTCCTTGATATTTTGAGGTAAGGTCTCATCATGCAGTCCAGTCTGGCCTCAAACTCACAATCCCCCTGTGTTTGCTTGCTGAATGATGACACTCCGTCCTGTATAACATACATGGCAAATTTATTTTTTCTTTTCTTTTTAATTTGTTTTTTCTTTATTCTGTTCTACTGGCATAAAAATTAGAACAAGTTTAGCTGAATGTTTTTTAATAAAATGTTTCTTAAATGCATACATTTTCAAATTTAGTTTTATGATTAGTAGCTTTGAGTTTTTAAAAATCATTATCTTTCAAAACTATAAGGATATGTTATACTTGTGTTAAAATTTTTATAGGTATAGTACTAATTTTAGTCATAATTTTATTTTTATTTTGTATTGAGTTTATTATTCAAAATATGCAGTACACCAGCCTTAAATATAGAGAGAAGGCAACACATAAAGATAAATTGCAGGGGTTTGAAATTCACTGTTTAAGATTATTTAGTATATAAATAAAGCATATTTATGTTACAAATGAAGACTTTGAATTGTTTTTCTATCAGGCAAAGAATCAAATTAATTCATTGGATAAATATAAAAATTAATAATTGTACATAGTACAATGCCGAACACCAACACCTAATATTTTCCCATACACACACACACACACACACATATATATATATATATATATATATATATTTTTTATAGGAAAGACTTGTTTCCACAGTAAAAATTCTGTAGGTCAATAAGCCTGTTCCCTTAAAGATCAGTATCATGAAATTCAAGAAAAGTTGAGGTTCTAGGAAACTAAGAGAGCAAATAGTAATATATACTACAAATTCAATCCTCTATTGTAAAAAGCAGTTTTAAAGGGTGGATCTTACTAGTATTATTGTCTTCATGTAAATATGTCTCATTTGAAGGAGTAGATGAGCTACTTTTATTATTATTAGTAGATGAAATATAAAGATATTTGAGGATGAGTGGTTAGCATCTTAGTAATTAAATTTAATTGGTCCATCAAAATATGAATAAATAAAAAATACACACAGACACAAATACAACCAAAATGAGGGAAACATCAAATGTAGTAGTTTTCACAATACTTTAATTTCTGTGAGGAACTCATGGCCATTCATATAATTGCCATTTTATTTGGCAGAACATATGCAGGTATACGTAGTTTTAAGGAGTTCTAATGAAACTGATAATGCCAAAGGTAAAAGTGTGGATTATTCTTTCCTGCAATTGTCCAATGCTCTGTTTGTTGTTTTGTGAAAATAGTGGTTAAATGCTGTGTTTTAATTGCCAAAGGTTTCTGGAACATTTGGAATTTTTTCTTTGCTTTTTTAAAATTTTTTCTTTATTTTCTCTCTTTATTTTCTTTTTCCTTTCTTTCTTTTTCTTTTGCTTAAAAATAGGATAATTTCCATACACTAAAGAGTTAAGAATACTGCAGTGTACTCCAAGCCTACAAATTTTATGTGCTTATCTTTCTTTTTGGTACATTTTCTAAAAAGGATACAAAATTTAAAACAATCCTGACTCAAAGTGTGGCTATTGTTTTCTCTTCCTGAACTTGGCAAATTAAAAGGGCAAACAGTTTTGAGTTAACTAGCTGACAGTCCACAACAATGCAATTCCCATGTTCCAACATAATAAAAAAAATGTGTATTGTATTTATTTAGCCAGCTTTTTGTTCCATGAACTTTTATTTTGCAAATATTGAGTAAAAGGATACCATAAATCAACAGAAAATTAGATGTGCCGAAGGCAAGACTTCTCAGACACCTTTGTATTTCCTTCACAGTATTTAGGTAACATCTCTAGCATATAAAATGTTTTCAACAAATGTTTCCAAGACCAATTTAAGAAGAAAATACAGTGAAATCTAGAAGACAGGGATAGCATTCATAACTGTTGGAATTCACAGAGATCTGCTTTCGTTATTTCGGTTTGTAACTGAGAGGATAAATTTGTTTTTAAACCCAATTGTAATAAAGCTAATATTTTTGGTTGTTGTTTGTTTTCACTCACAATACAAAAACACAAATGCCATCATAATTCTAGGTCTATCACTTTAGCTTAGCACTTCTCTGGAAAATAATTTCATTTGGCCTCATTTAGATTTTTTTTTTTGATGTTGTACTTTCTTCTTGAAATTTGAAGAGATTAATTTCTATGGAAGCTTATGGGAATAAGGCAATTGACTCTCTATTGCAAAATATTAATTTGTTAATGCATGCTTAATTGTTTTTCTTAGAAAGCAGACAATTCTCTCCTTCCATGCCTCTAGCCTCAAATTTCCTGGGAATGCGTCTTCTACTTAAATAACCTCTTTCACACAAGTTATATACTGTAAGAACAATGCTAGCACCAGGTTAAAATACTAATAATGAATACAGTCAGGGCCTGGTAGAGACCCTGATGAAAGAGAAGGCTGCACCTGCCCTGTGCACGCCCTAGCTTTAATAGAGTCTGAGATAAAGATCCTTTGAAAGTCAAAGATAGCCTTTAATGGAGAGTTGGCATTCAACAATGAACTCAAATCTTTTACCTTAAGTCTACTGCTGCTTTCCTGACTCACAATGGTTCACAGAATGGTTAAGGTTAATTCCCTTTACTAAGAACCGTCAACATGATATTTATAGAGGATTCATTTGCAGTCTTATTTCAAAGAGGTCAGCAGGTGCAATGCATTCTTTAGAGGAATTCTGACTCATTTCTCCAGATTGCCAGATATGGTCTTTGCCTACACAATGAGCATTTTAGGCATTGCAAGAATGGGAGGCTACATTTTTCAACTCTTAGTTTGGGGAAGCCTAACAAAAGTTCATAAAATACTAGCTAAAGAATGGTGCACCTTTTTTTAAATCTACTAAATGAAGCCAAATTTACGTTGTGTTTAGAGTGTACACATGCATTATACATATATCAATCCTGGGTTTTCTTGGTCTCCTGCTATATTTATCAATAACTTTGCCCTTTAACTTTGAAAAGGATTCAGTTTCAAAATTATGTTATACAGTCACATTAGCTCTGGTATTTTGATATTTTCATCTAGATATTTTTTACAAGTAGATAGGCTCCAATTTTGTCTGCATCTTTGCTGTAAATATGATTCATTTTGATTATTACTGAATCCTGGACTACAAAGGTGTAAGCTGAGCATACACAGCACTGTGGAGGAGGAAGTATCCTTCCAAATGTGCCAGTTTCTGGGGCATAGTTACTGGCATTAGTTGTGCACAGACAAATGGTAAGAAACCAGGTTTTATGGTCTGCTGATGCTTTCAGGACAAACATGCCCAATACAAGTCTCTGCATTTCAAAAGAAAACTGAAAGCAAAGTAAATTATATAGAATACAATTTAGGCTTTGAGCTCCAGGTTAAAGTCCCAAGGATAAAATAGCTTACCAAAATTCAAGATTGATTTTCTTTCACTTACTGAAGTCAGAATTTCTTGCACATTTTTAAAAATTCAGCCACGGATGAGATTATACATTCCCTTTTGTGTGTGATGCTCAGTTTTTACATGAGTTTTTTAATGTAATTTATTTATTTTTATATCAATCAGAGGTTAGGTCCTTTGCATCCCAGGCATAGCCCCCTCCCTCATTCCCTCCCACTCTCCCCATCCCTCCCTCATCTCCTCCCCGTCCCCTACAGTCCACCTACAGGGGAGGACCTCCTCCCCTTCCATCAGACCCCAGTTCATCTTGTCTCCTCAGGGCTGGCTGCAATGCCCTCCCCTGGGATCTAGCCAGGCTGTTACTCCCTGGTGTGTATGGGGTAGGGTCAAAGAGCCAGCCTTCCAGTTCATGACAGAAACAGTCCCTTTTCTCCTTACTAGGGTCTTCAGTTTACATGAGTTTTTAAACTTAATTCCTTTTCACATTGTATTTGTTAACTCTGATACTGCACTAAGTAGGTGTCAAGATTTGCTGTGATTTTATTAATACAAGCATGGATATTTTTATAAGGTAGTGTCTATTATAGACATTATAATATGTATTTATTATGTATCATATATATCTATAGTTTATCTCTCTATATATGTATTATGGTTCTTTCACTGATGATAGAATTATGGACAAGGAACTTCAGTGGTTGTAGAAGAATCCTTTGGTGCACACATGTTTAGGAGACAGAGGCAGGGCACCTGGCCCCAAAAATCTATAACAAAAATCCTCATGTTCTGTTCTCTCTTTGATACTATATATTTCATTTATTGAGATTATAATATAATTATATGATTGTCCCCCTTTTGTGTCCTCTGTCAAAACCCTCCATATACACCCCTGTGATCTTTCAAAATTCATGGTTTCTTTCTTCATTGCTTTTTGTTGCATTGTCTGTTTGTTCTTAAATACATAAGTACAGCCTATTCGATCTGTAAAGTGTTGCTTGTATGTGTGTTTTTTTAGAAAAGGTGGCATAAGGATTATAAGAACCGAAGTATTAGGAAGTTTGCTGTGAGATTGTGTGTGTCTCATAGGAATGTCAGAAGCCATACCCATAAACTATTAGAGAAGCTGAATAAACAAGAACAGCTATGGTAGACATGCTAACGGGAGACTTTGACCCTTCTATGGGAGTACACACCAATTAGTTATCCAATGCCAAATGATCAGCACAGTTCTTTTGCTTTCTATCAACCAGGCAAGAAACTAGCACTGTGCCAAAAGAGTAAATGACACGTCAAGTTCTGGATAGTCTAAGAGAGTTTGCTTTACATTTTAATTTGTTCAATGATTTAAAGAAATACTTTATCGAGTAGCTGCTTTGTGTAAGGCAATGTGGAAACAAAGGTGAATTTATGTGATTTCCAAGACACTATAGAAGATATATATATATATAATCAGATAGTCATGTTATAATATAATGGTCATTAAACCTTTACTGTGAATGGAAAATGGAAGGACTTCTTGCCCTTTTCTTGTTATTTCCAGAATATCATGGATGGGCGTTCTAACCTGTATCACAAGAAATTTCTGTTTAAATAATTACATGTAAGGAAACTTAGAAGCCTCCAAAATAAAATACAAAGCTATCTGTATATTAGTCAGGGTTTTCTAGAGGAATATAACTTAAAGAATGGATACACATACCACACCACACTATACTACATCCACCCATATGTGTGTGTATATATATATATATATATATATATGTGTGTGTGTGTGTGTGTGTGTGTGTGTATATATGTGTATATATATATATATATATACACATATATATCCAATATATATGGGTTTTATTAAAATGGCTTACTGGCTATGGTCTAGCTAATCAAAAAAATGGCTGTCTGCCAAAGGAAGTTCCAAGAATCTAGTAGTTGTTCAATTTATGAGACTGAGTGTCTCAAATGGTCATCGGTGTGCACCGAAATCCTGAAGAAGTAAGCTCTAATGCCAGTGAAGGAATAGACTTGCTAATGACAGTGAGCTCAAACAGGCAAAAAGAGGGCAAACTTCCTTCTTCTGTGTCCTTTGTAGAGGCTGCCAACAGAAAAAGATTCTCACCATTAAGATTTGGAGGGTACAAGAACTTCACAAAAAGACCAATGGAGTCAACTAACCTAGGCCTAATAGGGCTTACAGAGACTGACGCACCAACTAAAGAACATGCCTGATCTGGACCTAGGCCACCTAAACTTATCTTACTGATGGACAGCATGGTCTTCATGTGTGTCCCTAGCAAGTGGAATGGGTGGGCTGTTTCTGACATGGAAGCTGTTGCCTGCTTTTGGATCACTTCCCCTTAGAGGGGCTGCCTTGTCTGGCCTAGGTGGAAGAGGATGCACTCAGTCCTAATGCGACTTGATTTGTCATTGTGGGTTTATATGGGGTGGGTTCCTTTTTCTAAGAAGAATGGGAAGGAGGAAAGGGAGGGTGGGACCAGGAGAAGATGAAGTAGTGGGCTGAATTGGTGATATAAAATGGACAAATGAACAAACTTAAAGAAAAGAAGATTTGGATTTGAATAGGGTCTTCACACACACTTCAAACAATTTAATTAAGAAAAGTAACTTAGAGTTGTGCACTTCAATATGGGTTTTAGTTAATTCCAGATGTAGTTGGCAATAGTAGTGGTGGTGATGGAGGGGGTGATGGTAGAGGTGAGGGTAGTGGTGGTGGTAGAGATGGTGGTAGGGATAGAGGTGATGGTGATGGTAATGGAAGCAGTAGTGGAGGAGATGATGGTAGTGTAGGTGGTGATGGTGATGGAGGTGGTGGTAGTAGTGGGTGTCAAGTTGACAACAGTGGTTAGTCATCACAATCTGAAATACAAAAATGATTCCCATTTTTCTGTTAAAACGGCAAGTCCCCACAAGTGTGAACTATGCATTTCATTGCACCAGTATGAAAGG
>CM053752.1:79290041-79325894 GCA_028658305.1 Pachyuromys duprasi | reverse complement strand
ATTCTTAGGTTTCATCTTTTCATGGCATCCTTGATTTCTTGGATGTTTTGTGTTTGGGACTTTTCAGATTTTATTTTTTCTTGATTGAGGAATTCATTTCAGCCAGCGTATCTTCAGCTCCCAAGATTCTCTCTTCCATCTCTTGTATTCTATTGGTGATGCTTACCTTTGTGGTTCCTGATATTTTCTCTAAGTTCTCCAGTTCCAGGACCTTCTCCGTTTGTGTCTTCTTTATAGATTCTAATTCTGTTTTCATGCTTTGTATTGTTTCCTTTATCTGATTGACTGTGTCTCCTATTTTGGTTGTTACATCTCTGTCTATCTTTAATTGTTCCTGTATGTGGGCAGTTAAATCCTTAATTTCTTTGAGGGCCTTGTTCATTTCCTCTTTTTGTGCCTCCTTTTGTTTCTCTAATATCTGCATAATCATAGCTTTAATATAATTTTCCCGTGTCTCCGCTGAATTAAAATCTCTATTGCTTTTGGGTGTGTCTGGTGGGGCTATGGTGTCCTGATTATTGTTGGGTGAGGTCTTAGGCCAGTTTCTGGGCATTTGTTTATATATAATCAAGGAGCTGTTTGTGCTTTAAGGCTGAACTTCAGACTGGAACTGTCAATCTCTTGTGTCAGGAGTATTCTTCAAGAAGATCAGGGAGGTCTAGTGGTTTGATAGTGTGTGCTGTTACCTCAGTTGAACTCTGTTGTGGGATCTGTGTGCCTGGCTTCATGCTCTGTGCTAGAAGCTGTGAGTACCATAGGCTGGTCTCCCCTCTGGTCTGGACATTTGGCTCCTCACTCTGTGCCAAAGGCTGCGTGTCCCCATTTGATATATCCGTTGGGGGCGCTTCTCTGGTCAGGAGGCTCCGAGCTCTGACCTGGGCTTGCTGCTAAGGGCTCTCTTTTGGACTGGAGTCTTGGTGCCTCTTTCTCGGTCAGGGGCTGTGCACCACGGTCTGAGATGGTAGTTGGAGGCACCTCAGTCTGGACCCGATACTATGAGTCCCAATCTGGGGTGGTGGCTGGGTGTGCCTAGGGGTGTGGGTCTGGCTGGTGTAGCCTGCGGTATCTGGGTGAAACTCAGTCCGTCCCGGGTACTGTGTGTCCTAGACCGAAATGGCGGCTTAGACGCCCAGTGTGGCTGCGAGCAGCCTATCACCCTCCGGAGTTTTTCCTGGGAATAGCTGGGTGTCCCTTAGACTTTTCCACTTGATTTCCCCACCGTAGGAATTCCACTCACCTGGCAGTCGCAAATGCTGGTGTTTTAGGTCCGAGATCTCAGTCTCCTGGTTGCTGTGCCTACACTACTGTCCTGCTCCTTAGACACAGTGTCCTCCTGGGGCAGCCATCTTGGATCCTCCAAAAATGTTGGGTTTTTAAGGTATTGCTGTGTGTGTGCTCCTGTGGTTCTGGATATATATTGCTTTCTTCTTTGGCACGTTTTCTTGTATTTTGTTCTATTTTTATTTGTTTGTTTATGTTTTATCTTATTTTGCTTTATTATTATTTCATAAATGTCTGTTTTCTTAAGGAGGGACAGAAATGGTATGTATAGATCAGGCTGGGAGGGGAGTTGAGGAAGGGGACCATAATCAGGATATGCTGTATTAAACTCTATTTTAATAAACAAAAAGAGGATTGAGAATATTTATCTTAAAACATGATAGGTTTGGATGAAATAGTAAAAAAGAATACAAAGTTTTATCGCTTATATTTACTAACTTTCTCGCTGTGGTTTCATCTTTGCTAACTATGGGAGAAGGCATGGTCTTCAGAGAGTGAAATAAAAGGATTAGGGATCTATTGGTTGTGTTTATAGTCTTTGTAATGCTCAGATTTATGGATCTTAAAGGACTTGAAGAACTTTTGGGAGCCATAAATGTATGATATTTACTATTACAGTTTTCAATATTAAATTATAATGAAAGAATCCAGATTAAAATATATAAAGGAAAAAGATGTGGGTAATGTTTAGAAATAACATACATAGGCCAAAAAATATGTCTCTCAAATAGTTCAGTGAGAAACTGGCTGTTTTCTTAAAAATTATGAGACCAAACAGATAAAGAAATATACAACAGCCACTCAGCTGAGATTTAGTGTTGAAGGCTTCAAAGGTCAGTGATATAAGTATACAGTGCCCACATAACTGATTTCAGGTACTGAGACTCCTCTATTCATATGTCAAACTGACAAAGAATGGACCAAGGCTTTAGGCATATATAAACACTCTTAGCAGGTGGGATAATACACCCAAAACTCAGAAATCCAGGCATGTGGCCAGTTGTTTCACAGTTCCTAAGCCTCATTAGAGTGAATTTAGTGTGTGTATGTGTGTATAGTTAGTTGTCAACAAATGTGATGTAGTTTTATTTCTAGATATGCCTTTAAAAAACATACAAACATACAGAGGCCAGAGAAATTCATAGAATGCCATTATGACTTCCCACCTTATTTATTTATGTAATTATGTATGTAATTATGTATGTATGTATGTATGTATGTATGTATGTATGATTCAAGGGCAAGATCTCGCACAGAAACAAAATATCACTATTCTAACTGATGAGGCCGGTTCCTTTTGAGTAGCAAAAGCATAGCCATTTCTACTTCAGGCCTAACAGCCACATCATCTCATCCTGTTTCTGATATAGAGAACAGCTCTCTGTGCAAGGTCAGGTTGACCAAGAACTATGTTTGTGTTTAACATACGCTCTGGCCTGGCTACTCCCAGAAATTCCCCAAGCATAAGCACAGCTAGCCCCCTTGTCAGGCACACTAGGTCAAGGTTAGCTAGAAGTGCTTTGTCTAGTTAGCAAAAATAACTTGAGTCAGAGGTGACTATACATTCCACTTTGCCCCATCCCCCTACACTTCCAATTCCCCCCTCCCATGTAATTTCCAGTTTTGCCTTTATAAGCTAACTTTGAAAACAATCAGTGTCAGAGTTTGGCTTGTGAGTCCACTGTGTCCCTAGCCATGGTCAGTGGTGAGTCTTGGGGTGTCACATTAGTTAAATTATTCATATCTAACTGAGAATGGTGTCTGAGTGGTTTGTGCGGCTTCCTCTGGACCCCAGCACCGACTAGTTTGTCCTGATAATGCTCACCTTGGATTTGGGGAATGAACATCTACCCATGATCTGCTTTTACATGGATATTGACTATTTGATTCCAGGTCTCTTTGTTTTCACATGAAATGTTACCCTAAACCTAGAATATTTTTTTTAAAAACAGCAATGAGACAAGCTATTATTAAAAGACAGGATCTTCAGGAAGAACACATTTGAGTTCTTGTTACATCATCTAGCATAGGGTGGCAGGGTTGGGTAGGGGCTTATTGTCTGCACTCTACACCTGTGGTCTCTGAAGGTGTGGATAAAGGTTGAAGATGACAGAATGTGAGTAAGCCTTGTGCTTCCATCCTGTGCCCCATTTTCCATTGCCCACTGTATGATTTCGCTAAAAAGTTTCAAATTATTCTTTTCTCCTTTTAGAGACACATTCAGTATCTTGGCGACCATGTGTTATTTATTTCAGGATTCCTAATATTGTGCCTGCCATCTGTCACATAGTGGTGTCCAATAAGTGTTGTTATGAGAAAGAAGAAAAGAAAACATACAAGATGAACATATGAATGGACAGAGAGAAAAGATGGGTTACTGGAATGAATGCAGTTATGTCATGAGAGGCATAGGAAGAAAATGTAGAAGGACATAGTGGTAAAAGGGGGAGTTAGAAAGAGGAGAAAAAAAGAGAGGGAAGTTGGCAACAAAAGAGAAAGGGGCAGAAGTAAGAGGGAACAGGGATGGGGAAGATTAAAGAAAAAGAAAAAAGAAGGAACGATAGAAAGAAATTAACTTTTCCATTCATCAGTGCAATTTCTAAGTAAACACTGGCCATTTTCCTATTTGGACTGGTTTTTTAACTTTTATTTATTTATTTTTACAATTTATTCATTTTATATCCTGAATGTATCTCCCTGCCTCATCTCTCCCTTGTCCCACCCTCTCTCTCCCTCTTCCCCTTATCCACTGAAAGAGGTTATAAAATTGGTATGTACTTGATACTCTAACGGTATCTGTAAATAATTTACTACAAATAGCATCCATTTTAATGCCATCATAAAGAAGTGTATAAGCAGGCATGCAAAGTACCACATTCGTCGGCCAAGCAAAATCAATTCTATACTGAAATTGTTAAATGGAACTGTATATTTCCAATTAAATAGCTTTTCTTGACTATAAATCAATGATTACCATACTTCAAGTGGTCATATTGAGGGTACCAGTAAAAGCCAGGGCTTGTACATGTTACTGTGTATGAGTTAATGTTTGTTCTTACTGCCATTTGCTCCTCATTGTTTTCTGTGCTGACTTCAAAGTGATCTTTCTGCTCACAGAAGGAGGCAGGTGAGAACATGTGAACTATCTTTCATCTGGGCTCAGTTTTACAGCTAAGAAAATTGAGATGGAGAGAAGATTTTCTTCAGGTCCAAAATGAGTTCAGCTCAGTTCATTTTGCAGCCTTGTAACTAATACATGGATCTCATTCTCTTCTGAACTGCTAAAACATACTCCTTCTCCCAAATCTGTTAAATTTCTAAATTTGATAACTAATTTGAATGTTTCTTTTTTAACAAACACTGCAAATCTCAGCCATACTTCACATTCAGGCACATTGCAGCAAAGCTTTGCAGCACATTGGATCTTGAAATGCTTTCTGATACTTTCACCCAATGTGGCCATATTTAATCTTTTCTAAGATAAATTTCCATTTCACTGTCTCTAATTTGTCCTAAGTGAATATTCTATATTACCTTGGACAAAATGTAATTATAAAACTGTATCAGACTAGTATTTCTTTTCAAGCCTTCTGTGTTAATTTATTTTGTTCAGTGCTGTTAATACATTTTGTACAGGGAGTTAAACAAAAATAACAAAACTGGCGGCTGCCCTTATTAGTCATTGACATTCTTAGCCTAGGATAGACCAGCACTGGAAATAATTCTAATGTCATACACACATTCTTTGTGTTACAGAAGGTTTAATTTCTTACCACTTTTACTCTAAATTGCCATTTCACAGCCTTTTGTCACACAGCAGCAAATAGCACGGGGCTCATTTTGTCTGACCATTGGTTTCTCACTGTCATTTCTCATCTTATCAACTATAATCTAAAGAATGAATTCAGGTCAGAAACTCCTAGCCCGGATCTTTTCACTTTTGTTTTAGGGTATTTTTCCATGTACTCTTCTAACAGATCCACGTTTTCACCCTAAGATACTATTTAAGTCGTTCATGAAAGAAACTACCAAAGGGTCCATGATATGACTCAGCTGGTAAAAAGTACCGGATTCCAAGCCTGAAGATTTAAACTCAGTTCAGGGAACCCAAAGGGTGGAAGGGAAGAACAATTTCCAGCAAGTCTATACTCAGACTTCCCCATGCTCACTGTGGTAATCATGTGTCCCTCACCCTAACCCAGCAGTAAATATGTAAATATTTATAGAAAAAGGAAGTATGGGCACCAAAACTAATATATTAAAAAAGAGCTTGGGAAATATGCTGGCATTTTCTATAGTTATATTCCATAAGAATCATTCAGGATAGTTCTAGAATTTGGCATTTTTGCAGACGTACACTGACATCAAAATTAAGCAATGTAACATTGGCATTCTCTTGAAAACCCGGGTTATCTCTTTGGCTGCAGCATTGAATGATTAGCAAAGGGTGAAAGAAAGTGTTCTCTTCCTCTGTGAGATTATATGTGTGTCCTGGATGAAGGCGACAGAAATCTCCATGTTAATGTTCTTGACTCAGAACCTGTCGGTGCTGACTGCCGGTCTTGATAGGCCTTGGCTATGCAACTCTCCATCAGCAGTATTTGCTCACCTGAAGCCTTTGCCACTGGAGACCCAGTGTGATGATATCTCCAGCTTTACACTTTTCTCATGCTTGTTTCTTCTTGGTGACAAAATTAGTCTATGCAGGCTACGTATGTCTGGTATGGTGAATTATGACAAAAAGAAAATGAACCCCACCCCAAAAAGGAAGGGAAAAAGATACACTTGTCGAACTGGTCTTCATCTTGTAAACCCAGGTAAATTTTCTGTAACTTTCCCCTAACAGCTGAGCATTGTAGTCACCTTCTACTGTGAAGTGACTACATAGTAATTCAAAACGTTTTCTTTCACATCTGAAACTTTATGCCAAAGTTTTTATATTCTCTGTCAAGGGCTCCAAGAACATTTTTGCATGCATAACTTATGATGTATCTTCATTCTCTACACTGTCTCAATTGATTCCCAAAGGAAAATTTCCCGACAGAAACATTAGTATACAGCTCTTAGGGGTTCACTAATATAAGCTCATAGCAAAATGTGAGACACGGTATGCAATTTCTTGGAGGATATTTCATTTTCCTGATATCCTGCAAATCATGTTACATGTCAGTCTCCCTTCCTGGTGCACCAACAGGACTTATTTGCAAATAGGTTTGCTTTCTTTCATTCTGTCTACATTACACCAAGAAGCTACAATGATTTCCTACAAAACCCAAGGTAAACATTGAATCAGCTGGTGATTTCTCATTAGGTTGTCCAGTTGAAATGAGTGATAGCTTCAGTGTTTCTTTAACCATACCACAAACTGAATATGAATGTACATCTATGATTGTCTGCTCTGAGACATAATGAAAATATATATGTGACTTATCGATAAGTTTAAATGGTTTGACCATTCAGAAATGTTCACAGGCTTTTATTGTTAAACTCTGTGGCTTTGAGCAATGGCTTCTGCAGTAAATAGAGATACAATTAGCACTATAAAACATTGGTATCTCTCTACAGCATGTCTTCAGAAGAACACAAATGAGTAATATATCACTTTATCTTTAGTTCATTTGCATTAGAAAGTTTACAAGCCAATGTTATTTTAACAAATAGGTTTCTTACTTTTACCTCTTTGCTTTTCTGATTTGTTTATAGGAGTCATAACTCTTAATGACAGTACCTGGATAAAGCCATTCATAAACACGCAGAAATTATTGATGGGTGACATTTTTCCATTAGAACATTCAGCACTCATTCCATTTCAAAATATGGGGGATAGTCTATGTCACCGATTCATTATATTTTCTCATGTTTGAAGAAAGTTCCCATTAAAATTGAGCAATAACTGAAATGCATGCTATGTGTAAGCTAATGTCTTAATATCTTTATAATTGATGGACATACATCTATGTGAAAAGACAAATGGACAGAGTTACCATGACAACATTAAAATTCACTCTGTAGTTTTGAGTTTCCAGAGGGAGAAGATGAATGTAGCACATTGTGATGGTTAATAATATCAGGTTGACAGAATCTAGAATCATCTAGAAGATACACCTCTGGACAAGCCTATGAAATACTATTACAATAAGGTTAAGTGAAACAGGAAAACCTATCCCAAATATGGGCAGCACCCTTTCCAAATGTGATGATTAGTGTTTACTGTGAACTGACAAATTCTATCATCTGGGAGGTGGGATTCTGGGCTTTCTTTTGGGGAACTGTTTTAGTGACATTCATTGAAGTGGGCATGTCTATCCACTGCTAGTTGCATCATTTTCTAACTGGGATCCTGGCCTCTATAAATGGAGAAAGAAAAGCAGCAGTATGGATGAATCTTTTTCTGCTTCCTGATAGTGGATACAGTGAGACCAGCTGCTTCAAGCCTTTGCAACATTGACTGCTCTATTAAAGTGGACACAGACTTTAAGTGGTGAGACGAAATAAACATTTTCCTTTGTCAGAACATTTTATTGCAGCAACAGGAAAATATACTAGGCTGTCTATAAGGAAAAGTAAGATGGGCCAAGCATTTATCTTTTTCCTTCCTGGCTGTATACACAATGTGTCCATCCACCTCCTGCTCCTGCCACTGTATCTTTTTCACTATGCTAGACTATGTCTTCAACCAAGTGCCAAGGTAAACACTTCATTAAGCTGATTATTCCAGTTATTTCTTACCACAGCACCAAGACAAGTAACTAAGGCATAAATTATATACATTCTATTGAGCCTAATTTAATAATTCAGGTGAAACCAATATAATCACATACTAAATTCTATAATTCATAATAATATACTTATTTGTCCCAGGAATAAAAAAAATATGTCCCGAGATCTTAAAAATATGAAATATGAAGGAAGAAATACTGATCTGACATGGAAAAGAAAGTCTATTAAAGATTTACATAGTTTTTGATTATTAAAATGGAGTTAAGTTCTTATAACTGTACATACACACTTTTTTCATGTTTCACCAAAGTTTTCAGTTGCTTCTAATCATTAAAATTGTGTCTTGTCATCTGCTTTTAAAAAGAAGCAATAAAATTTCATTATTGTGGCTACAAATGGTATAAATATTATCAAATGCAATAGGAAAAGTCACCTTGGAAAATCTCTTCTTAGTGTCTCAGGAGTTGACTGAATCCAATGTTTATTTGTCCAGACAAAACACTCTGCTAACCAAAGGCCCACATTTTACTCTTTCCCCTCTTCTGGTGTTACTGTCTCTCAGCCACAGAAACAAAATCCAACCAACCAACAAAAAGGCAAATTTTCATACCACAGTGATCTTTAATGGAATCATTTCTTCTTTAGGGACAGTTAGTGTCTTCCTGTCCAACTGTCCTAGAAAGTATTTTTTCCTTGAATCAGTTCTTTCTACCTACTCCCCCCTCCCCAGCGATCCAAAATCAGTTTATAAACTTTAAAGGACATTTTATATGTTTTCTACCATTGGAATACCAAACATACTGATTTGTACACAATGCACAATAAGAACAGCAAGGCTGCCCATCTTCAGGTAATTGATGTCCGTTTCTAAAATACTCTCTATTAAGAGTCATTCTAAGTCTTTAAGAATCTGCTTCTTCTGAATGTTGGGAATTTTGAACAATAATCTATCTACCTTGACTATCTTGATCAAGAGGGTTTGGGTAATTCTCAGCAAAAAAGTTCATCAAGCTTGGTGGAGCTACTAGATATCCCAATGATCTAGAGAGGCATGCCTAGAGAGGCAGCCCACTGCTGACACTGCTTGGAGGTCCAGAAATGGAGACTGGATAACCCAGAGACCTAGGATAGAAACAAACATGACCAGGCACAAACCAAAACAAAAGAAACAAAAACTGAACATTAACAATAGAAAGTTAATGAAATGATTCCTAATGATACTTTGTTATACTCTTAGACTGGAGCCTAGCATAATCGTCATCAGAGATGCTTCTACCAGCAGCTCATAGAAACAGAGACCTACAGCCAAACGTTAGGAGGAAATCAGTGAATCCTACAAAAGAAGGGAAGGAAAAATTATAGGAGCCAGAGGGGTCAAGGACATCACAAGAAAACCCACAAAATCAAATAATCTGGGCTAATGGGGGCTCGCAGAAACTAAATCCACAATCAAGGAACTTTCATGGGTCTGACCCTTTGTATGTATATTATGATTGTGTAGCTTGGCGTTTTTGTGGGACTCCTAACATTGGGAAGAGGGTTGCCTCTGACTCTTATGCCTGATTTGGTAACCCTTTTTCTCCAACTGGATTGCTGTGTTCAGCCTTAATACGAGGTGAGGTGCCTAAGCTTACCAAGCTTACCATAGCTTAATATGGCATGTTTAGTTGATATCCTTGGGAGGCCTGCCCTTTTTTTTAAGGGAAATATAATAAGAATGGACTTTGGGGAAAGGAAAGGTGTGGGAATGGACTGGGAGGAGAGAAAGGAGGGTGAACTGTGGTCCAGATGTAATATATGAGAGAAGAATAAAAAGAAAACAAAATCAAACAAGAAAGTGACTTGGAATGTCAACTAACAATGCACTTCCATCAGTTCAAACTTGAAAAACCACCCCTGTTCTTAAGCTTTTGGTATTTCACAGAAAGAGATAAAATAAATATCCTGAGCTTTAAAATTAAGCAATATAATGATTTTTTTTTTCTGGTCAAGGGATCTTTATCAAAGTAATAATGCATCGAGCTAAACTAAGCAGAAAATTTACTGGAAGTGAGAATATTCCATCTTAACACAAGCAAACTCAAATTTACCCACTTTGTGTGATAGAAGGCTTACACTATGCTTAAATAAACCTGCATTTGTTTACCCAGAGTTGTGTGACAAAACTTATCCCACGAAGATAGAACACACTCATTTATTCACTCCAAATAGGAAACCCGTGAAAAAGTATGAATACCAGCAAAGTCCAATCTGGTGAGCCATGAGTTTTATTGGGGATTTCTTACATAAATATGAGTAATGACTTACAGAAGCTCTCCCCATGTGGGTAATCTAAAAGATGGAAACTTGGAGCACTCTGCACAACAAGCAGGCATTTTTGAAGGTTGGACATTGGTCCTTCCCAGTGACTCACTTTACTTAATCCTTTTCCAGGTCGTTCTGTGGTTTCTGCTTTTCCTAGGCACCTGTTGGTCTGGTGTCAGCTACTTGCTTGGCTTGTCTGAGAGTCTTCTCCACAGCTCAGCCCTTCAAAAGGTACTCTCAGCTTTTGTTGTTTATTCTGGCAGGGTCTAGTGAGACTGGTTAGTTTCAGGTACTTCCTGGTGCAATTTTGAGTTGTTCATCTCACTGCTGAAGGAGCATCCTTGTAGGATAGAATGTTTCAATCTTACAGTAAACTGTTACATAATAACCAGTGCTGTGTTATGATAGTGGAGAATTATGAAAGAATCCATTATTTATTTAACTCTTGTTAAACATTTCATAGTCATGAACATATTTAATAAATAATAAACATATTTAATAAATGATGGGTCGTGTTGTGAAGTATATTTTATTTTACACATAATAAATGTCAATCTTCATGGTGTGATGTTAGTGTCTTTATACACCTAGTGAGGTCAGACTAAACAAATTAGACATCCCCAGAATTTATCTTTTATTGATGTTGAAAACATTCAAATATTTTGACTCATGAAAGAACACTGTTAGTTCTGTTTTACTATATTAGAACACTCAATTTGTACCCATTAAAAATCTGACCAGACTTCCTCTCAACCACTTCCCAGCTTCCACACATCACCATTCTGCTAACTCTATAAACGCAATGTTTTTAGAGCCAATACATGCTTGACATCATTTGCTAAGATGCCTACCTTCATCCATTTTGCTGCAAATGACAGAATTTCAACTTTTTATAGCTGAAGAGTAATTGTTCCATTATGTATAAGTGTTTCATTTTCTTTATCTACTCATTTGCTGATGGACATCAGCAAATACCATACACTGGTTGTTATGAAGCAATAAACATAAGGATGCAGGGATGTCTTTGGTAGTCTCATGTCATTTCCTTTGAAGATTCACTCAGTGGTAAGATTATTGAATCATACAACAATTTCATTTTAACTTTTTTGAAAAACTTCGATTTTGCTTCCCAACATGAAATGTAAATTTAACCTGTGAGCAGATGCCTGACCTCCAGTCCTCTGTCAAAATTGTCAATGTTGGGATTAAATGTGTTTTAGCTGGTTTGAGGCTCTGACAAAGGAGGTCTCAACTTTAATTTCCTTTCTGATTAGAGATGTATGGTTTTTCATGTCCTTGATATTTGTGTTTCTTCTTTTGAGAAATGTATATTCATATATTTTGTCCATTTATTAACTGGACTGTTCATTTTTATTGGTATGAGCATTGTTAATTGTAAGTTGTAGATGTTACTCCTTTTAAGGTGAATAAATTGTTGACAAATAGGTTCTGTTCTATAGTTTATCTAGACCCTCTGCTCATTACTTGCTTTGCTGTAAAGTCATTGAGTTTGCTGGCATCCTGTTTGTCTATTTTTGTTATGTTTTTCAGTGTAATAATGTATTTTATAGGTTGAAATTTATTTATTGAAGTATCCTTCCATTATGTAACATGATCATCAAATAATCACTGTATTTCACCAGTAAATTAATTTGATAGACATTTTGAGTACTTTTTCCTTTAATATTCATTGGGGAATTTTTTTTTATCTTCTTCAAGATTTGAACTTGGTGTCATATGCAGGTCCTATATGAGATCAGTTTATTCTTTCTTGCAAGACATTGTGAAGAAATGGTGTTAATTGTTCTTTAAATATTTGACAGAATTCACCATTGATGTGATCTGACCTTGTACTTTTCTAGCTGTAATATTCACCATCTGCTACCTTAAAAGCTCTGGGATAAGATAAAATTCATCCAAGTGCTTCTTCATCTTAAAATCCTCTAAGTAAGAACTTTGTTGGCTGACATTGGCTTTGTTATGACTACTAATTTCCAAGTCTGCCATAAAAATAATCACAAACTTCATCGCAATAGATAGTTATTTTCTCACAGTTTGGGTGACTTTACTGTGTATCTTCTGAAGTAAAACATTCTCTAGGCTCTCTCTTTTAGCTCAAGGTGGCTACTGACACTCCTTGGTGTTCTTTGGCTTCTTCAAATATCAATTATTGATGTCCTCTCATAGCCTTTGATTTTGGTAATGTGGCGCTGTCACTTTTATGAAGATTCTCTCAGAGGATTTAGGGTCCACTCTAACCCAATAGTATTCATCCTTGCATTAAATACATATACAGAATTATATTTATAAATTTGAATTAAAATTTAAGATCCTTGGTGCATATGATTTTAAAAAAATATGTCAATCTACTTAGGCAAAAGACAAAATATATCAGGGCACGGAGGTCCTCTATGAGACTGTTTCTCCAACCAAATACTGTGCATGGATATAACCCCTGCTCAGATGTAGCCCATGGTAGCTCAGTAACCAAGTGGATTTCCCTAGTAAGGGGAACAAGAACTATTTTTGACATGAACTCAATGACTGGCTCCTTTACCTACCCCCACCCTTGAGAGAGGAACAGTCTTGGTAGGCCACAGAGGAGGACATGGCAGCCAGTCCTGAGGATACCTGATAAGCTAGGGTCAGATGGAAGGGGAGGAGGACCTCCCCTATCAGTGGACTTGGAAAGGGGTAGGGAGGAGATAAGGGAAGGAGGGTGGGATTGGGAGGGAATGAGAGAGGGGTTACAGCTGGGATACAAAGTAAATAACCTGTGATTAATATAAAAATAATAAAAATTAATAAAAGAATTTGAAAACTATACAACAAAGTATACCATACAATTTAATATATCTACATTTTCTGAGGATTAGGGTCTGGACATCTTTGGGTGGCTTCCATTTATGATTATGATGAGTTGCTGCTGTACCACCCGATGGATTATAGAACTCTGCTCAAAATTAGTTTATGGTTGGCTCCATAATCAGGCTTTCTAACCCCAGAGGAGGCCTGACGTCTTAGACTTTCTATCGCTGTGAAGGGACAACGTGACCATGACAACTCTTATTATGAAAAACAACAGCAACAACAACAACAAAATACATTTCCCCCACAAGACTCACTGTGCTCTGCCCACCCCAAAACAAAACAAAAACATTTCATTGGGGCTAGCTTACAGTTTCAGAGGTTTAGTTCATTATCATCATGGTCAAAAGCATGGTGGCGTGCAGGCAGACAAGGTGCTGGAGAAGGAGCTGAGGTTTCTACATCTGCATCAGCAGGTAGAGGAAAGAATGTCACAGGAGATCTGGCTTGAGTATTTGACACTGCAAAGCCCTCTAGTGGTGCACTTCCTGGAACAAACCCCTGCTTACTCCAACAAGGAGTAACAGTGCCTAACAGTGCCACTCCCTATCAGCCAATATTGCCATTTTTATTCAAATCACCACACCTGATATCACACAAGGCAACATTTTGTGTTGTTCTTTCTCTCTTTCTTTTTTTAACCTTGCTTGCTTATATTTTTCAATTTATACATTCTCTTCTTCAACAAATTTTATGGCTTTTTGTACAGGATCTTAAGAGATTTCTGTTGTAATTCTCCTACTGGAGCTTGCTTTAAACCCTACAAAGTATATTTCCTTACAGAAACATGCCAACTGTCAATAAACATAATCTGTCATTATGCCATATTGACAGGGTGGTGTGTACTTATTTGTTGTATCTCTGCTTCTAGCACATATTTCATTTCTGAATCATTTGGTCTGATTAATTGATATCATTAATGTGGGGTATGAAGCATCGTGTGAAATTTTCAAGTGGTCCAGGTCTCGGTGCACTATATTATGACAGAGTTTAAAGGAATCAATCTAAGCCTTGTGCAAGGTAATAAATATAAACTTTACCCATTACATGTGAATTAGAACTATTTATAGCTTTCATTTTCTACAGGCATAGAAGAATACATTTTTGCCAGATTATTGGTTTTGCAAACAACCTAAACTTCAAACCTAAATCTACTCAAGCAAAGAAAATTCACATGACACAATATACATATATATATATATATATATATATATATATATATATATATATATATATATATATACTTTCCATTGTGAGCTTGGAGTTCACATGTAGTTTTACTCGGTTAAGTAGAAAATCACCCTCCTATTTTAGCTTGGCTAATGAATGACTGAAAGAAGGGACTATCAGAAGAGAAACATGTGGTGACAAAAGCAAGGGTTTTCTTGATTGCTTTGTGAGCATCAGGCATCTTAGCAGGCATTATTTGCTCATCCCCAGTTGAGAAAGTGTGTATCTATATTATGCTTTGGAGCAGTGGCTTCTATCTTTGCTGTGGATTTTGATCAATTATGGAGCTAAAATAATTCTTCCCAATGTTGGGCTATATGTCATCTTAATGGCATACAACTTCTAGGGATGGTAGCAAGGCACCATATGTCTTAGAAAATTATGCAACAACAAGCCACAAGTCATAATGAGTAGTTTAAATGAACACATAACACTTGAAGGTTAAATAATATTACATTTTTATGGGGTACAATTTTACATGTTAAATTTGTATTTGATATATAACACAAAAAAGAAAGGTTAGATCAAATAAATGTTACACTTAGACAAGTGTTCCATTTTCCCAAAAAGAATGTTTAAGGGCCATGAGGATCATTTTTCTGGACGAAAATACTGCTAAATGAAGACAGCACATGTCTTTATTTACATTATTATTATTATAATTTTCTTCATTATTATGGCATTGAACATCATAGACAGAAGGATAAACATTTTATATAATCATTCCTGATCCAACCACACTGTCAGTTTGATTGCCTTGCGAGGATCAGGCATCTTTACCAGGTGTTATTTGCTCAAAAATTTTGTCAGTTTTTGAACTTCAAGAAAACCATGAGCAGGCCAATATTTAAACAGAGCAAATTACCATTAAACAAACCATAAAAAAGTTTTTCAGAGCTAAAATTATCTGTGAACTATCTAGAAGTAGGCTATATTTCACATCTTGGGAGACCTAAAGTGATAGTAGTAGTATCAGGATGAAAATGTACCATTCTTTCATGTAGTAATGCCCCACGGGAGTTTCAAAATTGTATGTTAGCTTGCCCCCCCAAATGATCCCAACTTTCAACGTGTTTATACACTTTTTAATGAGCTGTATAATGGCCTTTAACGTTTTAGCCATTATCTTCAAATTCCAGTTAGTACGGGGGAGAAAATGAAAGCACAGTCAAAAATTGAACAAAATTGGTTAAGGATTGAGGCCCGAGCTTTGTAAAAGCTTAATGTTGTGCTGTCTACTCACTGACCAATAGTATTAAAATATTCTTATTATCCATATTAAGCTTTAAGTAATGGTCAGTATTGACTGTTAACTTGGGAGGATCTAGAATCACCTAGTTGGCAAATGTGGGCACATGTTTGTGAGAGAGTTTCCAGAATGGATTGATGGAGTTGGAATGGCTCATCTGAAATGTTGGCAGCACCATTCTGGAGCCTAAGATCTCGGGCTGAGTGAAAAAGAGAAAGGGAGATCAACACCATCAGTCATCTGACTCTGTTTCTTGACTGAGGATGCAATGTAACCAGTCTTCTCAGAATTCTGTGGTCATAACTTTGCTGTTATGTTGGACTATGTTCTCAAATTCAGAGCCAAATGTAAAGTCTTTCTTCTTTAAGCTGTAGCCAGGCATTTTGTCATAGAAAGAAGAAAATTAACCAAGGCCCTGGGAAGTAAACTACCTATTTTAATACCAATGTGCCAGTATTGAAATCTGTATTGTTTGTAATAAAAGCAATATTAATCATGGGATGCCCTTGACACTCTTGGTTATGAATAAAAGGAAATATTACTGTTTGTTGGTCAGAAGCACAAGATGAAAGTGTGTTAATACAATGAAAATTGTTTTTTTTTTACTTCTTAAAAGATGCTTGCAATTGCAAGGTATTTATGTACAATGCTGCTGTATTTCTTTGCTTTAATAAGTCTGGCTACAAACAATACTCTAGAACACTGGAAGAGTTCCCACTCTCCCCTGCCAGAATATTTGACCCTGTCATTCTTAGTTCTCAAACAATGAAAGAGCTTTTGATAGCTCATGAGAGGAGTCTTGAGGTAGTGACAGATACAATCTAAAGCACAGCACAATAAGTAATTATCAAGCACACAATATCAAAAGCCAAGAAGGCTTACTAAAACCTGATAGACTTAGTGCAATTTAGATTTGTCATTGCAATGTGTTCTGGTAAGGGTATGATCTCTCTGGAAATAGAGATGGTTCTTCTTGGCTTTCATATTCATTAAAACAAAGTCAATGGCCAAAATGTCAAACTTGCATCAAGGAAAAATAATGGCAGAAACAAAATATGAATCCATCATTCAGTTATTTTTTATGAAGAAACACACAATTCTGAAATAACAACAACAGAAATATATTGTGTCAGCATGTAAGTGGTCCAGTATGAGACAAAAGATCAAATTCTTGAAGGACTGATGTGGGGCATGTAGACTGTGCAACAAGGAAAACCACCCAGAGCTAGAGTTAGGTAAACGGATATGTGTCCAAAGCTCGAAAATCTCAACTTTGAGATCAACAGGATCATTCCCTCCCTGCTCTGAGCCTGCATGCCTTTGGCCATGTTGTCTTGAGACCCCCTTCTCCAAAATTCTTGAAGTAGTCATATGGACTAGTACCCATAATTTCTCTCCAGGCAAATGAAGCATTCCCAACACCTCAGCCCCAGCCACTGATGCTTACTCACTGGAAGACCCCTACCCATTTTTCCAAGGTTCATGTAGCCCTTACCCCCCCCCCACACACACACAATAAAGAAAGTGTTGCCAGTAAAAGAGCTATATAGGAGATGCCCAGTCAAGCTTTATTTCTTTGAATCCAGCATCTGTATCCATTGGTTCTTGGATGCCCAAAAGGGAAGAAGCTGAGCCCGGGCTCCGGACTGACAGACAAAAAAAGCCAGGTGACTATGAGAAACTGGCTATAAGACAGTTGATAAATGATAACTAGAACTGATGCATGTGACTAAGAAACTACCCAAATTGACAGAGACTATCTTGAGTTCCCTGAACAGATGAATGGCCCATCCCTTCTGTAGGGGAGAAATAGTCTCTCTTCATTCCTGGCCATTGTTACTCCATAGGTACCCAGCATTGATATGAATTACTAAAACCTGAGAGACTTAGTGCAATTTAGATTTGCATTGCAATGTGTCCTGGCAAGGGTATGATCTCTCTGGAAATAGAGATGGTTCTTCTTGGCTTTTGTGATTACCAGCTCCTTCTCAACAACACCAGTCATTGGTGTTCATCATACTAAAAAGTCATACTCTATTCTCCCTTACTTTCTCTCTTTTCTCTATCTCTTCTCAATATGCATCCTAGGCTGACATTAAACTTATTGTCCCCCTGCTTTAGATTAGTATAGGCTTTTCATCAGGTTTCTTCCTTTCATTAGAATTTCATTCACTGGATTAAGGTCTACCTTGATCCAGGATAACCTCTTGCTAATTTGATAAAAATTTTAAATGTAGTTATCTTCATGACAACTGAATGTTAAGCCTTCAGTGTAACTTTGGGGTAAGGAGACGATGTGCCCCACTACGGTCAACATGCAAGGATGTGGTCTCTAAGAGTTTATGAAATTATTTTTCCTTTTTTTAGTGTTCATTCTACTTTATATTTCATTTACAATTTTTAAATTAAAGGAATTTTTGAGGCCCGGACTTAAGGCATTCTTTGAACTGTGAGTTTCTTTTGGGTATGTTTTGCTAAATGGAAACTGTTAAAATATTTTGTTAGCATTTTTTCTTTTTTATGATAAAAGTTTTTATATATTATTTTTAATATTAATTACAGTTTATTACTCTGTATCCCAGCTGTAGCTCCCTCCTTCATTCCCTCCCAATCCCACAAAACTATTTTTCAAGAGAAGCAGACTTCAACTTCTATTCATGTAATGGGATGAAACTAGGGTCTTACATATGTTAAGCAAACATTCTAAGGCAGAGCTATGTGACTGCCTAGCTTTTATGTTAAATACTAATGTCTGTAAGATGGATGTAAATTATAATTCTGCATGTTTAACACTTCTCTTTTCATAGGCAAAAATGAGCTGGAATTATAGGTGAGGGTTAGTGTGCCTACCTAGCATGCATGAAGACATGGATTCAATTCCAAGCACTCTCCACACATGCTAACAAAAGAATGTGAAGAGGCAAGATATGCTCTGACACTAAATACCAGGTAGCAGCATGGATAAGAAGCTAGTTATGTAACAGGAACTGAAGTAGTAGAAAAGAGAATGGAAAAACTGGGAAGATCACGGGCATAAGATTATGAATGGTTGGAAAAGAACATGATGAAAGTGGTTATGCCATGAGCAACAGAAGATCATCAGCATAGAGGATGTACATAGCCATGTTCTAGGCAAAAGTTCAAGTCAGTTTTCTCAAGCAGTATGCAAACTTGCATCCAAGGACTCATTTGCATGGATAAATGAGTTTATATATCACTGAGATTAATGTACTTGTTCATAGATTAGACTTCTGAGGTACAACACCTGCTGGATATTTAGTAGACATTATAACATTGTTGATATGTATGCCAAAACTGTATTAACATCTATTCTGACATATTTTTGGAAAATGAACCCAAAATATTTTCTATCTCTGAAGATTTTGAGCTTTCCAGGCTTCTGAATTTATTTTTGGCAGGCAATGTTAATAATTACATTTTCAAAAATGTACATGCCCTTCTTGAAGCCAAGTGCATAGCTAAATCTGCCTCTGTCAAATGGATTGAACAGGTGAAGTGATTCCTAAGAACTTTACTACCACAGCGCTGATGCACATATTTCCTTTCCTCCCATCACTCTCTCCATCCCGCCATTCCTTCTTCCTTTTTTTCCCACTCTTTTTCCTTCTCTCCACTTGCTCCTTCCCTCTCTTCCTTTTCTCTATTATTTCCTTGTATTTTTTCATTATTTGATTCACTTAGTTGCTAGTAACTGACCCTGTTTGAAAAACTGGAGAATACCCCAGTTAAAATCAAATGAAGGAAACCAGTCTATTTCTTGAAAGGGATTTGTCTAATGCAAGATACAGAACAAAGCAAATATGGTTTAAGAGAGTGTAAAAGCATGTAATCTGTAATGATATCAGTGAAGAGAAAGGGGAAACTCTTTGCATGTGATGTCTGGGTGGCTTTCCAGAAAAGAAAATTAAATATATCATGAAAGATACATAGGAAATAGTCAGATGAAAAATGTATGAAGGTTTAATCAAAGGGCAGAACAGAATGTTCAGGAATGATTAGGAGACTGAGACAGTCAAGGAAGAAGCAAATGATTTCCTATGGTTTCTCACTTGAGAGTTACTGTTAAGGTAAACTGGGAACTTGATTTCAGGACATAAACAGCCACGGCTATGAGTTTAAATTTAGTATTAATGACAATTGCAAGGTTTATAACCAGGGGGAAAATAGTAGCTCTTGTTGTAAAACTATATGAGCAGAAACAAGAAGCAAGCATTGGATGTTTGGGGCCTTCTCAGTAGTAAAGCCCTTGTTTTGTGTGCTTGAGGTCCTGTGCTCTGTATTTAACCCTGAAAAAGTACTTTGGCAAAGCAGTCAAAAGACCTAACTTAGGAGATTTTGTTTTTGTTTTTTAATTTAAAAAATTAAATTAATTATTTTTTTTCACTTTGTATCACACCTGTGTCTCCCTCACTCATCTCTCTCCAATCCCACCCTCCCTCCCTCTTCTCCTCCCATGCCCCTTCCCCAGTCCTCTGGTAGGGGATTTTTGAAGTAACTTGAAAAGGGTACTTCTTCAACTTCAGGACACTAAGAAGAAGAAAAGAGACAGATAAAAGTTGAAGGAAAGCCAGGGAAGAATCTGAGTTGTCTGAGTATGACACACCTGAAATGAAAGAAGATTTGAACAGCCCTTCGGGGGGCGGGGAGAGGGCAAGGGTTTAAGAAGGTTGACTTTGCACATGTGTAGTGTTGAGCCAGGGCTTCTATTGATCAGACTCTGAGTATAGATGGCTGTAGTGAGCCCAGGAACTGAGAGATGCTCTAGAAAATGTGGTCTTGGGTTGTAAGAACAGATACTATCAGTGGCTAAGCAGGGAATGGCTTGTGGTAAGCTGGAAAGTAGCTAACGTAATGAGGTAGTTGAAGATCAGTAAGCCAGATATGAAGGCCTGGTGTGTGTCAAGATTTGCCTTGATATCAGGCACTCTTTTAGTGCACACACACACACACACACACACATACACACTCAACTTTGTCTCTGTCTTTACTCATGCCACTTTGAACCATAATTTTACACTTAGGAAAGCTATTTTTGAACCCTTTCAGGTATATAATATTACTAAAAACTATGGTCTCTTAGTTCTGTCTTTTACCTATACCATGAAATTATGTGAGAAAGGAAAGACTCCAAATTTATGTCTCCTCTTGTCTTTCTATTTCCTATCTCTTCCCATTCTCTCTTTCTGATTCTCTCTTTATTTCTTCTTCTCTCTTTTGATTTTTATATTCCCTTAGTAAAGTAATCTTCTTCACTCCCGAACAAGGAGAAACTGCCATAAACCTAAGGTATGGCATTACCAGACATTGCAAATACTGTGAGCAATGACAACATTACTGTCATAAGGTTCCTCATGTTGTCAGGAAGGAGAAAAGCAGCTCACTACATCCTTTGTCCTGAAGGTCACAGTGGCAAAGGCAAATAACTACCACTAAGGGAGAGAGATCTACATACAGCAAGTGATTTGATTTTTCTTTAATTTCTTTATGAGAAATGCAATTTGATAGCAGCGATGCTAGGAAGGTGCAGATGGTGAGTTTCAGCAGATCTTATTACCTGCTGCAACAGACTCCAGCTTGCCTGGGACAGCTGTAATTGGCCTCTTCCAGCCTCTTTGGAGCTGGAGTAAAAACATTACTTCTGAGTCCTTAGTGTTTTTGCAAGACAAATGGAATGGTTTGTTTTCCATTTATTATATGTGACAGGGAACTGAAAGAGGATGAGCTAGCCTGAATTCACAAGAGACAGCAGTTCTGAAAAGAAAAAGGGCTCACCTCCTGGGAGGACAAGCAGCCGGGAAGGTGTGCATAATTCAAAGATCATTTTTTAGTTATGTCAAGTGTTTGGCAGGAGTCAAAAGTTAAAATTCTCTTAATTGGTCAGTTAGGTGTCTACACACTACGATTTTTTTTTCAGATGGCCCTGTGAACATAGAGCAACTGCATGGACACATGGTACCTCTAAGACCTGCTTTGCTCTAAAGCTTCTGTTGCTGGCATGGGGATTTAATTAAAATTGAATGTGCTGGCTGGTTCATTGCCTGTTGAGGCTTGTGGCCAGCCCTTGCTATCAGATCAGAGTTGTGACAGCTTTTCACCAATGGTGCTGGCTGCTCAAATAAGGTCTGAACAAATAGGAATGGATTAGATTAATTCTTTTACCTTTCACTCAGATCTTGCTATGTCAAGCCTAAATGATCACTTTCCTTTTTTAACAAATATATGAAAAGCTAAGTTAGATCTTAGGCTTCCTACCCACCTGGAGTGTAAAATAAAGGAATGTAGAAATTATAGCCTTTAAAACTGGAGATCATTTGTTTTTTGTTTTTGTTTTTTGTTTTTTGGCCTGGTGGGAAAGAAGTCCTTGCTAACACTTTTTGATAGAACTCACTACACGGTGTTTGAATGCCAGAAGTAAGTGTAGATTTCTGTGGGGGAAAATGTTTGCATTTTTAAATCAGAGACCTCACTCCAACTTCTTGTCTCCCAATTTTAAAAGCCTTCTTTGTCTAATATATTTCTTGTAATTGTATATATATATATATATGTATATGTATGTATATGTTAATAATACTCTCTCGACCACCAAAGGATGACTCTGCTTCTCTGCTTATTGTAATTTTCTGGAGTCCATTTAATGTTTAATTCCATTAATATCTGTTTAATATTTAATGTGGGACTCAGCAGGGTACATAAAATTCGTCAGCCTCTATTCCATTGGATATACAAATTTGGATCAAATCAGGGCAATAAATGGATCCCAACAGAAAAGACAAAAGAAACACACCATTTCTCTAAATTCAGCCTTCTCCCATCAGAATGTTCTCTGTTAGGAGTCCAACACCATTAGCAAAAGTCTGTGAAGAGATGACTGATGCCCGTAAAATAAAAATAAATCTAAAACTTTAATTTGTAATTAATTTGGATTTCATTTTGTGATGTAATTTCATTTCAGTTTGGTTTACACTGATTTTTTAAAAAAAAGTAGTCATTATTTTCTGCTATATATAGACAACTGTATATAGGACCATCCATGGAGATAACCTAGAACTCCTGCACAGATGTAGCCCATGGCAGCTCAGTCTCCAAGTGGGTTCCCTTGTAAGGGGAACAGGGACCATCTCTGATATGCACTTAGTGGCTAGCTCTTTGATCACCTCCCCCTGAGGCGGGAACAGCTTTACCAGGCAACAGAGGGAGACAATGTAACCAGTCCTGATGAGACCTGATAGAGTAGGGTCAGATGGAAGGGGAGGGGGACCTCCCCTATCAGTGGACTAGGGAAGGTGCATGGGAGGAGAAGAGGGAGGGAGGGCGGGATTGGGAGGGGACAAGGGAGGGGGCTACAGCTGTGATACAAAGCGAATAAACTGTAATAAATAAAAAATAAAAAGAATTCAACAAAAAGTGTGTCAAATACACTTTTTAAAAAGACAACTTGGCTTAGAAAACCTGACTTCGCATTATTTGATAGCCAATACACTACCAGAGGATTTTCAAGGTCCACATACATAATGACATGTAAACCAATTTAAACTTATTTTGTACTGTGGCTAATAAATTCTTAGCTCAAGAGCTGCTACAAAAATCTCCTTTAAAATTACATGAGGGTGCATCATCTTCTTCTGCAGCATGGCAAGGGGGAGGTGATCAAAGAGCAGGCCACTAAGTTCATGACAGAGACAGCCCCTGTATCCCTTACTAGGGAACCCACATGGAAAATGAGCAGCCCTTGGGACTAGGGAAAGGGCACAGAAGCGTAGAAGGAGAAGACAGAAGGTGGGTGGAACTGGGAGGAGTTGAGGGAGGGGGCTGCAGCATGGATACAGAGTGAATAAATTGTAATAAATAAATATATAAATAAAATTAAATTTCAAAACACACAGGATAGTTGAGGTATTGCCAGTCAGTTGTATTTTAGCCATAAGATTCTGGGATGTACTAGAGGACATGGATCATATCCTTTGGCCTGTTTCTAAATTCTAGTGTGGAACAGAGAATAAATGACTGCTGAGCTGACCAATGATTAAGAGAAAGCTGAATAAAGGTTTAGATGTGGTAGAACAGGCCATTTTTTTCTAATTAAGACAATACTTCCCCTGCACAGTTCCCATTTTCATAAAGTTCTCAAATGTCTTACTCTTTCTAAAGCACAAGTTTGCTCATTTTCATATGGAAATAAAATGTAAAGAAGGACTGTGTTTAAGTCATGAAAACATACCTGGCATGGAGGCCAAATTAAAAATACTTATTGTGAACCTGGTGGTCTTCAACTGTGACTGCAATGTTGAGGCCACTGCAGGGTTTTTGGTTGGCTGTTCTTGTTTTGTTTTGCTGTGTTTTTTTCTTTTCTTTTTCTCAGATGATCCAGGTGGTCTATCATATAGCCAAAAACAAAAACAAAAACAAAAACATGCTTACACACCTAAAATACTTGTTCCTTAAAAATGCAACCTCTTTATTAAAGCCAGACAAGATTTTCATGCGTTAGCTTTTGTCTGCACATATTTATCCTTCCGTGGATTTGGGGGGCTGTTTCACTTGTATGCCCTTTTCTGTCACAGGTTTGTTCACATCCTTCCTTTGGCTTTGTTCAGTTTACCTAGGCTATAGAGACCGTTATTTATATAGAGACAGTTGTTTATATGTTTTTGTCCCTGAAGATGAACTGTGAGCAAGAACTAAGTACTTCTACCTCTTTATTATGGAATCAAAGTCCAACAATTCCCATTTGATGACTCAAGGACATAAAAACTGGATTTTTTCACTTTTCCCTCTTTCCTTTTATGGCCTGGAGATGTATTATAGTCTCCTTTTAGTAAGATTTTTCCTGTGTGACTTGCAGAGCATACATTAGGATGCTTTCATTCTGGCTGAGCTGCTGTGTTTTACTTTACTGCTCATGTCTGACACTATGGCAGAACATTCACTGTATGCCCTAAAGTCAGTTGTTGATCACCATTTTATCAAAATTAACTTGTAAAGTAAGTTTACAAGCACACCTGTAGACTCCATTTTCTGAAGGAAATAATCAAATAATTAACTGCATGAAAAAAACACCTCGAAATCAGTTTGTTTGTAAATTCTGTATTATATACACTTGCTTAGAAGCAGTGGCATACTTTTGTGAGAGTTATAAATTTGTACCATATCAGTATTTGGACAAAAATAAGATTTTTTTAAAACTCATTGACACCTGACCTTAGAAATATCTTTCTGTCCTAGGTTTGCTTGCCCTCTTCCTTGTGTTTTCTTCACTACAACTAGATTAAAGAGACTGTTCTTTAATCTTCTGGTCATTTATTTGCTCTTGATGATCTTTTTATTTTATTTGTTCTTATCAAATTCTCTTACTTTTGATATTTTACAAGCGCCTGTTTTACTTTGAAACCTGTCTTCTACAGCATTAGTAAACAGTAGAGCTGTCTTCGCTATCATAGGAATTTTTTGTACAAAGTCTTGCTATCTTGCAGGATTTTTGGCCTCTGAATACTTCGGTAACATGGTTTCAATGTGACAGTCTCCAGGCCATCTGCTATGCTCTACTAACATTCTTTGCAGGCTGAACCAGTTAGAACTTCTGGACAAGTATCCACAGTCTCTGCTCTCTAAGCCTTGAAAGACCTCCAGTCACTTATTTGCCCAGCCATAGAGATATATTACACGGGTTGATTTTCTATCTTCCCAGGGAGTGTGCACTTCTGTTACTGAAACGTACATACAAATGTGTGCACACAGAGTCACAGCCAGCAGACGGGGGCGATGTGTTAGTTTGAGCTGTTACTTTCTGGCATTGTGAAAATTCTTCTCTCCTCTATAGGTGACAGTCTATTCTGGTGCAGGTTATCCCTTCCTTCTTTCTGTCCTTCCTTCCTCTTTCTATCCCTTCCTCCCTTCCATTTCTTTCTTTCTTTCTTCCTTCCTTCCTTCCTTCCTACCTTTCTTTTTGTTATGTATTTCATTACATATATCTTGTACAATGCTTAGTAATAAAATGTATCCATAAGTACAGCCTGGGAGAGACTAATTTACTCACTCTAGATTTGTGAACTAGGTTTTTGACACTAATGACATTCATCCATTTCCCCCATCAGTTAAGATGTACAGTATTAGCCACTACATAGGTCCATAACCCTGGACCTATGAATTCAGGAGTCATATCTAGTAGCATGTTTCAGGTAACATATTGTCATTTCAGTTCATCGCAGAGGACCTACTTAGAGCAGAAGTCGGATGATCCACATGAATCTTGTGGCTTAGTGTTTTCTTATTAATGATAATGGTGACTTTAATACTTAATAATAAACCAGGAACTCTCCTGAGATTTGCATAAATTAACCATAAAGCTCTTATTAACCAGAGAAGAGAGGAATGTGTTGGAGTTCTGTTTTTCAGCTAAGCTATGTCATAGTCCTAGTAAAGTGAAAAGACCATGCTCTTTACTATACCACAATATCCTGAAATTTCTTGCTGAGAAGCATGCCAAATCCCCTTAAGAGTGTTGGGTTTTAGTGAGCATTCAAAAAGCAATAAAGAATTACCCAATGCTCATTGTGTCATAGTGAAAAAAAAAAAAAGAAAAACCTCTTTGGAGTTAGAATCAGATTAAATTTCTTCTCTTCTTTCAGTTTAGGTTTCTATATTTTTGCTCACAAAATAAAGATAATTAGTCCTATTTTTTTTCTTTCTACAGTAAAAGAATTTTTGAGAACCAGCTGCACTATGTGGAGAAGCTTGCTAAAAATGCAAAGCACTGATTTATACAGAATATGTACACACACTGACTCAGTTAGCTCTAATACAAAAATATACCACAGTATATAAGAATAACTCAGATGAGATATCCATATTATATTGACACATACACACAACTGTGACATGTGGAAAAGTCTCAAATGAGAAACTCTGAAAATAGAAACAGTGCATAACAGAAATCAGCACTAGACTTTTCACTATTCGTTCACCAAAGCATAATGAATTGTACACATTTGAACACAGACAGAGGGACAAACTGCTATTTCACATTATTATTTCCTTAGAAAATAATATTTCAGGTCACATAATAAAAATACCAGACTTTGAAAAATATACCAGTGAACACATGGCTTTATTATACTCTATAATACAAAGAAAGGGACTGAAAATAAAGACAAGGCATTTAAGTAAAATAAAAATGTTAGTTGTTTTGGAAATCTTAATTTGGAAATTATTGAAACTCAAGCAAGCTCATGAACAACAGTTAATCAAGTCAAATAATTTATCACAATATATTGAAGTGTTGGCTTATTTAATTCCCTTTCATTGAAAAGATTGAAGTGATACTAAATGAAGCCTTTTACCAAAATCTATTCTAATCCCTAAAAAGTACTTACAGCCTTTCAAGGCGGTATTTCAAAAATTAATCTTTGTTGCATTCTCATTTTCTTCGGTTAAAGACATTTTGCTCTATCATTAATAAATTTTTTAGGAAATTGTATAGTTCATTAAAAGAGTGCAGATTTAGTTATGGGAATCATTTAGCTTTGCTTTTGTGAAGATCCTTGATCACATGAAGTTTGTGCAAAGGGACCATACTGTTCACCTGGTCAGTCTTTGCTTTGCTGCCTTTTCTAGACATGTACCACCAGGTGGCAGCGGAGCAGCACATCATGGTCCCCAGGTGATTTCTCATATTTTAGAATGAAAGGGCAAGTGGTGGGGTGAAATACCACTTAGTTAATCATCTAAGGCCAGAGTGTTACTGTGACAACACTTGTATAGGAGATGTCAAGTGACAGACGCCCAGCACAACACAATCAGAGTGTATGTGTGATCTCAGGAACACACGAAGAAGCATGGCAGGCTAATAGACTTAGAATAGCACAGGAATACTATCATTAGCTTTTTAATGGTTTATGTTTTGAGAAAGGCTCTAGTTATGTGTTTCTGGGTGACCTAGAATAACCAGGTAAGCTTCAAACTCAGAGAAGTCTGTGTGACTCCGCCTCCGGTGTGCTGACTTGCACACCACACCAATTCTCATTGAAAATGTTAGTAATGATCATGATCACATGGACAGTGCTCAAAAAAATAGGCATTCTGGAAAGTTAAAAGGAAACAAAAGTGGCTGGAGATTCAGGATCACAAAAAAACCTACTACAAATGTTACACTTGATATTTAAAATCAAAGTTTCTGAGTTCATGTCAGAGACAGTCCCTGTTCCCCTTACTTGGGTACCCACTTGGAGACTGAGCTGCCATGGGATACATCTGTTGAGGAGTTCTAGGTTATATCCATGAATAGTCCTTGGGTGAAGTGTAAGTCTCAGAAAAGACCCCTGTGCCCAGATGTTTTGGCTCTCTTGCTCTCCTTGTGGAGCTCCTATCCTCTCCAGGTCTATCTCTCCCTTCTTTCAATAAGATTTCCTGCACTCTGCCCAAAGTTTGGCTATGAGTCTCAGCATCTGCTTTGATACACTGCTGGGTAGAGTCTTTCAGAGGCCCTCTGTGGTAGGCACCTGTCCTGTTTCCTATTTTCTCCCTCTTCCAATGTCCATCCCATTTGTCTTTTTGAATGAAGATTGATCATCTTTCCCAGGATCCTCCTTCTTGCTTGGCTTCTTTAGTGGCTGGCTCTTGGATCATCTCCCCCTAAGTGGAGAGCAGCCTTGCTAGGCCACAGAGGAGGACAATGAAGCCAGCCCTGATGAGACATGATAAGCTAGGGTCAGAAGGAAGGGAAGGAAGACCTCCCCTATCAGTGGACTGGGGGAGGGGCATGAGAGGAGATGAGGGAGGGATGGGAGGGGGGCTACAGCTTGGGTACAAAGTGAATAAACTATAATTAATATAAAAAATAAAAATTTAATAAAAATAATTAAATTTTTAATTTAAATAATTAAATTAGAAAGTAATAATAAAAGCTCCAGTATGATTCAATTTCTACAAAAAAAAGTCAAAGTTTCAGACTGAATAGGTCTATGGAACCTCAGAAGGCATGTAGCATGGCTCATGCCTACAACCACTTTCCATTAATAAGAATGAGAAACATAAAATTAAACATTTTACCAAAATTTATTCTTGAGCCCTAAAGAGCTCTAAAAGCATTTCAAGGAAGTAATTCAGCCTCAACATTTGAGAACTGGAACCATACAAATATATAGCCATACAAAGACTACCTAAGCAAGTGGAAAGGGCAGTAAACTCAGAGGCAATGCAAAAGCAACGAGTACATCTAAGTATACTAATAGAAAAAGAAATAAATCTAATACAGGAAAGTCTTCAGTGCCATACTTTCCCTGCATTGGACACTCATGCAAGACTGCTGCCCCCAGATTATGTTTTCTCATCATTCACCAAATTCCTTTTTAACAGGTCTCAGCTCAATCAACAACACTTCTGTTCTAAAACATTTGCCCCTCTTCTCAGATTAGGTTAAATCACTAAGTTATAGGCTCCGCTAATGTAATCATACTCAATCAATCCAATTGCTATCTGAATAAGATCTTGGATAATTACCTGTTTCTGTCACTATACCTTAAACCTCAAATGATAGAAAATATGTCTGGTTTTGGTTGACACTCATACCCCAAATCATCTAATTAGTAAGACATTTTAAACACACACACACACACACACACACACAGAGAGAGAGAGAGAGAGAGAGAGAGAGAGAGAGAGAGACCTCACAAACACACATACAAACACATGCACACTGTTTTAGTCACTGGATGCACAAAATAAAAATTATAGCAGATATTTTGTGTGGTTTGTGTTCTTTCGGTATTAAATAAATTTAACAAGCCAAGAAGAAATCTGCAGCATTCCCTCCATTTCCAGCTAACCAAACTTTGAACAGTTAAATCTGTCATTAGAGATAGAAGTCTTTGTGACTTCTGTAGAAGATCATGTGACTTCACTGATGAAGGTGACTCACGGCCTTGCATATCCTAGGCAATCACTCTAACAACTGAGCTGTAGCCCACTCCCGAAGCTAGGACTTTACGTGTGGAGGAATGTATGATACGAACAGTAGCTGTCTTATTTCCTCAGAGTTTCAGCTTTTATATTTTTAACCTAGAGTAAAATGGTGGGCATCAGTGTTTTCCATGTCACACTTAAGATATGTGGGTATATTGTGTTTATGTGTGTAAGTGAGCTTGTAGTAACATATTCCAATTTCATATTTACCGGTGCTTAATTTTTCTGTCATTGAAAATTTAATATTTACGTGTTCAACTACTATTATCAAATTATAAGTTTCTCTGTTCAGTTCTGTTGGCTTTTGCCTTATGTATTTGGGAGCTCAATTATATATATATATGAATATATATTTATAATCATTGTATATTACTAATGGATACTTTTATTTTTATCCTCTTTACTATTTTTCTCTCTTTTGAAGTTGACATCTCTGATTTTAGTGTACCATCTCCAAGCTTGCCATTGGATGTTGGTCTCCAGGAGGGCTCCCCAATGTCAGCCATGCACCCTCCACCCCAGGCCATGACCCCAATGGTCCCTTAACAGGGATGCCCACACAATTCAACCATTGCATGGTGTCTCTCTGTGTGATATGGCTTTACCTGCCCTTTTACTTCCATACATTTGTGGCTCACTCTGAGGCTAAATTGTGTTTGTTTCCTGTTTTTTTGTTTGTTTGTGTGTGTGTTTCTGGTATTTCTTTACTCTATTATATGGAATTTTAAAATGTGGTCTGTCAATCATTCCATTATTATTAGGTGGCTTCTTTTTTTGTTGGCTTATTTTTTAAGACCTAAAATTACTCTATATTTGGATTTTTGCCCACTGCTTCACTTATGTGTCCTAAGTTCATGACTATTTTCTTCTTCCTTGAACATTCTTGTTATATACATTTTCTGACATGATATCTGAAACTGTGTCATATTTTCACTATATTTCCAACACTATATTCTTTTGTTTATAATTTGCATTTAAATCATAATAACACACTTCACTCTTTTAGTAAATAAAATTATAAGATACAATATGGAAACCTCATGTGTGTGTGTAGCTCTATTGCATCTTTAGCTTATGCTTCTCTTCTCATACTTATGCTAGAGCTGTACGTTTATCTTATCTTCTAGGTCTATATAAGTGAGTATATGCTTTTGGGATACCTCTCTCGGGATGATATTTTCTAGGTCCCACCATTTGCCTGCAAATTTCATTATTTGCTTGTTTTTAATTGCTGAGTAGTATTCCATTGTATAAAAGTGACACAATTTCTGTATCCATTCCTCAACTGAGGGACATCTGGATTTTTCCAGGTTCTGGATATTACAAATAAAGCTGCTACAAACATGGTTGAGCCAATGTCCTTGTTGTATACTCAAGCATCTTTTGGATGTATGCCTAGGAGTGGTATAGCTGGATCTTGAGGAAGCACTATTCCTAATTGTCTAAGAAAGCGCCAAATTGATTTCCAGAGTGTTGTACAAGTTTGCATTCCCACCAGCAATGGAGGAGTGTTCCTCTTTCTCTACAACCTCTCCAGCATCTGTTGTCACTTGAGTTTTTGATTTTAGCCATTCTGGTGGGTGTAAGGTGAAATCTCAAGGTCGTTTTGATTTGCATCTCTCTGATGGCTAAAAGCATTGAGCATTTCTTTAAGTGTTTCTCTGCTATTCTGCATTCCTCTACTGAGAATTCTCTATTTGGCTCTGTACCCCATTTTTTAATCGATTGCTTGATTTGTTGCTTTTAAACTTTTTAGTTCTTTATCTATTCTGAATATCAGCCCCCTGTCAGAAATAGGCTTAGTGAAGATCCTTTCCCAGTCTGTAGGCTGTCTTTTTGTTCTGATGACAGTGTCTTTTGCTTTACAGAAGCTTTTCAGTTTCAAGAGGTGCTAGTTATTGATTTTTGATCTTAGAGCCTGTGCTGTTGGTGTTCTGTTCAGGAAACTGTTACCTGCGCCAATGAGTTCTAGGCTCTTCTTCACTTTTCCTTCTAACTGATTTAGTGTGTTTGGTTTTATGTTGAGGTCTTTGATCCACTTGGACTTTAGTTTTGTGCAGGGTGGTAAATATGGATCTATTTTCATTTTTCTGCATGTAGTCATCCAGTGAAATCTATACACCTAAAGAAGATAAACAAGAAAGTGTACCTGGGGTAAGACGATCAATCCTCACTTAGAAAGACAAATGGGTTGGACATTGGATATATGGAGAAAACAAGTAATTGGACAGGAGCCTACCACAGAGGGCCTCTGAAAGACTGTACCTAGCAGTGTATCAAAGCAGATAACTAAGACTCATAACCAAATCTCTGGCAGAATGCAGGGAATCATAAGAAAGAAGGGGGAGTTAGTATCACCTGGAGAGGACAGGAGCTCCACAAGGAGCAAATATATCTGGGCACAGGGGTCTTTTATGAGACTGTTTCTCCAACCAAGGACCCTCTATGGATATAACCTAGAACCTCTGCTAACCTGTAGACCATGGTAGCTCAGTATCCGAGTGGGTACCCTAGTAAGGTGAACAGGGACTATTTCTGATATGAACTCAATGGCAGGCTCTTTGACCTGCCCCCCCCCCCACTTCGAGGGAGGAACAGTCTTGCTAGACCACAGAGAAGGACTTTGCAGCCAGTCCAGAAGATACCTGATAAACAAGGGTCAGATGAAAGGGGAGGAGGACCTCCTCTATCAGTGGACTTGGAAAGGGGCAGGGAGAAGATGAGGGATGGATGGGGGGATTGGGAGGGAATGAGGGAGCAGGCTACAGCTGGGATACAAAGTTAATAAACTGTAACTAATATTTACAAATAAAAAATAAATTACCTGTTTATAATTTTGTATCTGTATTAAATGAGAAGATAGAAAAAGTATCCAGTATATAGTTTATAAGTGTTTGACATTCCTGATTTGTTCCTATATATTCATGCCATCATTTTTTGTTAGCCCTTTTTCACTCTAAATCTTCCCCTCTATGCATTAATTATGAAAGTATCACATGTCAAATTGTATAGACCCGAATTTGATTATATAAACATTATCTCATAAGTATCATTTCATATACTTGTTTTGCGACGTCAGTTAAGACATTGGTAGAGGCCCAGTCCAGAGTTTTGCTGTGTTGTCATCTTGGATGACAGGTTGTTGAAGTCTCTTACATTATCTCTTTTCCTTGACTCTTTTTCCAATAAACTACTGGCTTCTATTGGCAGTATGCCAGCCGATGGGCAACACTAATTTCCAGGTGATTGTTACAGTTTTCAACAATGCCCTTAGGAATCAACTACTTTTCAGTCTATTCCAATTATATCTGCAGGGATAGTTTTGAGTTCAGTCATTGACATTTATCCAAGTAGGCCTTTTAACTCTTCCTTTTCCCTAACTGTCTGTTGAAAGAAGTGTTTACACATGGTGGCCAGTATGTTACTTGGGTTTCCCAGTTCCAAGATGGCCTCCAGTAGAAAGGGATGCTTATTTATGGGTTGTGCACAATTCTGTACAATAAAAGAACTTTCAGAATTATCACCATTTTTTATTTCAAGCTCTAATACAGAGATATAGTTGGTATTAGAATAAAAAGGGATAGGTGGATCATTAATTGAATCAAAGACCCAGATGTAAATCCAGACACCTGATTTTTTACAAAGTAACCAAAATTATACAACAAAGAAATAAACATCTTCAACAAATGTACTAGTCTAACTGGATGTCAGCATGTAGAAGGATGAAATAGATCCATATCTATCACCCTGCACAAAACTCAAGCCCATGTACTTCAAAGACCTCAACATAAAATAAGATACACTAAACTTGATTGAAGAGAAAGTCAGAGATAGCTTTATGCATTAGCATGAGAGACAACCTCGTGAACAGAACATCAATAGCACAGGCATTAAGATTGACAATTAATAAATGAGACCTAATGGAGCCTAAAAGCTTCTGTGAGGCAAACGACAACATCAATAGGTCAAAACAGAAGCCTACAAAACAGCAAAAGTTCTGACAGAGGGCCAATTTCCAAAATATATAAGGAACTCAAGAAAGCACACATCAAAGAACCAAGTAGAATAATTTTAAAAGTGGGTACAAGTCTAAACAGAGAATTCACAATGGCAGACTCTCAAATGTCTGAGCAGAACTTAAAGAAATATTTGGTGTCCTTACCAACCAGGGAAATGCAAATCAAATGACTCTGAGATTCAATTTTACACCTGTCAGAATGGCTAAGATAAAACACACACACACACACACACACACACACACACACACACAAGTGACAGCTCATGCTAGCTAGAATGTGGAGCAAGGGGAACACTCCTCCATTGATGGTGGAAGTGCAAACTTGTACAGCCACTTTGGAAATCAATATGGCACTTTCTTAGAAAAATTGGGAATCACTATACCTCAAGACTCAGCTATAACACTCTTGAGAATACACCCAAAGGACACTCCACCATACCACAAGGACACTTGCTTAACTGTGGTGATAGCAGCTCAACAGCAGTTTGTAATATCCAGAAACTGGAAACAACCTAGATATCCCTCAACCCAAGAACGGTTAAAAAAAACTGAATACATCCACACATGGAGAATAACAGCTCTTAAAAAATAACATCACCAGGCAAATGAATGGAACTAGAAAACGATCATACTAAACAAGGCATCCCAGACCCAGAAAGACAGTGGATATTAATGGTGGATTATAAGTGGATATTAATGGTAAAGTAAAGGATAACAATGCTATAATCCACAGACCCTGAGAAACTAGGTAACACGGATGGTCAGGTAGGGGGAGGACAGTTGAGAGTGCTGGGAGAGACAGCTGGATTTGGAAGCATCTCCCGGACAAGCTGGAAATGTAGCTCAATGAAAACTCCCTGGAACTGATAACCATGACCCTAACCAAGACTCCTGGAAATGGGGATAAAAACCTCAAATGCTTATCTCCTGGAACCAGGCAAGACTTCCAGTAGAAGGATCAGGGCACCAACCCAGCCACATTACCTTTGACCTACAGTTTTTCTTTTCTTTCTTTTTTATTTTTCCTGCCCACAAGACAGGTTGGGGTAAATGTGGTACAGGAATTGTGGGGGTGGCCAACCAATGACTGGTCCAGCTTGAGATCCATGCCAGGAGAGAAACTACGCCCCTGAAATGGACTGGAAGGCCAGAAACCAGAGGCTGGATGTCCCAGAGACCTAGGAACCAAACAAAAGTGAGAAAAATGTTAATGAAGTTATTCCTAATGATGTTCTGCTATAATCATTGTCCCTAGTGTCATCAGAGAGCCTTCATCCGGCAACTGATGGAGGCAGATGCACAGACACCCAGCCAAACATTAGGTGATGCTGAGGGAATCCTGCTGAACAGAGGGAGGAAGGATTATAGGAGCTAGAGAGGTCAAAGACACAAAGAAAACCCACATCAAGAAAACCCACAGAATCAACTAACCTGGGCTCATAGAGGCTAAAAGAAACTGACAACCAGGTGAACCTGCAGGGTACTAACCTAATCCCTCTGCATTTGTGCTTATAGTTGTGTAGCTTGATCTTGTAGGACTCCTAGCACTAAGATCAAGAGGTGTCTCTTACTATTTGGCCAGCTTTTGAGACTCTTCTCTCAGACTGGGTTACCTTCTTCAGCCTTAATAGAAGAGCAGGCAACTAGTTTTTTTTTTAATTATTTTATTTATTTTTGTATCAATCACAGGTTAGGTACTTTGCATCCCAAGTGTAGCCCCCTCCCTCATTCTCTCCCACCCTTCCCCTCCCTCATCTCCTCCCCGCCCCCTCCAAGTCCACCAACAGGGGGAGGACCTCCTCCGCTTCCATCCAACCCCAGCTCATCCTGTCTCCTCAGGGCTGGCTGCAATGTCCTCCCCTGGGATCTAGCCAGTGTGTCACTCCCTGGCTTGTATGGGGGAGGGTCAAAGAGTCAGCCATCAAGTTCATGACTGAAACAGTCCTTGTTTCCCTCACTAGGGTCTTCAGTCTGACACCGAGCTATCATGGGCCCCATCTGAGCAGGGGTTCCAGGCCACATCCACACTTGGTCTTTGGTTGTAGAAACCGTCTCATACAAGAAAACTGTGCCCTGCTCAGTTTGGTCTTTGTGGAGTTCTTGTTCTCCACAAGTCTAACCAACCTCCTCCATTTCTATCATCACTTCTCGCCCTCTGCCGAAGGCTTGATCGCGAGTCTTAATATCTGCTCTGATACATCGCTAC
>CM053752.1:79274075-79289541 GCA_028658305.1 Pachyuromys duprasi | reverse complement strand
CCAACTGGATATCTGTATGCAGAAAAAAATGAAAATAGATCCATATTTATCACCTTGCACAAAGCTAAAGTCCAAGTGGATCAAAGACCTCAACATAAAACCAGACACACTAAACCGGTTAGAAGACAAAGTGGGGAAGACCCTAGAACTCATTGGCACAGGAGACTACTTCCTGAATAGAACACCAACAGCACAGGCTCTAAGATCAACAATCAATAAGTGGGACCTCATGAAGCTGAAAAGCTTCTGTAAAGCAAAGGACACTGTCATCTGAACGAATGGATAGCCTACAGATTGGGAAAGGATCATTACTAATCCTACTTCTGACAGAGGGCTAATATCCAGTATATATAAAGAACTCAAGAAGTTAAAAAGCAAGAAACCAAATAATCCAATTAAAAAATGGGGTATGGAGCTAAAAAGAGAGCTGCCTGCAGTCAACTAGTTTTAATAAAACTTGATATTCTATGTTTGTTTAATATCCCTTAGAGGCCTGTCCTTTTCTGAGAGAAAAGGTTGGAGTGGAGGTAGGGTGGAGTAAGGTGGGGGTAGTGATTTGAAGGTGAGAAGGAAGGAGAAACTGTGGTCAGGATGTAAAAACAAAACAAAAAAATATAAAAGAAAATTTAAAAAGAAAGACATCCTAAAATTTGTAATTAATGAGTTAGTAGCCCCATTTTTTTTATTTACCTTCAAAATTTCTGTTGTTTTTCAGAGTGATGTGACTATAAATCTTTCCTACAACTATTTCAAAGAATTAAGTTTGGGGGGGGTGGAGATTATGTAGCTAGGATTCATTTACCCACTGAGAAGACCTGTAGGCAAGGAGATCATGGTTGGCTTCTGGAAGAGTGACAGACTGGGTTCATGGGTGAGAAGCTTCAGTGACAACATCTGGATTCATCGGCTTGCCTCTCCCAAGATGAACCTTCCCCTTAGTAAAACAGCTGTGTCTGGGGTTGGCATTCTGAGAAGGCAACAACAGCCTGTGGCTGGGGGCTGGCTGGAAAAAAAAACATCCTCTTCTTCCTGGTCACACTGATACATGGAACATTTGTCCCTCTGAGGCACGGCTTGGAGGAGAAAATTAGGCGTGCATGCTTCAGTCTGTCATTGCTCTTCTCAAATGTGAATGTCATCTCCATTTTTTTCTTATGACATTACAACAATTTCTAGAGACAAAAAATTTGGTGATTTTCTTAAATAATTTGCCCTCATGGGTTTTAGGGAAGGAGTGAGTCCATGCCATGTCATGGATGGCATCGTAAATGAGGAGTTGTCTTCCATGAGGTCTTCATTTTAGTAATTTTCACTGCTCTGTCTTAGAGTTCATCAGTCCTGTTTTTTTTTATAATAGTATCTACTTGTTACTCTATTTACATTTTATTTTTCAATATTAAAGGTTTCAATTCTAGAATTTGCTTGTTCCCTCCGTCATTTTTATGACTCTTCAAACTGTAGTGCATGGCTTTCCTTGATCTAGCTTTATCCTGAACATGTTTACTGAAGCTGTTATAAAAATTTTGTACAGAGGTGAACACAGATAGTTAATCTCTGTTTCTAATGACTATTTTATTTAATTATTTATTTCCTTTTTGCTTATTTTTCATAAGAAAAACTTGTTACTTTAATGATGGAGATTTTAGATTGTGTATTCTTTAATCTGAATACTATAGCCACACTGTATTTCTTTCCAATTATCTCCCCCCCCCCACAAGTGTCTAAAATAAAGGGTCACAAACGAAACCTAACTAATATACCACATGCCTGTGTAAGTTAAATTTCTCCTTTCCTGCGAGTGGAGCATTCGCAGCCCAGAGCCACATGTGGGCTCTGCCTATCATGTCCTCAGAGATGCTAGAGGACTTAGGTTCAGTTATGTGAAATTCATACTTGAATACACTTTAGAGATAATGATAAGAGGGTCACCTGCAAACAGGCAACATAAATATTCCAGGAACGCTTTGTAAATGTATGTTTGAGATTCTACTACCTGACTGTTTACTATTTGTAGTCAATAGAGTTTAGGTTTTCCTCTCCAATTTCTTCCACATAAAGAAACAGCCTTAATAGCCAGCCAATTCCCTACAACAAAATGTTGAGTCACTTGAGATACTCTTCTTTCGCCAGCATCCAGTCTCCAAATCACCTTCAGATGCACCCTAATTCTATCTCTGTTCTTTATGCATAATGCCATGGTCCTGTTTACAACCATATATACAGAGAAGCATGTTACTTTCCACTCATTCTTGCTACTTTTATCTTGTTTCCTATAATCCTACTAAAGAGCAGCCAGAATAATGTTTACCTAATGCCACATCTTGTTTGTTTATTTATTTATTTATTTATTAAAATTTAGTTTCTTCATATCTGTGATGTAGCTCCCTCCCTCATCTCTTCCCATTCCCACACACAGTCCCTCTTCTCCCTCTTTGACTTTCCCTAGTCCCCTGATAAGGGAGGATTTCTTCCAGTTCTATATGACCCTAGCCTATCAGGTCTCATCAAGGCTGGCTGCATCATCTTTCTTAGTGCCCTAGCAAGGCTGTACTCCCACCCCCAGTGGGAGGTGATCAAAGAGCCAACCACTGAGTTCCTGTCAGAGACAGTCTCTGACCCCTTACTAGGGAACCAACTTGGAAACTGTGCAGCCTATGGGCTTCCTCTATGCAGTGGTTCAGATCCTCCCTATGCAAAGCAAAGTCCTTGGTTGGAGTATCAGGCTTTGCAGGGCCCCTGGACCCAGGGTTTTTGGCTCTGTTGTTCTTCTTGAAGAGTTCCTGCCCCCTCCAGATCTTTCTATCTCCCTCTTATTCCATAGGGTTTCCTGCACTCTGCCCAAAGTTTGGCTATGAGTCTCAGTATCTCCTTTGATACCCTGATGGGTAGAGTCTTTCAGAGGTCCTCTGTGAAAGGTTCCTGTCCTGTTACTTGTCTTCTTCTACTTCTGATGTCTGTTCTGTTTGACCCTCTGGGTGAGGATTAAGCATCTTCCCTAGGGTTTTGCTTGTAGCTTAGCTTCTTTATGACTACAGATTTTGGTATGTTTATCCTTATTATATGACTGATATCCACTTATAAGTGAGCATATACCAAGTATGTCTTTCTGCTTCTGGGTTACCTCACTCAGGATGACCTTTTCTAGTCCTCACCATTTGCCTACAAATTTCATGATTTCCTTGTTTTTAAGAGCTGAGTAGTATTCTGTTGGGTAAATGTACCACAAGATCTGTATCCACTCCTAGGTTGAGGGACATCTACAATGTTTCCAGATTCTGGCTATTACAAATAAAACTGCTATAAACATAGTTGAGCAAATTTCCTTGTTGAATAGTGGGGCATATTTGGGGTATATGCTGAGGAGAGGTTTAGTTGCATCTTCAGGTAGCACTATTCCGAATTTTCTGAGGAAGTGTCAGATTGATTTCCAAAATTGTTGTACAAGGTTACATTTCTGCCAACAATTGAGGATGGTTCCCCCTTCTCCACAACCTCTCCAGCATGCATATCTCTTGAGTTTCTGATCTTAGCCATTCTGATAAGTGTGAGGTAAGATCTCAGGGTCATTTTGATTTGAATTTTCCAGATGACTAAGGACATTGAGCATTTCTTTAAGTGTTTCTCTGCCATTCAACATTCCTCTGTTGAGAATTTTCTGTTTAACTCTGTATCCTATTTTGGGTTTCTTATATATTCTGGATATTACTAATGCCACATCTTAAGCTTGCTGGTATTATGAATCCCACAGAGGTGAGGACAAAGACCACTGACCCAAAGTATCTTGACCAAATTAATTACAGCACACTTTTTGTTTTATATTTCATGTACATGGGTTCTCTCTCTGCAAAGGCAGGGCTCAAGAAATCAGGATTAGACTTTGGAAAGATAAAAGTTTTTAAAGGTCAGAAGACAGGCTTTCCAAATGGAGACTAAGGCAGAAAAGTAGACATACTTGTAGATGCAGAACATAAGCATAATAAGTTGGTAGTAACAATCTCCTGAAACAAAGACATGGTTTTAATTCATTGGCACAGGAGACAACTTCCTAAACAGAACATCAATAGCACAGGCTATAAGATCAGCAATCAATAAAGGAGACCTCATGACACTGAAAAGCTTCTGTAAAACAAAAGACATGGTCAACAGAACAAAATGACAGCCTTCATACTGAGAAAAGATCTTCACCAACCCTACACTTGACAGAGGGCTGATATCCAGAATATATAAAGAACTCAAGAAATTAAAAACCAACAAACCAAATGATCGAATTAAAAAGGGGGTACAGAGCTAACAGAGAAATATCAAATGGCACAGAAACACGTAAAGAAAATGTTCAACATACTTCGTCATCAGGTAAATGCAAATCCAAGCATCTATCTTACACCTATCAGAATGGCTAAGATCAAAAACTCAAGAGACAACACATGCTGGAGAGGATGTGGAGAAAGGCGAACCCTCCTCCATTGCTGGTGGGAATGCAAACTTGTACAACCATTTTGGAAATCAATCTGGATGTTTTCTCAGAAAACTGGGACTAGTGCTGCCTCAAGATGCAGAAATACCACTCCTGGGCCTATACCTGAAAGCTGCTCAACCATTCAACAAGGACATTTGATCAACTATGTTCATAGCAGCTTTATTCATAATAAAACCTGGAAAACTGTAGATGCCCCTCAAGAGAGGAGTGGATACAGAAAGAACGGTATATTTACACAAAGGAATACTGTTCAGCTTTAAAAACAAGAAAATCATGAAATTTGCAGGCAAATTGATGAAATTAGAAAAGATGATCCTGAGTGAGGTAACCCAGAAGCAGAAAGACACACATGGTGTATACTCACTTATAAGTGGATATTAGCCATATAGTATAGGATAAACATAGTAAAATTTAGATACCTGAAGAAGCTAAGCGACAAGAAGGACCCTAGGGAAGAGGCTTAATCCTCATTCAGAAGGGAAAACAGGATAGACACCAGAAGTAGTAGAAGACAGGGAATAGGATGGTAGCCTACCACAGATGTCTTCTGAAAAACTCCACCTAGCAGGGAATTGAAGCAGATGCAGAGACTAGCAGTCAAACTTTTGGACAGAGTGCAGGGAGTCTTCTGGAAGAAGAGGGATGTAGAAGGACCCAGAGGAGACTGGAGCTCCACATTGAGACCAACAAAGCCAAAAATGCTGGGCCCACAGGCTCTGTAGAGAGTGATGCATCAACCGAAGACCATACATAGGGAGAACCTATACCCCCCTGCTCACAAGTAACCCATAGATAGTTCAGGTTCCCTAGTAATGAGAGAAGAGACAGTCTCTGACATAAACTCAGTTGCCTGCTCCTTAATCACTTGTTTCTCCTGGGGCAACCTAGCCAGCCCATAAAGGAAGAGGATCCAGGCAGACCTGATGGGACCTGATAGGCCAGGATCAGGCAGTAGGGCAGGAGGATTTCTCCTATCATTGGACTAGGAGAGAAGGATAGGGGGGAAAGTAGGAGGTAGTGTGGGGCTGGTAGGAAATGAGGGAGGGGGCTACAACAGGGGTACAAAGTGAATAAATTGTAAATAAGAATATTAATAAAGTTGAGTATAGCAACCTCCTGAAACAAAGACATGGTTTTAATGAGGTCATAGCAAGGTGATCTTAACAACGCAGTCATAGCAAGGTGGTAATGACAAAGTAGTCAGGACAAGGTTGTCATAGCAATGTGGTCATAAGAAGGTAGTCATAACAACTTTTTGAAAAAAAGGCATGGTCATTTCCTGGAATAGGTGTTACAGAAACATTTGTAGTTATGGTTACAGGTGAAACATAGGCCAATCTTTGAAAAACAGAGATTTAGTAAAAAATAGGAATGAAAATAATTTGTCTATATTATAAGATTTGTTTTCTATCCGAAGATGGAGGCTGGCTGGCTTATCAGTATCTTTGAATTACATAAAGTAAAAAACCTAGCGGTGGAGGAGGGTTCCCCTTTCTCCAAAATCTCTCCAGCATGTGTTATCACTTGAGTTTTTTATTTTGGCCATACTGATGGGTATAAGGTGAAATCTCAGGGTCGTTTTGATTTGCATTTCCCTGATGGCTAATGACTTTGAGCATTTCTTTAAGTGTTTCTCTGCCATTTGATATTCCTCTATCGAGACGACTCTGTTTAGCTCTGTTCCCCATTTTTTAATTGGATTACTTGATTTGTTGCTTTTCAACTTCTGTGGTTCTTTATGTATACTGGATATTAACCCCGTGTCAGATAAAGGGTTGGTGAAGATTCTTTCCCAATCTGTAGGCCTTCGTTCTATTTTGATGAGAGTGTCCTTTGCTTTAAAGAAGCTTTTCAGTTTCACGAGGTCCCATTTATTGATTGTTGCTCTTAGAGCCTGTGCTGTTGGTATTCTGTTCAGGAAGTTGTCTCCTGTACCAATGAGTTTAAGGCTCTTCTGCACTTTTTTTTCTAACCGATTTAATGTGTCTGGTTTTATGTTGAGGTCTTTGATCCACTTGGACTTTAGTTTTGTCCAGGGTGATAATTATGGATCTATTTGAATTTTTCTACATGTAGACACCCAGTTAGAGCAGCACCATTTGTTGAAGATGGTATCTTTTATCCATTGTATGGTTTTGGCATCTTGGTCAAAAATCAGGTATCCATAAGTGTGTGGATTTATTTCTGGGTCTTCTATTCTGTTCTGTTGACCCACCATTCTGTTTCTATGCCAGTAACATACAGTTTTTATTACTGTTGCTCTATAGTATAGCTTGAGATAAGGGATGGAGATACCTCCAGACGATCTTTTATTGTACAGGACTGTTTTAGCAATTCTAGATTTCTTGATGTTCAATATGAAGTTGAGAATTTTTCTTTCAAGGTATGCAAAGAATTGTGTTGGGAATTTGATGGCAATTGCATTGAATTTGTACATTGCTTTTGGTAAGATGGCCATTTTTACTATGTTAATCCTGCCAAGCCATGAGCATCAGCGATCGTTCCATCTTCTGATATCTTAAATGTAAACTTGTACAACCACTCTGGAAATCAATCTGGCATTTCCTCAGACAACTAGGAATAGCGCTTCCTCAAGATCCAGCTATACCACTCCTAGCCATATATCCAAAAGAGGCTTAAGTACACAATAAGGACATTTGCTCAACCATGTTTGTACAGCTTTATTTGTAATAGCCAGAAGCTGGAAACAACTCAGATCTCCCTCAACTGAGGAGGAATGGATACAGAAATTTTGGTACATCTATACAATGGAATATTACTCAGCAATAAAAAACAAGGATATCATGAAATTTGCAGGTAAATGGTGGGAACTGGAAAGGATCATCCTGAGTGAGCTATCCCAGAAGAAGAAAGACACACATGGTATATACTCACTCATATAGACATATAAAATAGGATAAATCACTAAAATCTGTACACCCAAAGAAATTAATCAAGAAAGATGATTCTGGCTAAAATGCTCAGTCCCCAGCCAGAAAGGCAAAGCAGATTGACATCAGAAGAAGAAAACAGGAAACAAGCTAGGAACCTGTCACAGAGGGCCCCTGAAATGTTCTGCCCTGCACAATGTCAAAGCAGATGCTGAGACTTATGGCCAATTGTTGGGCAGAGTGTATGGAATCTTATGAAAGATGTGGGAAATAGTAAGATAGGGAGAGGACAGGAGCTCCACAAGGAGAGCAACAGAACCAAGTAATCTGAGCATAGGGGTCTTTTCTGAGACTGATAGTCTAACCAAGTACCATGCATGTATTTAACCTAGAACTCCTGCACAGATGTAGCCCATGGCAGTTCAGTGTCCAAGTGGGTTCCATATTAATGAGAACAGGGACTGCCTCTGACATGAACTGATTGGCTTGCTCTTTGATCACCTCACCCTAATGGGGGAGCAGGCATACCAGGCCACAGAGGAAGACAATGCAACCACTCCTGATGAGAACTGATAGACTAGGATCAGAAGGAAGGAAAGGAAGACCTCCCCTATCAGGGGACTTGGGGAGGGACATGTGTGGAGAAGGAGGAGGGAAGATGGGATTGGGAGGGGGGCTTATGGGGAGATACAAAGTGAATAAAATGTAATCAATAAAAAAAGAAACAAACAAACAAACAAAAAAAGAGTAAACCCAGATCCCACCTCTGAGCCAATAAGTTCTAAATCCCACCCCAGTCATCTCCTTTATTCTGTTTCACTTCACTCTGCTTTCCCACCAGCCTTCAGTTCTAGTCAGTGTTCCTTTTCCCGTTTCTTATCAAATACAGTAAACTCCTTGCTCTTTTGAAGCCTCTACAATGTTGTTCCTTTTACCTGGAACAGTTTTCCCTAGAGTTGAATGTTATTTTTACTAAACTGGTTGAGTTGGTTTTCTATTGCTGCCATTACTCAGTGGATTAAAATCAAACACAATCGTGTTATCTTAAAGATCTCTTTGTTATATTTCTACCACACCACAGGTCTATCCTGACTGAAATCAAAGTGCCTTGCAGGCAGGCTGTTTTCCTTTCTGAAGTACTAAGGGGAAGTCAGTTTTCTGGTTCTTTGGGGTGTTGGGAAACCTCAGCTGTTGGCCTGAAGACTTTATATTCCTATGAGCCTTGTGATAAGTGCTACTCACAGCTCTAAATGTTGCTTTAATTTTGACTCTGCCTCTCTTCCTTAATCTTCACTATCTGAAGTGGCAGGAAATTACTTTTGACACCTTGTATCCATGGCGTATTATTTTGTCCTCCTCTAGGTTTAAAGATTTCTATGGCTGGGTCCCATGCAAATTCTCTGTTCTCATAAAGACTGTATCCCATCGAGATGTTGTAATAAAAGATTTGTTAATCACTGATACAAAATATTTCAGATTTAATGACATCTTTCATTCCCTCTTTTTTAATGGCTTGTAATTTATTCCCTAGTTTTTAAGGTCTGGCCTGAGGAACATCACATTCACTATCATATTGGCTCATCCATTTTTTCTTTTGTTCATTTTATCACCTAAAATATTTTTCATTCAATATATTTTGATCATATATCTCCCTTCCCTCAACTCCTCCCAGATTCTCCCCACCTCCCTACTTAGCCAACTATTTGTTCTCTCTCTTTCTAAAAGAAATCAACTTTCCAAAATGAAAATCAAAACAAGCAAACAATAAACCAGTCAGTCCAAAAAAAAAAAAAACCACCAAAACAAAACAAAAAGCCTACAACAACAACAACAAAAATCATGCAGCTCATTCTTATTATCTGAATATTATAAGAAACTGTTATGTCTTTAATAAACTATCTTCTTCATGTCAGCAATCCTTCATTACATTGCTACATTATATTTCTTTCAAAATGTTTTGCATTCCCTGAAACTCATATGTAACGTGATTCTTTATTATTATTTTTGTCTCACTCTAATAGAGCACGTTCTTTAGTATTATGATAGCAAATATTTTTCTTTTTCTGCTTATTCTTATTCTTATACCTATTATCCAAAACAAATGCATACTATAGATAGTAGATCAGAGAGTCAGTCTGATAGAATAAATGAATGAATGAACCATTCTGTTTACTTATTTTTCCAGACACATGGCTATGTTGGTGGAAATAATTGCTTGTCAATTTGATGAGACTTAAATGATATGAAATCAACTTCTTATTTGTCCCATCCACGACACACGAGCTCTTCTTCAAGCAGTTTATTCAGGAGCCTTGAACAGTCTTCTGCTTCTGCCTTTTCTTCTTCTTCTTCCTCTTCTTCTTCCTCTTCTTCTTCCTCTTCTTCCTCTTCTTCCTCTTCTTCATTTTCTTCCTCTTCTTCCCCGAGGAGAGCCTGTTCCAGGAATAAGTACCCCTGAGCCAGCCAACCCCCGGTAGCCATGTGGGAAGTGCGGATAGGTACAGGCAAGAGAAGGCAGATCATCAGACACAGCACAGCCAAATAAGGAGTTGTTTATCACAAGAGCACTCGCTGTCAGGGTGGCGGAAGGCAGAAACCCGTGCCATCTTTAAGGTGCAGCACACGCAGCTCTCCACACTTATTTATTTTTCTTTCTTTCTAAATGTATGCTTCAGTTTCTTTTAGTTGATCCAATTTCATCTTGGTATCGATATACAAAAGTGTCTTGCTCTTACTACCAAAAAAGAATTGGAAGATTGTATGCTTTTATTTCTGTGTCAGTGAGGTACAATGACTCTCTTAGCAGACCACTTGAAACCTTGCTCTTGTAGCCATACCTTCCCACTGAGTTTTAAAGTGATCTTAGGTTCTTAGGTTTAAAAGTCAGTAAGTCCATGCACAATCTTATATTTCATCCCTGCTTAGAAGCAGCCTCAAAATTCCCCTCACAGTTCACGTAAAAGAAAATGTAGATCAAATCTCTGTGGGATTAATCAGTACCTGTTAGGCATAAGGGTTGACATTATTTCCCTGAATAACTTGAAAATGCATTCTATCTTTGCATAAGGATAATTCTGCTCTTTACAAGTTTGTATCACTGCTACTGGATAAACTGTGTCCTGTAATTCATATTTGAAGTCCTAATTCTCAGTGAGAATACACTTGAAAATAAGGTTTTTGCAAGGTAATTGGGTTCACGTGTGGTCAGGGGATTGTTGAGAGTCTTCTGAATTTTACAGAAGACACTAGGGACCTGTTCACACCTTCTCCAGCCAGCAGAGACAATGTGGATAGTAGCTATCCTCAAATCAGAAAGAGCTCTCGAAGAGACAGTGCCCCTGCTTATTGGCATCTGGATCATCATCAAGAACAGTGAGAAACTGAAGGTGCATCATTTAATGCAGCTATATGCTTTTTTGTTGTTATAGTTTACGTTGAAATGCACAGTCTTTGAAATGTTATTTGATAGTAAGGTCCATGTTTCTCTTTTTGCAAGTGAGGAAACATAGGACATCCAAATGCCAGGGTAAGAACTTAGAAGAAGAGTCTGAAATAGAACCCACGAGAGTCAACACACATTTTGCTTTTAGTTCCACCACACTGCATGAGCTCAAAGCAAATTTGAAGCCACATGGTGAGTTTCAAAAGCTTGATTCTTAATAATTTAAAATGGAAAGAAAATGGCCATATTTAATCTGTAAGGTGACACAGGTTGGGGGAGGTTTATTGAATGTCCCTTATTTTCTAAGCATGGCATGACTTTGGCCTTCTAAATGTAACTTGTTAAAGGATCAGAGTCCACAGGTTTTTTTTTTTTTGTATGTTGCAATTATAACCTCAGGACTCCATAGCAGCTTCTGCAATAATTACAGGACCAGCTACCTCATGAATGTAATCACCTAATCTTTGATGTTCTGATCTGATGATCACGCATTCATCACAACAGGTGAATGTCATAGAGTGGTTGAGGCATTAAGCCAGTTCATCTGTGTTCAGGCTGGGCCATGTTGGTTCTATATTCTGCTTTAGCTGCCAACATAGTCACAAACATACAAATATAGTGTGTCTTGCTCTATCTATTCTGACCACCTTACACTGAACAGACAAGGGGGATGGCAAAATTGAGAATTATCTCTAGGATGAACTGATGGCTGCAGTTTGGGCTAATATGGAATTTTTCTTCATTGCTAATTTACTTTTAATTGAACTGTGTATCATCAAAAAAACCACCATACATAAGGAGCAAAATTCTTCTCAGTTCTGAGATTTCTCTCCATATCGAACAGTTTTAAAGAATTAATCTCTTTTCTTTTTGAAGTTATCTTTCTCCTTTGATGTACCCCTGCTAGTGTTTTATTTATTTTTCAACTCCTAGCTCATTTCAATATTGTTGCCACACAAGGTACCGACCAATTCCTATTCTGGATTATTTCCTTGGTCAAAGAGAATTCATGGAGCTATAAATAACACCCATAGAGTATCAACTATTAATTCTGTAATTTCATAACCCACTTTCTACCTATAGTTCACTAAAATCCTAAGTATCCTGCGTATATCCAAGGTATATCCTTACACTGTTCATAAACATATTATAGATTAAATTATACAAATATTCAAAAAGAAATGTTAAATTCCTTACTTCTGTTTGTATATCTTCTGCACATGTGGATCATTTGATAACTCTTTCCATCTCAGAATGCTACTTTACTGTGTATAAGGTATTTACAAGTATAATCAAATTAACAAAAAATAGTAACAGGTGGGCCTCAAACTACCATGGTGCTTGTGTATAAGAAAGACATGTAGACTGACATATCTAAGATAGGAGATCTAATCACAGACACTGGCATATTTTCCATTCATTAATAACTTTAAGTGTTTTATAATCAAAATGAAAGGCAAAATTGGAACCATTTCTCAGTAGTGAAGTTTTGTATTGTTTATAAACATTTCTCTCCGTATTTACCAGTCTTCAATTGCCAGCAGGGGAGCAATTGTATCATGGTAATATTTTGAAATCACATTTCAAATCATTCACACTGGCTGGAGCAGCCTTTAGTGGTTTGTAGGGAGTAGATAGAAATTGCCAAGTTTCTGAAAGAACTTTCAAGTCTCAAATGACCTGCTTCTTGATATGAACATAATACACTTAACATTAAAATGTTTATATTCCACTTGCATAAATACATGTTTCATAGTTATAAAAATGTACAAATGAGTAAAGAAAATGCAAATCGGTTTTAAATGTTTAACTCTTCAACTCACACTTTAACGTTTAAAAAGTATTTACTGGATATGATTGTGTTACTTATTAATTTTTTAATAAAATCTTCCTAAGAACCATGTCTTCCATCTAATACAGGTTTATATTCACATTGCAATGACCCTTATATGAGAAGAAATGTATAGCTCGGACCCCAGTTTAACTTTTAAGAGAGAGTGTCACCTCCTCTGTGTGCCATCCTGTCTGAATCTCCTAGAACACTCTCTGGATTCTGCCTGCTAAGGCTCCCAGTGCCGACAGCCATCAACATGTGAAAATGTTTGCTGAAATCTCAAACAAACCTGGAAATGTAACTGGAGATATCCAGTAGTGCCTGTCCTTAAGGGACTGCAATTGTTTCCATAATCAGATTTGAGATGTTGCTTAATGCGATCTATAAATCAGGAATGTTTAGTCTAATGACTAACCCAAATTAGTTGCAGTGAATGGATCATTTATTTATTCTAAAATATTATACTTATAGTTTCCCAGTATGAAATAATACTGTCAGCTAGACAAAATTATGTCCCAGCTCTCCTAAAAACTAGATGTTGATGGGAATCCAGAAAATCCCTTCTCAGAAAAAGTTGTGGTAGTCCAAAGAAGTAGAAAGAAATGTGTGTTTTTATTGCTTGGCTCACTAGAATCTTTAGGGACTCATGAGTCAGAATCCAAAAAGTATTCTAAGTGATACAGAAGGGATGGCATAAAGAGTATGTAGGTCCTGGAGAGGTGGTACTCTCTTTTAAAACTTAAACTAGAGTCTGACTTACACATTTTTCTCTTATAAGGGTCATTGCAAAGTGAATGAGAATGTGTGCTGGATGAAAGACATGGTTCTCAGACATAAGTATTTTATTTAAAAATTAATAAGGAACACAATTCATATCCAAAAAGGATATAAACCTTAAAGTGTGGTTTGGAGAGTTAAACATTTTGGATAGACTTGCAGAATTTCTCTTCTTATGCACTCAGTTTCAGTTTAACACTCAAACATAGGCTGCAAAAGTCATAGAAAAGAGAAAAATAATTTATGAATGTGTGGCACGGCCTAAGGAAAGTTACATTCCCAGGCCAGTATCTGGTTCTCTGTTCAGACTTATTATACTAGCCTGGCGGGGATGCCTTACACCATTGCCTCGTTCCCAGTATTTCAGATATTTGGAGGTAAATTAAGGTCAGAAGAGATAAGACTTGAAGGAGAACAGCCAGGCAAGTTAACTCTCAACCTAGTCTAATGGTGGTAACTTGCTGACAGCAAATCTTCCAAGCATGGAAATCTGCTTTAATCAGAATCAGGTGGTTGAAATAAATGTTCACAAATATATTCATTCTACCTGCCTAAGCAATTAGAACTTGGGGTCCAGGTCTGCTCCGCAGGTTTTAAGTAACCTTCAGGTCATGCTTCAGAGGTTTATATTAAGTAGAGGATGTGCATATTTACTGAACGCTTGTTCACTATGTTGGAAGGACATTTGAATTAAACATAGATAAAATTAAAAAAAAATTAAAGCAACAAATGTGCAATTCACTTTACAGGGAACTAACCTGGCCTGGAAACTGAAAGGAGCAAATATATGTAACCAAAATATAGATAATGAGTGGCCATGAAGAGATTTCTATCAGTATGTATCTTGCCAATCATGGGCTGAATTTCTTTTTAAAAATTAGGTCAATGCAACAATTAACAATTTGAGTTTGCACTGAATACTTATAGAATTATTCTTTCAAATTAAGACAAATGCAAGCTTCTGCAAAGCAAGAGATTGATTTGCTGCATTTCCCTAATGAACTGTGCAGATGCCTGTAGTTCAAACATGTTCAGGCGTTTCTCACCCTGCATATCTCCTTAACTCAGATTACATTGTATTTTTTTTTGTCATTCCTCCATAGTCCTAGGGGTCCAATTGATAAAGATGGGCTTTCTCCCTCCTTTCCCAACCCTTGCCAATATACATCTGGAAATGAGCATTGTAAAGAAAGTAAGTAAACATAGTCTGAAGTCATTCCTCAAGACCTTTTACATTTTGCACTATTGTTTCAGGAACAGCTATTAATGGATAAGTAGCCAGTAATGTTTAGTTCTGGCATGTGCCTTCAAAATCCAAGTCATATTTGACCTACTGAAGTCCCTGTAAAAATATTTTATGCTTTCTATTCCCAAAGAATATATATAATGTATGTATATTTTTTACATGAAGATTTTTCTACATGAAGAGAAAAAAACAGAAACATAAATCAAAAGTTGTAAAATATTTAAGTTTTAGTGTGACAGTTTATACTGATTGTCAATGTAATAAAATATAGAATTCTCTGTACAGAGATATCTGGTCATATTTTTGGGGAGGTTATAGATTGGGTAAATTGATGTAGAAAGCCATATCATAAATGTGGCATTACGTAGGCTTGAGCAAGCACTTTATGTAAAAATGATGAAATGAGTTGGACACCAGCACTCTTTGCTTTCAGAATCACATCACACTTGTGTATGCGTGAGACAGTGGCCTTATATTACTGCTGCCGTTCCCCACCTCCTCCCCATGACAGGTTGTGAGCCTTCAAACTATAAGTCCAAATGAACTTTTCCTTTCTTAGATTGCTTTTGTAGTGTATTTTCATCACAACAACGAGGGTCACAATAAATCTAGAAAATTAGTATCTAGAAGTTGAGCTGTTGCTGGAATAAAACTGATGATGTGGTTCTTAAACTCTTGGAACTAGTTTGTGGGGATCATGGGGGAGTGTTTAAGGCTTCAGGCTGCATATGACTTAGAGTTCTGTCAGCATAACTTAATAAATTGCAGTGGAGGCTCCAGAATCTCTGAATTGCTAAAG
>CM053752.1:79250005-79273575 GCA_028658305.1 Pachyuromys duprasi | reverse complement strand
AGAGTGCACTTATGAAAGAAGTGGGAAATAGTAAGATCTGGAGAGGACAGGAACTCCCAAGGAGAGCTACAGAACCAAGTAATCTGAGCACAGGGGTCTTTTCTGAGACTGATAGTCCAACCAAGTACCATGCATGGATTTAACCTAGAACTCCTGCACAGATGTAGCCCATGGCAGTTCAGTGTCCAAGTGGGTTCCATAGTAATGGGAACAGGGACTGTCTCTGACATGAACTGATTGGCCTGCTCTTTCATCACCTCCCCCTGAGGGGGGAGCAGCCTTACCAGGCCACAGAGGAAGACAATGCAGCCACTCCTGATCAGACCTAATAGACTGGGGTCAGAGGGAAGGAAAAGAAGACCTCCCCTATCAGTAGTCTTGGGGAGGGACACTGGTGCAGAAGGGGGAGGACAGGAGGGACTGGGAGGGGAGGATGGAGGGAACAAGGTGAATAAAGTGTAATTAATGAAGATTTTAAAAAAATTGGAATATCTGGAGTTTTGCAAGGAAAAGTGAACAAGTTTAAACTTGCAGTCAAGTTTAGAGTCTTTGGTTCAAAAGAAGCTACACTTGTTAAATAGATTAATGGAAAAAAATAGATTAATGTACTGTCTCAGCAGGACAAGACCACACAAGGACCACTAAAGGCTCTATTTGTGAAAATGCAAGTTCATTTGGAAGGAGAGAGCATAAACTGAGAATGACATTGAGGAATTCCTTGCTGAAAAATAATCAACTGTAAGCATTATTCTATGGGTTCAGGCAAGAAAGAAAGTAGGGATATGCCCTCCCATCCCGGTCACCGGGAATCCTCCAAAATTGGCAGCAGAACTACTTGGTTGTACCATCTAGCTAGGGATGAGAACCCAAGATATTAGGGATCATGTAGCTTTGCACCTTGATTCCAGACAGCTGCTGAAACAGAATTGTGTGACTCTTCCAGATTCTTCTTAAAGAATGCTCTGCAAAGCCACTGCATGAAGCTGTAATGCTGGATGGAATATAAGCAATACAGAAGCTCTGTATTGCTAGAGCCAAAGATCATCTGCCAAAGGAAGGTACACGATGAATAGAGCCAGTCCAACAAGCAGACAAGCTCCCTTTAGGCAGCAGAGATGAATTCAGGGCTACACAAGCCATTCGGATCTCAGGTTAGTCTACCACAAGTCCCAGATATCCAGGTTCTCCAGGAGTTGGTGCTAACCCTGTTAGGTTTCAGTCTTGCTTTTTGTCCAGTATGTCACTGCTGTTCCCCCATTCTTTCCTTTTATGTAGAGACTGCTTCCTCTCTGCCATTGTGCATTAGAAGCGTGTGATGTTTCTTTTCATTTTCCAGGAGTTCACAATTAAGAAATAGTCTTGAGTCTTATACTTTCAAACAGTGTTGGAACTGTTGAAGACAAAAGAAACTTCTGAAGTTGGACTGAATGACTGCATTTTGCATTAAGGAATGACCACAAGTCTTTGAAGACAAAGTGCTGAAAGTTATTAGTTAAAAATGATGTGTTTGGGTGTTAAGTTGACAAAGGGTAGACAGAATATAGAATCGCTTATAGAATATAGAAATGCGAGATTTGGAGACAAATATTGGATCATGTCTATGAGGTAGCTTTAGACTGGCCTGATAGAAGTGGGCAGTGCCCTTTCATGAGCTGAAGATCACGGACTGTATTATAAAGTGCTTTATGTTTCTCATGAAGGATGAATAACATTTTGCCTAAATCTTGCCTCTGTCATTGGGGAGCTTGGAACAGGTGTGTGGTTTTGCAGTTCTGTCTCATTCTGTCCCATTGATTCTTCCAGCTGGTACTGCCTTTAGACTGCATAATTAGCCAGATTTCTCTCATCTCCTTTGCTATAGTCCTGTTAGAGCTATTTTGTAACCAGGTTGAAGATAAAACTGGTTATAAAAATAGCTTAGCTCATGTTTTCTACCCTCATTTCTTATTTATTATATGTCATAGATCATGATGTTATTTGAGGACTTTCAGATACAAAAGTGATTTTGAAAAAAAATATGACAGTGAATATTCTAAGAAAAATCCAAAGACTTATGTGAAACCTGATGAATGGTGTTGGAGTATCAAAATTATCATAAGTAAAAATAACATGGCGCTCTTTTATTCTGATACAGCTTATGTTACATATGAGTGCACAAAATCAGGTGATTTACCAAACCATATGTCTAAGATTCAGTGCAGGAGACTGGAAATTAATGTATAAGTAAGTAACAAAAGCATTAATCTGCAAAGGAGTGAAACAAAAATACACTTTGAGATGCTGAATCTCAATTATGAAACCTAACACTCAATTTATTCCTGAGGTAACTGTCATTTTACAAATAAATTTATTTACAAAAACAAATAAGAATCATTTTCAAAAATCAGAATAGGGACTGTAAGGATCTAACCTAGTTTCATGAGCCTGTACTGCTCTTGCAGAAGACCAAGTTCTGTGCCCAGTATTTGCATGGGGCAGCTCACAGTTGCCTATAACAACAGCTCCAGGGGATTCTCTACTTTCTTCCGGCTTCTGTAGGCACATGAACACATATGAACAAAAACAAATACATTTAACTAAAAAAATCATCTTAAAATAATAAAAATAAGAATTTGTAAAACAATTTTAATCTATTAATTAATTAGACAGTGTTAAAAACAAAAATAATTTTACATAAATTATATTGGAATAAAAACTTCTGAGTTATAATGGGTTTTACTAAATAAACACAAGTTTACTTTTAAATTGTATTTTTTCCACAGATTGACTCTAAATATTGTTAAGGAAAAAAAAAAACATTGATTGACTAGAAGCTATTGCTTTGTGCTAACAGTCATATATTCTCTTATGTGGTTTTCAGGAATAAACAAGACTGAGGGGGTTATGGGTTTTATGCTATAATTTTAGGGAGGTGCTGAGGCCAGTTCGTGTGTGGTAGGGTTGGGATCTTTACAATAATTTTCTTGGTAGCTATTGAATGCAGCTATGTTTGCAATGGAATCTCCAGGGTATCATGCTGTCAGAACCGTGGAATATCCTCAGAGCAAGGGAGCGGGGTATGCATGAGAACTGGCTTAAGGGAGAAGTTATGTTTGCCTTAGGCAGCAAAGGTGAGGAATGGGACTACCATCGGGATCGAAGGAATGGGATCCTTTTGAATCACAGTCTATCATGGGTCCTGACCTGAAGAATAGAGCTGCAGAATTTTTGGTTATCTATACTGGTTTTTATTCTTGCGTTCATGAAAGCTTTTGTTGCTATGTTCCACTCTCTTAATTTCTCTGCCATGGAAAGTGAATGTTTTTTCTGTACCACTGTATGTTGTCAATATATAATTTATCTTCTTGTTGTGCAGTGACTTACAGTTAATAGATTTCTTGAGTCTCAGAAAATACTCTACAATTATGCCATTAAACAGTGTTGAAATTAGTAAAGACAATGAGGACTTTTGTCATCAGACTGGATGCATTTTGGATTAAGAACTGGTTATGAATGGGGATGCAGGATAGTAGGTTCACAGAAGTGATATGTTTCAATGTCCAGATGAAAAGGAGCCTGACTGAATCAACCTTCTCAACTTGATGGAGATTAGAATTAACTTGAAGACAAATCTCTGGGCATGCCTATGAAAAAGTTTCTAAATTTACGGAACTGAACTGAGAAATACCACCAAAAATGTGACTGGGACCATTGCACAGCTTAAGGTCTAAGACTGAGCAAAGAGGAGGAAACAAGCTGAGCACCAGCTTTTACCTTTCTTTGCATCTTAACTACAAATATAACATGGCCAGTTGATGCCATGCCTTCCCTAACATAGTAGTTTCTACCCTTAAACTGTGAGCCATAATAAACCCATTCTTTCTAACGTTTTTGCCTGCATGTCCTCACAACCATGAGGAAAGTAACTGAGAGAGATGTTGAGTGTTTCCTACATTTGTGCAACTCTTATTGATGTGGCCTTTTCAGAAGTGCCTGTGATACCAAGTAAGCATTGGTTACAACACTATTCCAACTGATTTCTTCCTCACTACATATTCACATTTTATTCCCTGACCTTTGTTCTACCAACAACATTTTCTTTACAAATATCTTCTTGTAAGGGATTTCCCAAGGAAAGTTACATGCCATTTTAGCAGAGATGGTGAAACTGGGCATTCAGTGGAGTTTCAAACCTGGATCACATTCCTCTTGGCTAGTATTGTAACTGAAGGTCTCATGATTGGCAGTAGGTGAGCACAGATAACTCCTGAGTATAAAGTAGTAGCGCAATTCTTAAAATATTTATCAGTGGCCTACTGGACTGCATGCTATGAACTGATTTTGGTAGGTAGTGAAATACATTAAGTGTCTGAGATATATAAAGTAAACAGTGACAACATCAAGGACATCATAACTTGGAGGCTTTTGTTAAATTTGATCAACTTTGTAGACAAAGATATCAAACCAACAGTTGCTAATCAGTCATAAAAGCTATGTGAGAAGAATAGGCAGTGCCTATTCTTGGTAGTATATAAAAGAAAGATAACAGAGAAAGCTGAAGACCAGGCCTAGAACTAAACCACAAAGATAGCCCATCTTCAAACAAGGTTAAATTCCTAGAAAAAAAAACTTTCTGCAAGGGGTATGATTATTTCTTGGAAAGCACAGGTGATCATCACACCTAAACATCTTGAATCTCTAAATCCCTCAAACTCTGTCTGCTTGCAGAAGTTGCCTAATTTGCTTAGTAAGGTTTACCAACCCCCTTTTATACCAAGAGTATTATTGTAAGATGCATGAGCCAGAAGGGCCAGTGTAATCCTAGCGCAGAACCTGAGTGGACTACTCCAAGAAAGAGGTATTTTGTTGGTGCTTCTCAGGAACATAAGACTGATTATTCTACAAAAAACTCTGGGAAATAGCAAGGAAGTAGAGTAAGGATGACCTCTTAGTGGCATGTTACTCATTTAGATACCAACCGAAAGTGAGTGCCAGTGTTGAAATTGCCGTGCCATACACTATGGAAAAAAAAACCCCACAGATGTTAGAGTTGTGACTCTGCTACATGTGTCGGAAAATGTTCATACACTATGCTACATATGCTCACATGCTACATATGGTCAGAAAGCCATTATACTCATGATTCCAGGGGTGAGGGCGAGAGGATGCATGATTTTCAAAAGAGTAATGGATACATTGGTAGTGCTGGTCTCACAACATAGAGAAGTTACCTTATTGAACTCTCTCTAAGTCATATAAGTGAGAAAAATAAATATGTAACTGAAATCAGTAATAAAATTACGAGTATTAGGATGCCTCAAAACAGAGGCTTTATTACAGCATTTAAATAGCAGAGGGCAGATGATTATGACAGTGGCCATTTTGGGGTTTTTGTTTGACTGGGCTCAAGGTTACTTAGAAAATTGATAAAGAATATTTCTTCATGTGCTTGAGGGGGAGATGTTTAATAGTTTATTATTTTTATTTTATATTTATTATAATTTATTCACTTTGTATCCTGGCTATAGCCCCCTTCATCTCCTCCCATTCCCACCCACCCTCTCTTCTCCCCCTGTGCCTCTTCCATAGTCCAGTGATAGGGGAGGACCTCCTCTGCTTCTATCTGACCCTAGCCTATCAAGTATCATCAGGGCTGGCTGCATCATCTTCCTCTATGCCCTGGCAAGGCTGAACTCCCCAGAGAGAGGTGATCAAAGAGAGTTCATGTCAAAGAGATCCCGGATCCCTTTACTAGGGAACCTACTTGGAAATTGAACAGGGGGTCTATGTCCTCTCCATGCGTAGTCCTTGGTTGGAGTCTCTGCAGGTCCCCTGGGTCCAGATTTTTTCACTCTGTTGGTCTCCTTGTGAAGTTTCTGTCCCATCCAGGTCTTTCTGTCTCTCTCTCCTTCCAAAAAGTTTCCTGAATTCTGTCCAAAGTTTGGCTAAGAGTCTTACTATCTCCTTCCATTCCCTGATGGATAGACTCTTTCAGAGGTCCACAGTGGAAGGTTTCTGCCCTGTTCTTTGTCTTCTACTACTTCCAATGTGTATTCTGTTTGCTTTTCTGAGTAAGGTTTCATCCTCTTCCCTAGGAGTGGCATAGCTGTATCTTGATGTAGCACTATTCCTAATTTTCTGAGAAAGTGCCAGATTGATTTGCAAAATGGTTGTACGAGGTTACATTCCCACCAGCAATAGTGGAGGTTTCCCCTTTCTCCACATCCTCTCCAGAATGCATCGTTCCTTGAGTTTTTTATTTTAGCCATTCCGATGGGTGTAAGGTGAAATTTCAGAGTTGTTTTGATTTGCATTTCCCTGATGACTAAGGATGTTGAGCATTTCTTTAAGTGCTTCTCTGCCATTCTATATTCTTCTGTTAAGGATTCTGTTTAGCTCTGTATCCCATTTTTAAGTGATTACTTGTTTTGTTGTTGTTGTTTGTTTAACTTCTTGAGTTCTTTATATATTCTGGATATTAGTTGAGAGGGATATTTTTAAGGAAGGTTGTTCAGTGGATTTAGTGTTTAGGATTTTGTCAGGACTATGGGTGGACAGCCAATCAATGCTGGGTCTGAGTGAAATTAGAAGGCAAAAAAAGTGAAACTGTCTATCTGGCTCTCTTTTTCTAAATCAAGGTATATTTTTCATGCTTAAATACAAGACTATTGAGTTCTTGAGTTTTTAACTCTATGAGCTATGCTACTAATCCACAGAGGCTATCTGAAAATGGGGCTTGGAATGAGAAGTTTGCTGACAGCCTTCTGTATTCTTTTTTTCCATTAATTTATTTATTTGTTCATTTTACATTCCAATCAAGACCCTACTCCCTGCTCTCCTCTTATAGCCATCCTCCCATCTACTCCCCCCTCGTAGTACCAACCTACCATGTCACATCAAGTCATATCAGGACTAAGTGCCTCCTCTTTCACTGAGGCAAGTCAAGGCAACCCCTCTTGGAAAACGGGATCCAGTGGAAGGCAACAGAGTCTACGTCACAGGCAGCACCACATTCCAATTGTTTATTGGACCTACTTGAGGACCAAGCAGCCCATCAGCTTCATATATGTAGGAGGCCTACAACCAGTCCATGCATGTTCTTTGGTTGGTGCTTCAGTCTTTGTTGTGGTAATTTTAAATGTACATTCTAATAGTGTTTATTATTAGCCTATGATTATTACAGCTGTATTATCTAACCCACTTTTATAATCAGTAAAGACACAAATGTGTGTTAAATTTTAGATCTGCATTATAGCACCTTGGGCTTGGCAGATAATTCCACCTATGCTATCTCATAATCTCTCAGCCCCATCCCATACCATCTGCTTTAACCTTTCCTATCTAGACTACTTTTTATCTATAGTCCCAAAATATATGCTTATATTCCTTACATGGGCCATTCCTTTTCAAGTTCTTCTTGGAGTCCTTCCTCCTGGCCCACATGGTTCTCTTTCTATCCCTGAAGGCTCTGCTTTATCCTTTCTCCTCCACCTCTTTCTTCTCTCTTGTCCTCAAAGCCTTGGAACATTGGCCACCTTGTTCAAGTGTGTTGGCGTTTTATTGGTCAAATGGAGAGGCAAGTTTGTGTCATCATTTAGGGAACTTGAGTGTCTTCTTATAAAAACAGCAAGCAGACCTTAGGTGGGGGAAATAATCAACATTAGAATAGATAGCACTAGACCAACCCCCCAACAGGTCTCTGTGAACCCTCATGAGTCCAGGTTTATAAGTATTCCTGTGCTGTTCTTGACCCTTACAGCTCCCTCAATCCTTCTTTTTAACTTATTCTGAATTCTTGAATTTAATCATTCTACAAAAATACCCTACTTTAGCTACAGGCTTCATGGGTTTTCGCATGGACAGGCACCCTGTGACAAGAACTGTTTAACATTTGCCATCTATGAACTATATATAATTGTAGTAATTGACAATTTCTCTGGAGAATATGATTAACATAGTTGCATTTGACACAATGTGAATTAACATAGGAATCAAGTCTAGAAGCCAAAAAAACTTTTATAAATAGAGTTACATTTATTCCATAGAGGGAATGAATGAATAACTCAAAGTATATTTATCTATAAAAACAATCCTGAGTAGTCAGGAGGGTGTAGAATAGACTGGCATACAGATAAAACAATGGTAACCTATAGAAAAACTTCCAATATATCCAACAAAGAAGTATCTCAGTCCCACTAAGGAACCCATATAAAAATACATAAGTAGGGGCTAAAGAGATGGCTCTGTGGTTAAGAGAGCACATTGCTCTTCCAGTTTACAGGAGTCTGGTGAACAAAGTTAAGTTACCAAAACCCACATCAAGCAGCTCACAACCACCTTAACTTCTGCTGCTGGGATCTGACATCCTCTTCCTGTGCCTGTACCCACCTGTGCTCAGGTAAACAACTATACACATAATAAAATATAAAGGTCAAAATAATCTTAAAATATTAGCATATGCAATCAAAAATTACAGTGGAATATAAAAACATAAAAGAATGGGCTCAAATATATATATATATATATATATATATATATATATATATATATATATATATGATAACTGGCTTCATTACAAGCATTGGATTCTTGGAAAAGGGGCTAGGGTAGCAACTGTAAAACTGGAATTACTATCTCTATGAAACTTTGTTAATATATTAAATATAATATATTATTGACTAGAAGTGAAAACTTAGTCGCATTATTAGTTACCTAAGAGATGCAGTGCTGGCAGTTATAACCATGTTTCCACTGAATAAATTGGCCCTTTCCCTGCAAAACACAGCAAAATAGAATAGATGAAACAACAACAAAACAGACTATAATATGGATTACTGTAAAATCAAGATGAGAATAATCCTCATCATTGCTATAGAAGTGGATGTGGTGTATTTGCTGAATAAATTAAAATGACCTCAGAAGCTTAGAAAGTGGCCATTGATTTGATTTGGTAGATGCTTTCTTTGGCATCTTTATTGGAATAAAAGAAACAGACAACAGAATGTATTTATAGTCCTTCTCATGGGCTATGACAGTGTTCTGTCCTTTTTTATATCATGGTTTGAAGAAATCCAGGCCATCTGGACATCTCACAGAAAATCAGAATGCACTACTATTATACAAATGGCATTATTCTAATTAGACTAAATGAGGAAGGAATGGCTGGCAGGATGGAAAGCAACACATATTCTAGAGTGTGGGAAAGATTCTGTGAGCCATTGTGATCCCAACATGGTAACACTTTAGAGAGTCATTATGCTGGGTCATTCTTTCCATAGAAAAGGATGCAGTCTTGTGTTCTTTACCATGGGTGGTGAAACACAATGGCTGGTTGGCCTGGGAAAGAGTCTTAGAGTTTTTACTACTGTAATTAAAATACCATGACCAAAAGTAACATGGGGCTTATTTTGTCTGACACTTTTAGGTAACAGGCCATCACTGAGAAAAGTCAGAGCAGAAACTCAAGTCAGGAACAGAAGCAGAAACCACAGAGAAGTTCTGCTTAATGGTTTTCTCAGCCTCCTTTCTGACATTTTGGTTGCAAACCTACCTTCTAACCACTAGGCCATCTCTCCAGCCCTCAGTCTGCTTTCATATGGAACCCAATGGGATGGGCTTTCACAAGTCAGTCATTTATCAAGAGCAAGACTGACAGATATTATAACCATTTATTTCAATTGAGATCCTCTTCACAGGAACTCTAGCTTGTGGCAAAACGAGGAAAAGGTAACCTGTATAACTGATACATTTTTAGTTTGACAGACAAATATCACTTATAAAGCCATAACTTCCTTTCTTGTTTACTCCCAAGATCTCATATCAATATCAGTATCACAGTGTAAATCAATCTATCATTTAAAAGCATGATTAAAGTGCTTTGTATTCATGCATAGAAATTCTCAAATAAATATAAACAAACAAAAAGCCACTAAACAAGTGTATAAACATAACTAAATAAGTGTATACTCATATTTCTTTTTGTTTGAAGCTTTAAGAGCAAAATCTAGAAATAATAGGAGAATAACAGACTTTAGTAATATAAAACTAATATTATTGAATATTAATATTACAAAAAGCATGACATTAGTGATGGAAGTTGGGCTCAGGTAGTTTGGATTAGTTTGATGGTGGTGGATATGAAAGAAAATAAATGTATTTGATAACATTTTTTAAATAGCCAACTGTCACCTATGAAGAATTACAGAATGGCAAGGTCTAGAAGAAAACCAGCATTTTGGCTTAAACATGGAATAGGTGATCTACAAGAGAAGGAAATCCATCAGGGAAGGAGTGGATGTCATTTGTTTGCCTCTTGGCTCTATTGCCTTTTTTTTTCCTGAATGTGGAATTGATAGTACTGTTTAATTCAGAACAAATTAAATGTCAGTCTGACATACTCAATCTTATGCAAGCCTTATTCAGATAATTACAGCTGACTCAATTTCACATGTGTAACAGCTATGACATATCCAGAAGGCATCTTGCCTTTCTGGAATTGATGTTACTTTCTTCAGTGGCATAGTCACATATAAGTTGCTTCATTGTGCAACCTCTTACCCATACTCTGGTACTTAACAAACTCAATAGGCAACACACAAAAAAGACTTGAAAAGTAAAAGAAGAACTTTAGTCTCATGGCACAAGAAGGGCAGAAGGAGATGAAGGAGAATAGGGGTGAAAAGAACTCAAATTCATTATATAAAAGTTTTTTTAAAACTCCCAACAAAAATATTTAAAAAAATTAAATACCAGTTGTATATACTGCATCTAGGTGGGTATTTTTCATTGCCATTTGGGTACACACTGTTCAAGCATATGCAATTGAGTTCCCTGATATTGAATGGATGCAGGCTTACCTTCCAGTGGTTTCAGTGGGTCATTAAAAACAAGGAGCAAAGATTTTTCAATATTAAGATCTTTGAGCTTCTGGCTATTACAAATAAAGCTGACACAAACATGGTTGAGCAAATGTCCTTATTGTGTACTTGAGTATCTTTTGGATATATACCTAGGAGTGGTATAGCTGGATCTTGAGGAAGCACTATTCCTAATTTTCTGAGAAAGGGCCAGATTGATTTCCAAAGTGGTCTGGAAACAATCCAGATGGCCCTCAACTGAAGAATGGATACACACATTGTGGTACATCTACACAGTGGAATATCACTCAGCAATAAAAAACAAGGAAATCATGAATTTTGCAGGTAAATGGTGGGAACTGGAAAAGATTATCCTGAGTGAGGTATCCCAGAAGCAAAAAGACACCAGGGTATACACTCACTCATAAGTGGATATTAGACATATAATATAGGATACACCTACTAAAATCTGTACACCTAAACAAGAAGAAGGACTATGGCTAAATGCTCAAACCCCACACAGAAAGGCAAAGAGGACAGACATCAGGAGAAGGAGAAAACAGGGAACAGGACAGGAGTCTGCCACAGAGGGCTTCTGAAAGGTTCTACCCTGCAAGGTATTAAAGCAGATGCTGAGACTTATGGCCAAACTTTGGGCAGAGTGCAGGGAATTTCATGAAAGAAGTACGAAACAATAAGACCTGGAGGAGACAGGAGCTCCACAAGGAGAACAACAGAACCAAAAAATCTCCTGCACAGATGTTGCCCAGGGCAGTTCAGTGTCCAAGTGCATTCCATAGTAATGGGAACAGGGACTGTCTCTGACATGAACTGATTGGCCTGCTCTTTGATCACCTCCCCCAGAGTCGGAGCAACCTTGCTAGGCAACACAGAAAGACAGTGCAGCTATTCCTAATGAGACCTGATAGACTAGGATCAGAAGGAAGGAGAAGAAGACCTCCTCGATCAGTGGACTTGGGGAGGGACATGAGTGGAGAAGGGGAAGGGAGGATGGGGCTGGAAGTGGAGGAAGGAGGGGGCCAAGGGTGGGGGATAAAAGTGAATAAAGGGTAATTAATAAAAATTAAAATGGAAAATGAAAACAAAAGATTTTTCAGAAAGAAAGACTCACCATCTCTGGGGCACCAAGATACTTGAACTGTAGAGGAATTTTAATGAAGCAACATGGTTACTCTGGCAAGGGATCAAATTTAGATCTAGGTGCATGAGATCTGGCAGGAATACAGACATATCCTTAGCACACAAATTTAATCCCTCTGGCTAGAATATAGACATGCCTCACCTTTAATTCCTCTGGGTTGAATACAGGCATGCCTTTAAACCCAAACAATGACTTTTAACTGAGAGGTAGACAAACTGATGAATCAGAGGAAGATTTCACAGAATGAGTCAGAGATAGAATACACCCAACTCTCAGGAGAACTGGCAGGAAAGAGAAGCTACTTAACAGTATCACGGAGAGAGTAGACAGGAGGAAAGTACGGCACAGGAATACAGTTCATGCTGTCACTTTAGTACAGTTCCATTGAGTTCCATTGAGTTCGCTGCAGGCAGTTTGGTGCAGTCCAGTTCATGGAATTCAGAGGCCGTTTTTCCAAGCACAGCAATTTAGTAGGAAACTGAGAGAAGCAAATTTGAACCACTCAGCTTGGAGAGTAGTCTTGGGTCAGGGCAGCTGAGTTGAACCAGCCAGCCAGAGTTCAGAAAGAGATAGAAAGGGTGAGGTTATTCAACAGTAAGTTTTGGAGGCTGAAATCATTCTAGGCCTAGGTTAGCAGACAGAGGCTAGAAGGTGAAGCCTTCAAGGTTCAGGCTTGCAGAGGATGAGATTTAATGTTGACTAGAACATTATTAGCCTAGGCCTAGGAATATTTAGATTAAAATGCTCTGAGCTCAACCCATGCCATATATTCATAAAGCTTGAGTATGACTCTCATCTTATCTGTTCATCTGAGGAAATAAAAATATTTACAAAAGGTAGACTCATTAGGTAACAAGGAGGCTGTGCTGTCTAGACAGCAGAAGGGAAGGCATTGAGATTAATTTTTCTACACTATCACTTAATTTTGTTCAGACATTAAGGGTTAATGACAATTATCTCTTCAATGCCATGACTTAAGGTGGTTGAATAGAATCTGAAAGACCATTCCTTTGATTGGGCAGAGGGTTGGGAGAGCTAGAGTGCCCAGGAAATCAAAGGATAAGGTAGAACCTGGAAGGTATGGACTTTAGTTTGCCTAATACAGAGTAGCGCTGTCTTCCAGTCTCATGGCATGGTGTGCTTCAGGATCAGCTGGTGCCTTTTGTCACAGAAGTAAACACATTTTCCCCTGGGAGGCAGATAAGATGATCAGGAAAGTGATCTCAGGGCCCACTACCTGAGTCCTACTAGTGTAAACTGCAGGTGAGAGCCACAAATGTGTGTGACCGTGCCGAGAAATACAAAAACAAAACCAGAAAACAGCTTATATTTCTCTCAGACCCTTCAAATATCTTGCAATATTTCTTGTCATTCCACCCTTCCACCAATTCCAGTGATAGGCACAGAATTTTGCAAAAGTGTAATTCAATTCAGCAAACTTGGCCTTCTAAATTGTTTTAATTTGTGGTGTGTGTGTGTGTGTGTGTGTGTGAATGGCCATGTGTTCATGCTTGAATGTCAGGCAGAGCAATTGAAGGTCAGTGTCAACCCTCCACGTGGGTCTGGTGCATTGAACTCAGGTCCTCAGGCTCTGTAGTAGTCTCCTCCACCCACTTAGTATTCTGACAAGCCCAAACCTGTGTTTTTAAAAACTGCCAAATCAAGTTAGATTTTCCAGAAGATGTAAAATAAATATCAGGTTGCCATTTGTTAAGTAGCCCAATGTGTCCGCAATACTACCTTGTAGATGCTGTTCATCTGAGATTTTGCTAAAAAACAAACAAACAAAAACCCATAGTTTCACTTCCTGCCATGCATGTAAGATTTAAATGCCATGTAGCACGAAGCAACTGAAGGGATCACAGTATCCCTGAAGAAAGTTGAGTCCTGAATGGATAAATGGTCAAATTGAGTTAAGTCAAATTAAAACGTGAAGTTCTGAAGCCAGAGCCCTGGTGTTGAATGGTGGAACAGTGCCAGGGATGATGACTCCAATCCATCCCCCTGAGTGAAGTTTGGCTCCACCACCTGTGACTTGTTAGAATGCTTAAGCATTTCCTGACTATTTGCTCTCTTATGTATCTAAAATTTGATCAGAGGTATTACAGCACTTGTTGTGTTTGAGGGACTAAAAATATGTCCATCAGCATGCTTATTGCTTAGCCATAACTCAACTGACAATAGACACGTTATTTCATTCTTAAAATTCAACAAAGAACCTATGACCGCTTTGCTATTTGGAAGCTAAGTGAAAAACTCAGTTAGCTGGCCCCTGAAGAAGACAAAGAAGTTGACGATTTTAGATACCTCTCTCCCCTCTGACACACACACACACACACACACACAGAGAGAGAGAGAGAGAGAGAGAGAGAGAGAGAGAGAGAGAGACAGAGACAGAGACAGAGAGATGGAGAAACAGAGACAGACAGAATGCCTATTCATTAAGACTTTCCTTTTATTTTTAGATTTTTGTATAATTCTTTGCTTTTTTGCTTCAATGCTCATTTAGATGAACAAATAGGGTGGACATTGAATGGAGGAGAAAACAAGCAACAGGACAGGGGCATACCCAAGAGTACCTCTGAAAGAATCAATATAGCAATGTATCAAAGCAGATATTAAGACTCACAATCAAGCCCTTGGCAGAGGGAGGGAAGTAATAATAAAAATAGGGGAAGTTAGTAAGACTTGGGGAGAACAAGAGCTCCACAAAGACCAAATTGAGCAGGGCACAGGGGTCTTATATGAGACAGTTTCTCCAACCAAGGGCCATATATGGATATGGCCTAGAACCCCCGCTCAGATGTGGCCCATGATAGCTCAGTGTCCAACTGAAGACCCTAATAAGGGAAACAGGGACTGTTTCAGTCATGAACTCGATGGCTGCCTCTTTGACCCTCCCCCATACATGCCAGGGAGTAACAGCATGGCTGGATCCCAGGGGAGGACAATGCAGCTAACCCTGAGGAGACAAGATGAGCTGGGGTTGGATGGAAGGGGAGGAAGTCCTCCCCCGTTGGTGGACTTGGAGGGGGCGGGGAGGAGATGAGGGAGGGATGGAGAGGGTGGGAAGGAATGAGGGAGGGGCCTGTGCCTGGGATGCAAAGTACCTAGCCTATGATTGATATAAAAATAAATAAATTTAAAAAAAGAGGTTCATTTAATCAATTTTCCCCCTCAAATGCTACCACAGCATGGGAAAATTTTTAGCAGGCAGAGGAAGACCATGCAGGCAGTCCTGATGCTGATAGACTAGGGCCAGATGGAAGGGGAGGAGAATCACCCCTATCAGTGGACTGGGGGATGGGCAGGGGAGGAGAAAAGGGAGGAAGGATAGGATTGGGAATGGATGAGGGAGGGGACTACAGCTTGGATACAAAGTGAATAAATTGTAATTAATACAAAAATTAATAAAAAAGAAAAAAATAGTGGTGTATAATGGTATTAAAAACAAAACAAAACAGGTATTTTTGTATACAAGTAATAATTAAGTTATGAACTTCTAGTAAAATTTTAGTGTTATTCAATACTTGTTATTAGGAATCTCCAATCTAGAGGGCACTATGAGCTGGCACTTTAACAGTGCAGACTGAGTGCTGTTTCTATTGAAAACACTGTATATACAAGAAAGAAGAAAACAGAGGATGAGCAAGAAGAGGCTAAGAAAACAGTTGAAGAATTTTCATTCAGCTATCTCTGTTGCTGTGAAGAAACGCCATGACCACAACAACCTTTTTTTTAATTCTCTAATACATTGCATCCCTGCTGTAGCCTCCCCTCCCTCCACTTCTCCCAGTCCTCTCCCGCCTCCCCTCTCCCCTTTGGCCATTTCCCTTCAGAAAAGAGTAGGCCTCTCAGAGACATCAACTGGATATGCATAACAAGTTACAATGAGACTTGGTACAAACCCTCATATCAAGGCTAAATGAATCAACCCAGTAGGAAGAAAAGGGTTCCAAAAGCAGGAAAAAGAGTCAGAGACACTGCTTACTTCCACTGTTAGAAGTTCCACAAGAACACCAAGCTATACAACCATACCATAGATTCGGAGATGCTAGGTCAGACTCAGGTACTGGTGTGGGTGTTTGAAAGCTCCAAGCCCACCCAAGTGATACTTCATCTTACAGGGCATAACTTTAATCCTTTTCAAATCGTTCAGGGTTAGCTCTGATGACTAAGTGTTCAAATATATGATCCTACAGAGGCCATTCTTACTCAAACCTCCATAGCAGTAAGAACAGAACTGTGAGGATCTTAGTATGAGTGAATTTTTGTATTTCACCTATTTATCACAAAATTTGATGACAATTTTTTCTGTGTTCCCAGTAACACTAAATATCACTAAGTTTTTATATCTATGTATTACATATCTGTTTACCTTTTTATTGCTTTTTCCTTTCTGCTCTGTTTTCTAGCAGAATAGTAACATCTCACATGCTTTTAGGTCTGAGAAGGTACAAAGATGCTCAAACTTTATACAAGTTTCCAGTAAAAAAAACTTATGCATTCTTTTATTGTTCTAAAAGCTTTTGTATACTTTTACCATCTCAACTACTTTATCCAGGTACCAATGGTTACACAGATGACTGGGTACCTAATATGTACAAAAAAAATATTTTCTTAAGAATTTTAATATCATTTATATCTAGCTGTTTATAGTTAACAGACAGTGATTCAAGTATTAATTCTGCAATTACACAGGTATAGTTTGAGTTTGGTAGAACAGTTGTTTTAAATTATCATAATCTAAACCTTATAATGAAATTTCTTGTTGAGGCAAGATATATAAGTCTACTGTTTAAGAACTAATGAAACATCTTAAAAATAAAACTTGGTTCATAGTATAAAAAAATGAGTCCTGTTTTAATATCTTTAAAGCAAATTCTTTGTCATGGTGAAATTTATCCTAAACCATGGCTCTGCAATTGTTACTAAAGGTGAGATTAATATCAGGTTATAATTTCCACATCTGCAACCATGGAAAATAAGCACCCAGCATGAGGTTTTTTGTTTTTGTTTTGTTTTATTTTCTTACAAAGCTGGAATATGAAGCCCAGGTCTACTTGCATTTTTCCCAATAGACTCTGTCCATATAGCAATCATATTTCGCTGAAAGAAAGAGGCAGAGACATTGAAATAAACATGAACAACAGAAGCAGACAGAACAGTCATGTTTGTTGTCTTGAAGACTTAGGAACCAAACGCAGCTTTGACTCACTGTCTGTGTCAGATTGACTCAGTGCTGTGAGACGGGCTGAGATCCAGGCCCTTGGTTGTGGGGCTCCAGTCTTGCCCTGGAGTGTTGCAGATGATCCCAGGTAAGGCTGATGAGACAGCCGTGTGAGCACAGAGTGTTATCTGTAGCGATTCCAAGTCTAGCATGTGTTTTTACAACAACAACTTCTGCAAATTAGGTGGTGAAATGTAATATTTGAAAGTCTATGACATTTGAAAAAAATGGAAAACATGCTATAAACAGACATTTACTAAAGATGTACTAAGGAACTATAGACAGTCTTCCACTAAATACTATAAACCATGCCTTAGAGACTTCTAGTTGAAAATAAGAATTTATATCAAATTACTTTCTATCAAGCTCTATTTTGAGATAAGTTGTGGTTGAACCAAGGACCTCATAGAACTTCCCCATATTGAGATAGTTGCCTGGAAGTGAGTTTAGGTTTTCCAGGGCAAAACTAGGTCAGCTCCCAGCATGATTTGATCGATGTAAATTCCAGTACAGACAGTAATATGAGAAAAGCAGAATTGGCAACTTCTTTTGTTGATGGATTATTCACCTGCATATTGTATTTTTTCCACCCATGTTACAAAGAAAAATATAGTTTATATAAATCATGAATAAATTGTTTCGCCATTCTAGGCATCTCTGTCAATGAGTCCACAACAGCATATATTGCCCACAATTGAAAACTGCACTTAGTTCTCTAAAATCTTTGAAAACATTATCACATCAAAATATTGCAAAGAACTATGTAGAATCAATGCGATTGGATTTTTAGATTGTCTAAGTGCACTAACATTTTAGGATTCCTTTTGAAAAATTGTTTGCTCCATATGATAGGTTAGTACCCTATCCAGAAAAAGAATGATCTCTGAGTACTTTAGCCCCCAGAAGTTCTACTCACATGAAACATTCGTTTGTCACATAAGAAGGAAAGTATAATGGCCTCCCATGAGCCAGCTCTGAAGTTTATTTCCATCTCTATGAACTAATTGAGATTAGTTTTTATATAGTGTGTAAAATTCCTGACTATGCTGAAGTTATGGTCCTACATTATCTTAAAACAATTTTTACTTTGTTCATGCTAGCGTAATATTTATCTGATAATAATTAACTTTTGAGGAAAGTTTTATAATGCTTTGACTAGAAAGTGATTCAGGATCATATTCTCTATGTGTGTATTGTTTATGTGTGTAGTGTACATGCGTTTATGTATTTGTGTGAGCTTTTGTGTATGTGTGTATGTGTCTTTCCCTGTATATGTTCGTGTGTGTATGTATGCATATAAGTATGTTTGTGAATGTGTTTGTGTATATTTGTTTATGCTTGTGTGTAAAAGAGCTATAAAACCTGTTTTATTCCTCTAGACTCAGTGTAGCTATAAAATCATTCTTATAGTGTCTTCCCAATACTTACCATACCCATCTCCCAACATATAATGACACTGATGAAGAACTTGGTAAACTTAAATTTAGTAAAAAACTAATTTTAAAACTTTCAGAAAAACAACTTTATTTCACCAAATTATTACAAGTTTTTATAAAGACATTAGGATTTTTTAAAATTTATTTTGATACTTTTGTGTAGATGCTATAAAAACATGAACTATGTTTTTATTGTATTTTATTTTAAAAAACTCAATCAGCACCTTAAAATTTTTTTTCTTTTTCCAGTTTTATTCATGGCTGTTAAAACTTTATGGAATTCTTGCATGGCACTAAATGAATGTTCTGTGTAACTCTCATAATACAATTGTATAGGAAGGAATGTAGTAAACTTCTTTACCCAGACTAAATACCACCCCCAATCTCCATATCTAGCATTATGGCAGAGGCTCTCCAGCTTAACATGAAAATAGTCTTCTTGATAATGTTTTTTATACCAAGACTGGTATGTGAATACCAAACAGGAACATATCTTTAATGGACACACCAAACAATCTAGACCACCACTCTTATCTCTATATACCAGATACAGTATTCCTTTCCCTTAATTTTCCCTGGTCCAAGAGTTAAGAAACTAGACACCACCCTGTAGATTAAAACAATTAAGAAATAATTTATTCAAACTAGCCATCTTAAGTTGCTAACCTCTTCTTAACCTTCTAAGAAGAATAGGGGAAAGGGCATCATCTAAGGCTTCCTATTACTTTGTCTTCTTATGACCCTGCATTTCCACACAGTGTTGTGAGTTCCAGAGCCCCCTGCTCCTTACACTTGGAATATAAGTATGATAAACTCCTTCTTCTGGGATGTTTTCTAATAAATGAACTCTCAAAAAGATCATTGTGTAAAATAATTATAGTGGTAAAATTGCAGTGATCATTCCAATCACCATGAAGTACAAATATGTAATAGTTGGTTTTTAGTTTGCATATATATATATATATTTGAGGGGAAGCATATTTTTAATTAATTTGTTTATTCACTTTACATTCTAATTGCAGCCCTGTCTTCCTTCTCTCCCAATTCCTCCATTACACTCACCCTCATTTTTCCCTCTTCTCCTCAGAGAATGGGGAGGCCATCTATGGGTACCAACTGCCATGGCACATTAAATCACTGCAGGACTAGGTGCATCCTCTCCCACTGAGGCCTGACATGGCAGCCCAGTTAGCAGAATGGCATTGAAAAGGAGTTGTCAGAGTCAGAGAGGACCTTTGCTGCAGTTGCTGGGAGATTCAACATGAAGACCAAGCTACTCATCTGCTACATATGTGCAGCAGGTTAGGGCCAGTCCATGTATGTTCTTTGGTTGGTGGTTTAGACTCTGTTAGCCCCCATGGGCCCAGGTTAGAAATGTTCTGAAATGAAGCAAGCAAGGCCTGGAGAGATGGCTTAGTAGTTAAGAGTGCTCTTGATGAGGAACTTAATTTTGTTCACAACACTTATGTCAGGTCACACAAAACTACCTGAAACCAGCCCCAAGGTATCTGATGCCCTCTCCTTGCTTTTGCATTGTGCAGATACGATGTATGTTTATACACAGAGGTACATACATACACATGAATAGAAGTATTTTTAAAAAGTCTTTTTCAAACATAGCAGCCAAATTTGTCTAACATGCATGAGATGATATGCCTGATCTTACCACTACATATGAATTAATAAATACTTCAATAAAAAATTAGATTGTGTTTCTCTCTGGTTCTCTTTTTTGTCTCCTTTTGTGGAATAATTGTATACATAACTCATGAAAAAGAATAGAATATATTTGTACCTACATACAAATTTGAATACCTATATAACTTTAGAGGTGTGAGGAATTATTCCTGGCTACAGGTTTCCTTCATGTGTACTGACCTAGCTCTGGCTGCACCCCTCAACTAACAGCCATTCCACCGCTCCTGCAGAGCTCTCCTCCCAGAGGAATCTTTTTGGAAGCATAGAAACTCCACTGCTACTACAATTTAATTGCTGAAATAGCTCCTCTGTTTCCCCAACATGCCGATTACACTTTTGAAAATGCTCCCTTAGTTTATAAAACCTGTCGAAAATATCATGAATTTTCTTTCTTTGGGACTTTGACTCACAAAATTATTCTACATTCCCCTGATGACACATATGTTCAGTTCACTTTCAGTTTCCTTTTTCTTTTTTTGCTGAAATAAACATGAGCCTACATTTATTCTTAAATATTGGTGCCATTGTTTATGCATGATATTAGCCTAAAGTATAAATGCTCATTCAAATTTAAATGTGGTTTTAATATTTATATTTTTCTGTATAGCTCTCTTAAAAGCTTAAGGTAATCCATACTTGCAATAACCATTTAATTATGAACTTAATTTTTTAATTGAATTTCCTATAAGTAAATTTAAGTTTTACTGTGTCATGTACTCTATAAGTTACATAGCAAATACTATAGATGAGGTTTCTTTTCTCCGTATACTCTTTCCTTTATTATATGCTATTAATCTTTTATAATTTCTCAAGTGTAGAGCATACAAAAATGATGTCTGGCCATTTAAATTTGCATTTCATTCTCATCTGTTAGTAGGGCTGAATATCTGTCTATCATGTAATTTGTCTAATTATGTTTCCTATTCAGTGAACTGTCTGCTCATATTCTCTGCTTTTCTAGTGGGTGTTTCTATTAATTTGACAAATTAGATTGGGAGGATTTGGATGAGTGGTTGGAATCTACAAAATTTAATAGGCTTCAAAATATATCACAGTTTCCAAATTAAATAATTCTGAGCACAACATCAAATTGCATGCTTATTCAACTGTACTAAGACATATGCTATTGTTTCCCACTGCCTGTATTTCTACACTGGTGTGTGATCAGTAAAAAGAAAATTCTCTGAGAGACCAGAGACATTAGAGGATTGAGGAACTGTGCAAAACAATACACTCATTTAACGAGTTATAACAAAACTGACTGTGGCTGATAGGAGTAAAAAATGCATTGATGTGACTTGAAAAGAAACTAGAATTTAAATAAAAATCTTTAATTTTACAAATCAAAACTATGCCTCGAAACAATACACCACCCCAATGGCATTCATGTGGCAAGACTTATAGGCTGATGAAACAAGATCTTAATTGTTTTCACCCTTTCTTTCTAATCTTTAAAACTGGGGAATCAAATTAAGCCATGGGATTTTTTCAGTATTTAAAAGCTCTATCAGTATGAGTCTATGACAGTGCTGTAGAGAAGAAGTAGGTCTATAAACAAGGTGGCCCGCCTTGAGTGCCTCTGCACTTCAAGCCTCCAAGACATGTAGCCTAAAGGCATTTTGTAGAATATGGACTACTTAGGGAAAGGCATGGGAAATACATTCTGAAAAAAAGTCTGTCATTTCCACAAACCTAGACACCGTTCTCTTTCCTCAAGGTTCAGCAACAGAGGTAATAGTCAAAACAAGTCTATAATATTTTTAGCTAAAAGATGCCAGCTGCGACATAACCCCTTTCGTAGGGGAAAACTCAAGTCTGTGTTTACTCACACACCAAGCATGTCACTCTGCCTCACTATGTGAAGTCCTTGATGACGACAGTGCCAGAGCTCCAGTTCTGCCAGGAATAAGCTGTGCTAGGCAAGGAACAGTACTGAGGCCACATCAGGGACAGCATCAGATGAGAGACTCCCAAAGCCCTTCCCAGTGCCGAATGAATCCTTTTAATGGGACTTCAGGAAGTTTCTACTATGTTTAAGCATAAACTATGAAACAGTCAGATTTTTGTTACACATCTAGGCTGGCGCATGTCTATGTCTTTTTAATTATCGAAAACATGCTGTGGCAATTTGGGAAGTAGAGGCAGCACAGTAAGAGATCTCAGAGAATCCTCTCATTTTTGTGATTGTAAATCTTTGTCATTTTAATGGAATTTAGAATCACCTAGAGAACACCTTTCTTTTCTTATTTTTTATAAGTTATTCACTTTATATCCCAATTGAAGCTCCCTTCATGGTCTCCTCCCAGTCCCATCCTTTCTCCCCCTTTCCTGCTCTTCCCCTTCCTTAGAGCACTGAAAGGGGAACCCCTTTTTTCTGATGAGAGTCAAAGACATTTTTCGGAGGATTTCTTGGTGGAAATTTCTAGAGATGTTTCATGGAGGGAGGATGACCGACTGTAATGGAACAGTGCCAGTGTACTGACTGAGGCTCAAGCTTGACCAAAAGTGTTTGTGTGCATTGAGGGGTGGAGAAGGATAGCAGCTAAGTATGAGCATTCATCATTTTCAATTCTCAAGTTTAAGTATTCAGAACAGACTAAAAATCCATAAAGCTCAAGTATGCAAAGAAATACCCAGAAGTGGAAGATAAAAACTAATTTTAAAGTGAAGCAATAGTGATAGTATGTGCTCTACAAAGCAAGAAGGACACTTTGTTTGTACTATGTTTAACTCAAATCTGTATCAGTTTTATTTCTAACTAAGGTAGGGTGAGTACATACCCACTGAATATGCTTATAAGTCTCTGGATAGAATGAGTACACAGTGATATTCCTGAAGACCACCAAAAATAAGCAGAAACAGGAAGATTAGAGAGGAAAGCAATAACTAGAAGAAATATCCAACTGGAACAAGTTTCTCACCTCACTATTCTTCTGTTAGGTAAGAGAAAAGACTCAAAAGAATCGTGAGATTAACAAATGCTCACTGAGTATGTAAGAAGAGGTACTAACGAAACCTCCTTGTGTCTCATCTGAAGTCTATAAAAGGGACCTCAGATAGGCCAAAGGGCATTAAAATAATATCTTAGGACTTTAAAAATACTTCCTGAATCTTCGAAATTTCACACATATATAACCATACCCACATAGAGCCATCTTCCACCACATTTTGTTTCTTGTTTTTCTCCCTTTCTCTTAGTTCTCAAGTCA
>CM053752.1:79215526-79249505 GCA_028658305.1 Pachyuromys duprasi | reverse complement strand
ATAATCAAACTCAGGGCAGAAATCAATCAATTAGAAACAAATAAAACAATTCAAATAATCAATGAAACCAAGAGCTGGTTCTTTGAGAAAATCAACAAAATAGAGAAGCCCTTAGCCAAACTAACAAAAAGGCAGAGAGAAACAATCCAAATCAGCAACATCAGAAATGAAAAGGGGGACATAAAAACAGACACTGAAGAACTCCAAACACTCATTAAGTCTTACTACAAAAGCCTATCTGCCACAAAATTTGAAAATCTAAATGAAATGGACGATTTACTTGATAGATTCCATCTACCTAAATTAAGCCAAGATCAGGTAGAAAAATTGAATAGACCTATAAAATGGAAGCATTCATCAACAGTCTCCCTTCCCAAAAAAAAAGCCCTGAGCCAGATGGATTCAGTGCAGAATTCTACCAGACCTTCAAAGAAGTGCTAACTCCAATTCTCTCTAAAATATTTTACAAAATAGAAACAGTAGGATTATTACCAAACTCATTCTATGAAGCCACAGTAACCTTAATACCTAAACCACATAAAGACCCAACAAAAAAGAGAACTTCAGACCTATCTCTCTTCTGAACATTGATGCAAAAATATTCAACAAAATACTTGCAAACGGAATCCAAGAACACATAAAAGATATCATCCATAATGAACAGGTAGGCTTTATCCCAGGCATGCAGGGGTGGTTCAGTATATGGAAATCCATCAATGTGATCCACCATATAAACAAACTGGAGAAAAACCACATGATGCCGAAAAAGCTTTCCACAAAGTCCAACATCCATTCATGTTTAAATTCCTGGAGAGATCAGGGATACAAGGCACATACTTAAACACAGTAAAGGCAATATACAGCAAGCCTATAACCAACATCAAACTCAATGGAGAGAAACTTAAATCAATCCCACTGAAATCAGGGATAAGGCAAGGCTGCCCACTGTCTCCATATCTCTTAAAAATAGTACTTTAAGTCCTATATAGAGCAATAAGACAACTAAAGGAGATCAAGGGGATACAATTCAGAAAGGAAGAGGTCAAAGTATCCCTATTTGCAGAAGATATGATAGTATACATGAGCAACCACAAAAATTCAACCAGAGAATTCCTTCAACTGATAAACACCTTCAGCAAAGTGGCTGGATACAAAATTAACAAAAAAATCAGGAGCCCTCCTGTACACTAAAGACAAAAGGGTCCAGAAAGAAATTAGGGAAACAACACCCTTCAAAATAGGCACTAATAACATAACGTACCTTGGGGTGACTCTAACCAGGCAAGTGAAAGATTTGTTTGAGAAACACTTCAAGTCTCTGAAAAAAAGAAATTGAAGAAGATATCAGAAGATGGAAAGATCTCCCATGCTTATGGATTGGTAGGATTAACATAGTGAAAATGACTATTCTGACAAAAATAATCTACAGATTCAATGCAATTCCCATCCAAATACCAACACAATTCTTTACAGACCTTGAAAGAAAAATTCTCAACTTCATATGGAGAAACAAAAAACTCACGATTTCCAAAATGATCCTGTACAACAACAGATCTTCTGGAGGTATCTCCATCCCTGATCTCAAGCTGTACTACAGAGCAATAGTAATAAAAACTGCATGATATTGGCATAGAAACAGAACATTGGATCAATAGAACTGACTAGAAGACCCAGAAATGAGTCCACACACCTATGGAAACTGGTTTTTTATTAAGAAGCCCAATCCAGTCAATGGAAAAAAGACAGCATCTTCAACAAATGGTGCTGGACCAACTGGATGTCTATATGCAGAAAAAATGAAAATAGATCCATATTTATCACCCTACACAAAACTAAAGTCCAAGTGGATCAAAGACCTCAACATAACACCAGACACATTAAATCAGTTAGAAAAAAAAGTGGGGAAGACCCTAAAAGTCATCGGCATAGGAGACAACTTCCTGAACAGAACACCAACAGCACAGGCTCTAAGAGCAACAAACAATAAATGGGACCTCATGAAACTGAAAAGCTTCTGTAAAGCAAAAGACACTGTCATCAAAACAACACAACAGCCCACAGACTGGGAAAGGTTCTTCAACCCTATCTCTGACAGAGGGCTAATATCCAGTATATATAAAGAACTCAAGAAGTTAAAAAGCAACAAATCAAGTAATCCAATTAAAAAATGGGGCATGGAGCTGAACAGAGAACTCTCTGTAGAGGAGTGTGGAAAGGCAGGAAAACACTTAAATAAATGCTCAATGTCCTTAGCCATCAGGGAGATGCAAATCAAAATTACCCTGAGATTTTACCTTAATGGCTAAGATCAAAAACTCAAGTGACAACACATACTGGAGAGGTTGTGGAGAAAGAGGAACCCTTCTCTATTGCTGGTGGGAATGTAAACTTGTACAACCACTCTGGAAATCAATTTGGCGCTTTCTTAGACAATTAGGAATAGTGCTTCCTCAAGATCCAGCTATACCAATCCTAGGCATATATCCAACAGACTTTCAAGTACACAAAAAGGACATTTCCTCAACCATGTTCTAACAGCTTTATTTGTAATAGCCAGAACCTAGAAACATCCCAGATGTCCCTCAGTTGAAGAATGGATACAGAAATTGTGGTAGTATTACACAATGGAATATTACTCAGTAATTAAAAATGAGGAAATCGTGAAACTTGCAGGCAAATGGTGGGACTTGCAAGTGATCATCCTGAGTGAGGTTTCCGAAAAGCAGAAAGACACCCATGGTGCATACTCACTTATATAGACCTATAAGATAGGATAAACATACTGAAATCTATACACCTAAAGAAGATAAAGAAGAAAGAGGGCCTTGGTTAGATGATCTATCCTCACTTAGAAAGACAAATGGGATGGACATTGGATGTAGGAGAAAACAAGTAACACGACAAGAGCCTACCACAGAGGGCCTTGGAAATACTCTTTCTAGCAGTGTATCAAAGCAAATATTAAGACACATAACTAACCCTTTGGCAGAGTGCAGGGAATCATATGAAAGAAAGGGCAGTTAATATGACCTGGAAAGGACAGGAGCTCCTCAAGGATCAAATATATCAGGGCCCAGGAGTCTTTTATGAGACTGTTTCTCCAACCAAGGACTATGTATGGATATAAACTAGAACCCCTGCTTGTATGTAGCAAATGGTAGCTCAATATCCAAGTGGGTACCCTAGTAAGGGAAACAGGGACTATTTTGGAAATGAACTCAATGGTTAGCCCTTCAACCTCCCCACCCCCTGAGGAAGGAGCAGCCGTATGAGGCCACAGAAGAGGACATTGCAGCCAGTCCTGAAGAGGCCTGATAAACTAGAGTTAGATGGAAGGGGAGGAGGTCTTCTCCTATCAGTGGACTTGGAAAGGGGCAGGGAGAAGATGAGGGAGGGATGGGGAGAATGGGATGGAATGCAGGAGAGGGCTATGGCTAGGATACAAAGTACACAACCTGTGATTAATATAAAATAAAATAAAAATGTTAAAAAATACCCAAGCAAAAAAAAAAAAAAAGAAAGAAAGAAGGTGGTAGTAGAATGTTCTTTTCGAGTGTCCATGATTTCATGAGGCAGGGAGGTTTACCTAGGTTTACAATATCAGACATAAATTATCTCATACTGAATAAAACTTAAATCCATGCGGCTTGTGGCTATTTGCTATTCTTAAGATACAACAATCTCTCTATTCTTAGAGATTTGTCTGACATGATGGTCATTTTGGTAGCCTTTCAGCTGTGTGATTATTGATGGCTTTTTTTTTTTTTGATTGAGTGACTTCATAGCACTTTCAGAGCTGGATCTCATGGAGGAGGTTGCCTGGTCAATGATATCTCCTTTCTTCCAAGTCCTGTGTCTGAAGTGCATGGTGTACTCAGGAATGGGTTCTTTTTATCTTCAAGTTCTAAGAGGCAACCAATTGCAAAGGCATAGCCTCAATGTATTGGCAGTCCCTTGGACTCTCCATACCCACAATTCAAAGGGAGTATTTTCAAACCTGGCACTGGGGGTTCTGATAGTCTATGGCTCTTGCAGGAAGCATTATCACCCTAAGTGTTGTAACTTAGTATATACACAAATATATGTGCATTAATATATATTCCATGTATCTTATTCCGACAGCATTCTCATTATTTCTTCATTCCCATATCTCTCCCGATACCCCAGTTAAAGTGCTTCCCCATCCTTCCTATCTACTCTCACTACATAAGTCCTACTGTCCTCCTTTCTAGAGTGCAGTATCCCCAACACGGTCCTGTTTTTGTTTTCTGTTTCCTATGGTTACTCCATGTTATATAGTTACGTCTGAAGATTTAAATTTAAAAAATCACAAAAGAGAAAGAATATGAAGCAATGTCTTTCCCAGTCTCTTTATTCAGTGTAGTATTTTCTATCTCAAGTCATTTACCTGCAAATTTCTGATTCAGTTTTTATTTACAGCTAAATATAATTTAATTGCATGTATGTTCCACATTTTCATTATCCATTCATTAAAGTACCCATGGTTATATTTATTTCTTAACTATTTTGAATAGAATGGCAATGAAGCTAGCTGAGCAGATATTTGTGAGGTAGGATGTTCAGTCCTTTGTGCATATTCTAAGAGTACTTACTGCTTTTTGAAAATTCTCCACACTGATTTCCAGAGTGGATGCCACCAGGTTGAAATCCAGCAACAGTGGAGAAGGGTTTCCATTTTCTCCACATCTTAGTCAGCATTTGTTGCCAATTGCTTTCTTGTTCTTAGCCATTCTGACTTCAGAAAGATCTCAACGTAGTTTTACTTTGCATTTCCGTAATTGCTATGGATATAATTGAACACTTTTAAAGATATTTTTTCTTAGTCATTTTTATTTCCTCTTTTTAGAACTCTCTGTTCAGATCCAAAGACAATTTCTTAATTGGGTAGTTTGATGTCTTAAATTTTTCTTTTGGAGCTCTTTATATGCTCTAGATAGTATCTCTCTATTAGATGTACAGCAGACAAAGTTTTGCACTCACTCTGTGGGTTTCCTTTTCGCTAAATTGTTTCATTTTTGTACAGAAGCTTTTTTAGTTTTATGAGTCCACATTTGTCAATTTGTGGACTAATTCCTCGGCAAATTGAATTCTATTCAGAAAGTCCTTTCCTACAATTCCATCTTATGGAGTACTAACTGCTTTCTTTGAAGCAGTTTCAGGATTTTAAGTTTCACTTTTATTCATCTTGAGTTGGTGTCTTTGCATGTTGGTAACTATAAGTCTAAATCATTCTTCTTGGGGACATCCAGTTTCCCCAAGTAGTATTTTGTTGAAGATCTTGCTGTTTCATGTGTGCACCCAAGTCTCAGGTGGCTGTGGTGCAGGCATAGAAATAGTTTGATTATAAATTGATGTTCTAAACACACACTTATATATTTTATATAGTAATGATTACATGAATATATACACAATGTCTAAAATTTTTTTAATTTAATGTTTCACAATTTATTAATTATATATCCCTATTGAAGCCCCTCATTAAACTCTCCCTGTTCCCCCTATCCACTTCTCCTAGTCCACTGAAAGGGGGAGTTCTCCACTCTTGCCATCTGCCAATTGCTTCTTAAGTCTCATCAGGACTGCCTGGATCCTCTTCCTCGGTGGCCTGGCAAGTCTGCATCATCAGGAGGAAGTGATCAGAGAGCAGTCAACTGAGTTAATGATAGAGGCAGCCCATGTTACCCTCATTCAGAGATTCAAGCAGATACTGAGCTGTCAATCAGCCACATTTGAGCAAGGGTTCTAGGTATTCTCCATGGATGGTCCTCCATTGGTGCATAAGTCTCTGCAGGACCCCCTGAGCACACTTTTTAAATCACAGAAAATATTAGAAAATGTAAGTCAGTTTTATCAACATGACTTTACAAGTTGATAAAAGTGTTTTGAAATAATCTTTAGTTACTTTTATTTTATACTGAAAACTAGAATAAAAGACTCATTTTAAAGGTCTGCTAATTCCAAGGAGCCTTTCATTCTTAAATACTGCAGATATTCCATCATATATCAGCTGTGGCTTGTCTTTTATGTCTATAGTTTAAGATTTCTAAAGTATTAATCAACAAACCTAATTATCTGTCTATGAATCATTGCATTCATATTAATGCTGTCAAACATTGACTAGTAAACTTATGTGTCTATTAAATTATTTGTTCTAGTTTTAATATTTTTCAGAATAAGTATGGTTAAAGGGATATACCAATGGACTGTATTGAAGGATGCTTTTATATAGATATACCCTATTTTTATCATTATATGAATTTCTGAAATTTTGATAAAAATTGTACCAAGAAATTCTACAATTCTTACTCTCTTAATACGTTCTTTCTTCCAAAAAGCAGGACTTGAATTTCAATTGCATAATTTTATTACTGTTTGGAATATAGAAAATCGACTAATTTTTAATTTCACAACTTCTGATGTGTCAGTTTGGTTGAGCTAGGCACCCACATCATTCTGTTCAAGAAAATACTAATTACATTGGTATGGTGAAATTCTTTATATGATTAAAATCCAGAATTGGATGTCCTGAAGCAATGGAGATAATAGAAATCACCCAGGTGAACCTGGGCAGAAAGCAGTTCAAAGCAGAGCTAAACTTTGTTAAAGAAGTAACTTCCTTGGGTAGCAGCTTCACCCTGGCCCCAAAGTCCAGATTGTCTCCCTGTACACCCTACTCTACAAGTCTCAGGCCCAGTCTATTGCAAACACATCCTAGTGTAAACATGTCCTGTGTGATGGATATATTAAATATATTAATTCATAATTTCTGGTGATTCTGGTTTTTTGTTTGTTGGTTTGGTTTGGTTTGGTTTATCCTTCACTGATACAATTACCTGGGTTTTTATATTAAAGAACCGAATACTAACCAATGGTATGAAACTGAAAACAATATGTTTTGCTTCCTACCTCTGTGAAAATAAAATAACATCTTAGAATTTGAGTAAACCAAGAGATTATAAGTCATTACTACTAGATAACCTTTCAGTTTGTGAGTGTTTATTATGTCTACAGTGTAGTTTTTTCTCAAGACTCTATTGACTTGTGGAGTCTTACTTGATTTCATATTTGGTGTTTTGGATGACTTCATAAAAGTTTATATCATAAATATGCTGTATAGTCAATATTAAAGAGAGGACAGGCTTTACTATTAACTCTGTTTTTAAACATGTAACATAAAGATTTTCATTTAAGTCAATAACAATAGAAAAATAGACCACTGATTTTTCCTTCAAAAGAAAAGCCCAGCACCCCTCTCTTGTCTGTCAACTGTGCCATACATCAAAATACATGAGAGTATAGTAAGCCATGAACATAAAATATCCTGTAGGCTTTTAACCAGAAATATTTCAGGAGTTTCTTGGAAGATTTATTTTTGTTTTCATTTTGCATAGGTGCACACAACACCTTATTGTCTTATTGTCTACAGTATCAGATGTGACAATGCAATTTGTTCTATGCCTTCCTCAGCACTTAAGAACTGATAGTAAAACAGCCTAGTAAATTTCCAACTTAAACTAACCTTGATTTAAATGTTTTTTCTTAATGCTTTCTGCTTTTAGTACATCTTTGAAAGTTATATTCTGGTGAAAATCATCCTTTTTGTTAGATAAAAAGTTGCTTATTTTCATTGGGAACATGTGTATCAGAAAAATAGTTGACATTTGTGCTGACAAAGGGAGGGGTACTTTGAGACTCCTGACTTCTGAATTAGTTTTACCATGCCAATAGTATTTTAAGTAAGATTCTATGATTAAGTTCACAAAGTTTCTCTTACCTTAATCATATTTTCTCCTTTATATATTACAATCACTTTACATCATTTTAGCCCCTTTCCTCCTCCCCCCCCAGTCCACTCTCTCCCTTTCCCTCCCCACTCCCCTCAGAAAATGAGAGCTCCCTTCCTTCCCATCCCAGATCATCAAGCTCCATCAGGACTGAACATGTCCTCCTCCCCTGTGGTGGCATGTCAAGGCAGTCCTGCTAGGAAAAGTGAACAAAAAGCTAGCAAGTAAGTCCATGTCCTATGCAGACCTCACTTCCCTTATTAGAGGGCCCACATGAGGTCTAAACTGCCCATCTGCTACCTCTTTGTAGGGGGCCTCGGTCCTGTTCATGCATGGTCCTTGGTTGATGCTTCAGTCTCAACAAGACCCTGTGGGCCTTGGTTAATTTGCTCTGTTGTTTTCCTTGTGGAGCTCCTGTCACTTCCAGATCCCTTTCCCTTTCCTCCCACGATTCCCCAAGATTCCCTGTGCATTGGGTAGAGCCTCTCAGAGGGCAACCCTGACAGGATCCTGCCTTCAGGCTTATTAGAGTATCCTTCACAGTGTCAGTGGCTGGCCCCCTCCAATAAGGTGGGTCTTTGATTCGGCCAAGCATTTGTTGGGTAGTCTCCCAATCTCTGCTTTGTCTGCTCTCATCTTTGTCCCTGTACATCTTGTAGGCGGGTAAATTTGGGTCAAAGTTATTGTGTGTGGGTTGGGGTTTCCCTCCCTTTACTCTTTAGAGAATATCCTCTTCAGTCTCTGCTAATAGAAGTCTCTGCTTGAACACTCTTTATATTCTCTGAGGAGCCTACCCTGACTTAGGTCTCCAGTTTGTCACAGAGATGTCCCCACCCTCAGTTTAATCTTAATCTGGAACAATGGTATTTGATGAAGACTTGAAACTCTGGAGATTTATTACAGAGTTCAATATCATCCTTGAGATCAGTGTTGGAGGGCACTGACCAAACTGTTTGAATAAATCATGTGATGGTATTGTGTTAAAACTACTGAGTATATAAGGATTTAAAATCAAGGTACTTTGTCTAGATTATCAAATCGTGCTGCTCTAATCAATACTGGTATATACTATTTTATAAAAAGAGAGATATCATTTTATTAAGTTATTTATAGTGAAGTGATATCTCTAGGTGGCTATTCATTCACCTTTGGGGTCGGACAGATGGTGTCACCAATATTAGGAAGATAAAATTGATTAGTAGATTAGTGGAATTTGTCATGCAACCCTTGGCTTGAGGGATTTTAAGTATAGCCGGAAGCATTCTCTTCAGCTGAGGTCAGTGAGATAAATTTGTTGTTGCTATCGCGGACAACAAATTTCAGAGTACAGGAGTTCAGAGTACATTAACTTTTTCCATTTTCATTGCATCATTTTCAGCAAGTAGATGTGGGAAAGAACTGCGGAAACATGAAAATACATATTACAAAATTGTCAGAGAGCTTTATGCTTCAGACACCATTAGTTTTTGTTGTTGTTGTTAATGTACTATAAAGCTATCAAGGCCTTTTAACATCAGTTTTCAATTATAAATGATAGATAAAACAGCACAGATAAAAATTGATTCCTCCTCTAGCCCACTATATATAAACTACTACAGACAATGGAAGAGTTTCATCTCAAAATCCACGTGCTCTTTGTTGTTGAAGTTGACTGATGTGGAAGGACAGTCATACCAATAAATACACTGAAGGTAGACATGTCTTCCAGGTTAGGTAAGGTTTAGAGGTTTAAAACTCTCATGAGAAATGCATAGGCAGAAGAGATAAAAAATATCATTTTCTATGCACAGTGTTCACAAACACAGTCTTCCATAACATGTCAGGATGCATGTTTAAACAGTAGGGATCAGAGAAATCTCTGGATGACCAAGGAATAATTGCCATCTTAATGACTCTCTAAACCAAAATATAGATCTGTGTTTAGACACTGCTACTTACAAGCTGAATAAGAAATTCACAGTAAATTCATGCTGCTACACTGTGCAGATAAATGACAAGCACATCTCTTTGAAGGCATACAGAGGCAGTAGATGTAAAGCAGACTAAGGAGAAAAAAAATTCACAGGAAAATTTCAGAGAAAATATTACATGATAAACCCAGAAATTTCACTTCTAATTTTGTAAGTATGACATTTTTGGGTGTGTTCCAGAAGCTGATGATCTGGCTTCCTCCAAGAGATGGAACAGGTATTTTGGAACATATAACCCAACAGAAACTTTAGGCTTTACCCAGGGCTATAGTATTTCACTGCTTCAAATTACTGAACAATTTCTACTCCAAATTTGTAATGTAAGTTACAGATGGGCAACTGTTACAGTGAACAACTGTTGTGACATGCATGGCTTAAAGACTGACCCAACTGAGGTGACAAGGAATGAAGAAATAATAGAGAAATATACTGAAAGTTTGAGAACAGGTTGGCTTTGTGCTCTGAGAGAGATAGATGTACAAACATCTCAGAAATGGGATGAATTTATTAGGGTTTATTAATAGAGAGCTGAAGTAAGGCATAGGGAAGTTAATTGATCTTAATAGGAGGTTAGAGTAGGGAGATAGTCTCAGGTTGCATTAATCCATCCAGGAGGAGGAAGCTGTAACTGATTCTTGTGGCATACACTGATTTTAGTTAAAGGTCAGCCAATCATCATCATTCCTATTTGGACCAGGGGAAAGCTTTGTCATTCCTCAAAGCTTCATATGGGGAACACCTTGCCATTTCTGTGTGTCTGAGCATTGTGGTCCTTGAAATGGCTGTGCTTATGTCAATTGTAGAGATTCATTCAGGACTTCGTCTACTTCTTACAAAGAATCAAGAGGCAAAAGTAAAAAAAAAATCAGAACAGAAATGCTGATGTCAGAGGAAATGGTCCTAAGGACAGTTATTTCTGATGTATTCAAACAGGGTGTTAATTTGATCATGGCAGCCTAGCAAGACCTTTTCTTTCTGGAAACATTTGCTCATTTAAGTTATAACAAAAGGCAAAAATCTAGACTTGGCACTTGGTACAGAGTCTTAGGAAACTAAGAAACAACACAGATACCATCAGTACAGAACTAGCCTTCTTCTTAAGATATTTTCAAAACACGAGCTGCAGAGGACAAAATCAAGCTTCCAATCTGCAGAAGGCACACAGGCAATTCTACCAACTGCCATCCTCCTGTGGGAGAAGGAAAAGTTTTCTCAGCCTTTCATTGAGAAGACTTTGCTTTGGCACATTTACCAGTATAGGAAAGTACCTCACCAAACCCAGTGACTTTTGACTTGGCTCCATTTCTGACTACATTAAAGTGAATGGTTTCTCTTCTCTCTTCACTGGCACCTCTGTGGTAGAAAATAGACTCTAAAACTTGAGCATTTATCTATCTATCTATCTATCTATCTATCTATCTATCTATCTATCTATCTATCTATCTATTTATTTGGAAGTTAGTGGGTGAATACCAAGTGTAACTATTGGAGAGGTGAGAGGATGACTTTTTGAAAGTTAATTCTCTCTTTCCACCTTGGTTCTATAGATAAACCTCAAGTTGTCAGGCTTGGTGACACCTATCCTTACCTGCTGAGCCAGGTTCCTAGCTACAGTCTTTGGAGTTCTATGTGAAATGTTCATTATCATGTAAATCATGTGGCATGCATCGACACAGAACTATATTATCAGTGACTAAGAGGAGACACAGAATATAGGACCAAATTTTAGGTGACTTGATCCTGGGATTAAAATCAGTGATCAATACTTTGGCATTTAAGAAATTATAGAAATAGTAGAAATATTGGTCGAGGCATTTCCTCTGTAATAAAAATAAAATAAATATGATAGAAAGGAAACTACAATAATCACAATTAAGAACTCTGTGGGTAGTTTTTATAGGCCAATAGAAAATATAAAATATACATCAATATTAATAATATTAATAATAATAAATAATAACAATAATGAAAAAGCAAAATATCTATGGATTTGTCATGGATTCTACAAAAAGTCTGGAAGACAAAAGACAATTTGAAGATATGGCTGGACACCAGTCATATTGTTGAATGATGAAGAAATTGAATATATTTTGAATTGGATAGATAATAAAGAGAAATAATTTTTAGAAGAACAATAATAATAATATAATAATAAATGACTTACCAGAAACAAAAGAAGTGGGAAGCCATTGAATGCATACCATTAAAATGTTCAAAAATTAATAACCTGAAATTCTGTGCTTACTGAAATATTTAAAAAAAACAAACATGAATTGAATATGTTCTTAGCAAATAAAACTCTAGGACCCCAACACTAATTCCTATTTTGAAATACACACGAGAATTACTAGGATAAAGTAAATTTATTTTAGACAAATATATGTAATATATGAAAAAATTAAGAAAATTATATATGGTAACTATTTGTATAAAATTTTATCCAAAATATTATTTTGATATTGGGAACATTTAATATAAAAAAGACAAATTTTCTTCTTTTAAATTAATTTATTTTTTTTTATAAATTACAGTTTATTCACTTTGTGTCTTAGCTATAACCCACTCTCCTTCTTACCCTGCCAACCCAACCTCCTTCCCTCATCTCCTCCCTTGCCCCTGCCCAAGTCCACTGATAAGGGAGGTCCTCCTCCCCCCTCCATCTGACCCTAGCCTATCAGGTTTCATCAGGACTGGCTGCATTGTCTTCCTCTGTGGCCTGGTAAGACTGCTCCATCAGGGGGAGGTGGTAAAAAGCCAGCTACTGAGTTCACGCCAGAGAAAGTCCCTGTTCCATTACTCGGGAATCCACATGGAGACTGAGCTGCCATCTGAGCAAGGGTTCTAGGTTATCTCCATGCATGGTCCTTGGTTGGAATATCAGTCTCAGAAAAAATCCCTGGGTCCAGATGTTTTGGTTCTGTTGCTCTCCTTTTGGAGCTCCTGCCCCCTCCAGGGAGTTCTATCTTCCCTTTGTTTCATAAGATTCCCTGCACTCTGCCCAAAGTTTGGCTATGAATCTCAGCATCTGCTTTGATAGCTTGCTGAGTAGAGTCTTTCAGAGGCCCTCTATTGTTAGGTTCCTGTCTTTTTTCCTGTTTTCTCTCTCTTCTGATGTCCATCCCATTTGCCTTTCTGAATGTGGATTGATCATCTTACCCAGGGTCCTCCTTCTTGCTTAGCTTCTTTAGGTGTACAGATTTTTAGTATGATTATCTTATATTACATGTCTAATATCCACTTGTGCATGTGTGTCTTTCTGCTTCTGGGATACCTCACTCAGGATGATCTTTTCTTGTTCCCACCATTTGCCTGCAAATTTCATGATCCCCTTGTTTTTAATCGCTGAGTAGTATTACATTGTTTAAAATTACCACTATATCTGTTTCCTAATCCTTCATTGAAGAACATCTGGGTTGTTTCCAGATTCTGGCTATTACAAATAAAGGTAGTACAAACATGGTTGAGTAAGTGTCCTTGCTGTATATTTTGGATATATGCCTAAGAGTACTATAGCTGGATCTGGAGAAAACACCATTCCTAATTGTCTGAGAAAGTGCCAGATGATTTCCAAAATGGTTGTACAAATTTACATTCCCACCAGCAATGAAGAAGGGTTCCCCTTTCTTCACAACCTCTCCAGCATGTATTGTCACTTGAGTTTTTGATCTTAGCCATTCTGAGGGGTGTAAGTTGAAATCTCAGGGTCATTTTGATTTGTATTTCCTAATGACTAAGGATGTTGAGCATTTCTTTAAGTGTTTTTCTGCCAATTGATATTCTTCTACAGAGAAATCTCTGTTTAGCTCTGTACCCAATTTTAATTGGATTACTAGACTTGTTAATGTTTATGTTCTTGAGTTCTTTATATAGTCTGGGTATTAGCTCTCTATCAGATATACAGTTGGTGAAGACCATTCCCCAATCTGTAAACTGTTGTTTTGTTCTGAAAACAGTGTCCTTTGCTTTACAAAAGCTTTTCAGTTTCATGAGGTCCCATTTATTGATTGTTGATATTAGAGTCTGTGCTGTTGGTTTTCTGTTCAAGAATTTATCTCATGTGCCAATGAGTTCAAGGCTCTTCCCAACTTTTCTTAAAACCACAATACAAACACAAGAGAGGGATTTTTTAATAAAACAGTTATTTATATTTATTTTATGTACATTGTTGTTTGACTGCATGTATGTCTATGTTAGGATGTAAGATACCCTGAACAGTAGTTCAGACAGTTGTTAGCAGCCGTATGGGTGCTAGGAATTGAACCCAGATGCTCTAGGAGAGTAGTAAGTACTCTTAACCGCAGAAGCATTTTTTCAGCCCAGAGAGAGGAATTCTTGAAGGTATTCTAAGATGAAGATACTAAAAGGAAATGAAACTATTAACCTGTGATGTTGTAATAAGTCAGAAGAATTTTTTTTACTTTTTCTTCCTTTTTAATTACATGCTTGCATATAGTGTTTCAATTAAACCAACTCGTTTCTTTTATTTTAGCTCCTAGTTCCTTCCATATCCCTCTTCTCTTTTCTATCCCAATATTTTTTTTAAATTTTTATCAGTTATTATTATTTATTCAGTTTGTATCCCGCTGTGTACCTCAATCAGTAGAGTCTTTCAGAGGCCCTCAATTGTAGACTTTTGTCTGTCCCCTGTTTTCTCCTGCTTCCAATGTCTATTGCATTTGTCCTTCTGAATGAGGATTGAGCATATTCCCTAGCATCTTCCTTGTTGCTTAGCTTCTTTAGGTGTACAGATTTTAGTACATGATCCTATATTATATTATCTTATAATCCTATATTATATCATATATATTTTAGTATTAATCCTATATTATATGGCTAATATCCACTTATGAATGAATATATACCATGTATGTCTTTCTGTTTCTGGGTTACCTCACTCTTGATGATCTTTTCTAGTTCTCACCATTTGCCTGCAAATTTCATGATTTCCTTGTTTTTAGTAGCTGAATAGTATTCCATTGTATAAATGTAGCACAATTTCTGTGTCCATTCACAATAAACTTTTAATCATCAGCTAAAACACTAATAAAAGAATTGCCATTTTAAAAAAGTAATATATAAGGGGAACAGGGACTGTTTCTGACATGCACTCAGTGGTGGGCTTTTTGACTACTCCCCCTTGAGGGAGGAGCAGCCTTGACAGGCCACAGAGGAGGACAATGCAGCCAGTCCTGATGAGACCTTTTAAGCTAGGGTCAGATGGAAGGGAAGGAAGATCTCTCCATTCAGTGGACTTGGAGACGGGCATGGGAGGGTATTAGAGAGGGGGGCAGGATTGAGAGGGAATGAGGGATGGGCCTACAGCTGGGATACAAAGTGAATAAACTGTAATTAATATAAAAATTTAATTTAAAAAGTAATATGTAAAGAAAATGAAGCCATGTTAATATAATATATGAATGCTAGATAGGAAAGACTAAGAAATAAAGAAGTCACTGGAAAAGACAGCAGTGATACTTTCAGCTTAAACAGCATAAGCAATTATATTAAGGGTAAATAGGTATGATACTTTAATTAAAATAGTACACTTGTAATGTAGAAATACAATAATAACTTTGTTCTGTAAAACGTGCTTTAAATAAAAGGGAAGTTGAAAATGACAAGATAATGGAGCATAGAACACTGATAACCATGGATTGTCAGCAAGATAAAGGTGTTTTGTTGTTGCTTAATGGCATCCTTGCAGTGTACTTTGTCCATTTTTCACTCAAATAATAGCTGGCTTGGTGAGATGTCTCTTTGAGTAAAGGGGCTTGTAGCTAAGACTGAGACCTGAGCTGAGTTTAGTCCTTGGACTTACTACATCATGGAAAGAGAGCAAACTCCCTTAAGTGATCCTTTGACCTCCAGAGATGCATACAACCTCCCACATTTAAATTTAAAAAATAATAGTAAGAAATAAAAGAAGGAGTTACTGAATTAGAAATAATGTTTGAAGCCTGGGTGACTCCTAATATGCTTCCATGATACCAGTTTTCTGTCTGACAGGATGATGACCAGGATACAGTCTTCCTTTTTATAAGTTGGCAATAAAGATACACACTGTATATACTCACTTATAAGTGGATATTTGATATATAATATAGGATAAACATACTAAAATCTATACACCTAAGGAAGCTGAGCAAGAAAGAGGCTCTGGGGTAAGATGATCAATCCTCACTCAGAAAGGCAAATGGGATGGACATCTAAAGAGAGAGAAAACAGGGAACAGGACATTAGCCTATCATAGAGGGCCTACTCGGCAGGTTATCAAAGCAGATGCTGAGACTCATAGCCAAACTTTGGGCAGAGTGCAGGGAATCTTATGAAAGGAGGGGGAAATAGTAAAACCTGGAAAGGGCAGGAGCTCCACAAGGAAAGCAACAAAACCAAAATTCTGGGCCCAGGGGTCTTTTCTGTTACTCCAAGGACCATGCATGGAGATAACCTAGAACCCCTGCATAGATGTAGCCCATGGCAGCTCAGTAGTAAGGAAGGGGATCAGGAACTGTCTCTGACATGAACTTAGTGGCTAGCTCTTTGACTACCTCCCTCAGATGGGGGAACAGCCTTGCCAGGCCACAGAGGAGGACAATGCAGCCAGTTCTGATGAGACCGAATAAGCTAGGGTCAGATGGAAGGGGAGGAGGACCTTCCCTACCCATGGACTTGGAGAGGGGCACAGGAGGAGATAAGGGAGGGATAGTGGGATTGGGAGGGATAAAGGGAGGTGGCTGCAGCTGTGATAAAAAAATGAATAAACTGTAATTAATACAAAAAATGAAACAAGAATAATAAGTCGGCAATTTTGAATATTTGACACAGAAATGGAAATCTAAAGAAAATAGTTTTAACATGACGGAAAAATTATGTTTTGTCTCAAGAAAGCCAGAAAAGGAGTTTGGTGAAATTACATTTTTATCTTCAAAATCATCAAACTTATTTAAAATTTTAAATGAACAGTCACATTGTAATTATTCTATGAGAATAATTAAAACTAAGACTTAAAGTAAGCTGGGCATGGTAGTGTGTGCCTTTGGTCTCAGCACTCAGGGAGACTGAGGCAGGTTATTTCTCTGTGAGTTTGAGATCAGTCTAGCCTACAAAATATTGAAGAAATACATACATTAAAGTGTATGCATGGAGAAATTACATGAATAACTATTATGAGCAGACCACATTGATAAGCACAATGCAAACAATCTAGCAAAAATAAACTAAAATAAGAGATGAAAGATAAAAATGAGAACATGCCACGGAATTATGCACTTTTCAGGTTCAAATTGGACCAACAAGTGGGGGTGTTGCCCTACCCGGACAACAGGGAAATACAGACATGGGGCATAACACAGTTGTGGCCAGACTGTGTCCCTCTGAGCTGGGTAAAGTTGGTTCTTCCACAAATGTGCTCCATTTGAGATAATTTATTGATCATGATTTAAAACACACATATGTAGGTATAAATTTGGGATCTTTGTAGCATTTGTTGTCCATTTAGTATGGTTGTGTAAATGTAATATATTTTAGAGCAATGTATACACATATATTGTAATTCAGGGAGAGACTATGTCCATTTATTTAAAAGTGAAGGTTCTGTACAATAAACAATTGACTCGACATTATTTACTATCATGTGCCCTCTCTGTATAACCTAGGAAATCTTAGCTTCGCTTTAGTTCTTTGGGCAGTTGCAATATTCTCCCCAACTTATAATGAAGGTGTCAACCCCAATTAGAGTAAAGAGCTTCTCATAGAGAGCATGACAGGTCATTTTCCAAACTAAAAATGCTAGCAAAATGTCATCCTAGCATTTCATTTCATCTCTTTCAATGAGGAATTTTATCTCCTAGGGATCACTCAAGGCTTCTAATTACGGTGCTTTTAAAGCTAAGATAGCATCCACCACCTTCAAAAAAAATTCCGTTAAAATGCAAATTTCTTATTTCTCACTAGTCCACATGACTCCAGGGTTACAAAAGGTAGAACACATTGTGTTAGGTCCATCTGTGATTGTTTTCACCATCTCTCCTTTCTCAAGTAGTTAATCTTACATTCTGGAGAGTTTTCAGTTAGAAGGGGCAACAGGAAATCCATGTTGGTCATGTTGACTTACTTTCTAATGAAAAGAGTCAACAGTCATTCCCCATGAATGTACAGCAAAATTTTGCTTAAATTTCAGTCTGGAGATGAGTTGAATAATCAGGAAGCATTTAGAAATCTTAGACAGTATATTTTGAGGGTATCCTGTTAGGGATTTTGAAACCTACCGCTTTGCTTCACCCTCACCCTGAAAACAGTCTTGATCTTTAATACACTCGAGAACATTTTTTTTACATCTCAGATCATATTTCTTTCTCTCTTTCTATATGAAGAGGTTTTAGCACAGGGATTCTTAAGGAACAGTCTTGCTTACCTGACATTCTTTCACTTCTAGATTACAAACAAGATTTCAAATTCGTGAGTTTGCAGGAATGCTCGTACCTTCTTCTGGCAATGTTACCAAGAGTATTCAACCTACTTTTGGCTGACTTTGAGTTTAAATAGAATTCTCCTTCAAATAGTCTTCCTCCCACAGTACATAGTCGCTCTTGAGAACAGTATAATTAGCTTGTGTCTCTGCTTTGTGTGACTTTAGTATCAGTGTAGTTTATAAGACATTAAAACGAGGTTTGTCTCTAAACAACTAGATAGTCCCAGGATACTATCTTGGGCTAGATGCTCTGCCAAGAACACAAAGAAATAGAACAGAAGAGCCAGCAATACACCTGCCTTTCCCGAGCGAGGAAAAGGAAAGTTTAGCAATTTGTCTTAGATCACAATGTCTGTCAGTGGCAGAAACAGCATTGGACCCAGGGGCCTGTGACTCCACCACGATATGATATTTTGCCTCACCAGGGACAGTTCTGCTCATCACATTAGTCATTTATAATTACCTAGTTTTTAAGGCACACTTAGTCGGTTAAGATGTTCGTGGATGATATATTCCATACATGATTAGGTACTCCAAGGAATACATTTCTAAATGTCTACTTTGGTTTTATTTCAAGCATATTCATAAATATAGAGTTACGGGTACAAAGAGTGGTGCTAGAAGTCTCTACAGATTAAAAATGTAAGTCCTAGTGGTAGAAAGCAAGAGATTGGTCATCTAATAATCTCAGGAAGAAAAAGTATACAAACTGCACAAATACTGATACAAGAGAAAAATGCTAACATTTTTCTCTAAAGAAGGTACATATTTTCATACATAGTATTTATCAGATGATTTATCAGGTTTATCAGATGTTTATCAGACAATTTAGTCATTTATTTAGCGATTTGGTGAAATAATTCCAGGAATCGTCTAATTCATTCAAACAAAAAAATATCCAAAAACATTTGTTGTTGTCTGATTAGTTGGTTGTTTCTCTGGTCTCAGACTTGAGATTCTACTGTCAGAAACACAAGTCCTGGGATTACAGTTGTGCACTACAATAATACCAGAGGGACATAAGTTTGTTAGTTTATATATTGAAAGTAATAGGAATACTATTTGATTGCAAGTAATTTATGAATTTACGAATTATGAGGTTTACCATTCAGTAACATGTATGCAACAACAATTACTAATCAACTTCAATGATTCATATTTTATTTTATGTTCTCAAATAAAGGTTTTATTTTAATTTTTGTTTAATCTTATTATAAAGTGATGAAAGTTATTTTTCTTTTTCTTTTTTAATTTTTCTCTTTCTTTTTAATATTCATTACAGTTTATTCACTTTGTATCCCAGCTGTAGCCCCTTTACTCATTCCCTCCCAATCCCAGCCTCACTCCCTCATTTCCTCCCATGATAATTCTTATTTGTTCCCAGATATTGCTATTTTCCTTGGCTTACTGAATGCACTTAACTAACATTTTAAACACATATTTTTTAAGTTCAAAATTCATTAACTGAATGTTATTTCTGTGATATGATTTGTTTTCTAAACATGTATACATGTATGTATTTTAAAAGCCATAAATTTTCTTGTGTCATAAAATATGTTTGACAAAATAAGTTGACATTTCAAATATGGTATTTTTAGTTCTGCCACCATTTCTTTAAGAAATGAGTGATAGAGAAGGAAAAAAAATGGCCTGGATTTCTTCCTTTCTTATTTGTATCCCCTTGATCTCCTTTGGTTGTCTTGTTGCTCTAGCTAGGACTTCAAGTACTGTGTTGAAGAGATATGGCGACAATGGGCAGCCTTGCCTAGTCCCTGATTTCAGTGGAATTGATTTGAGTTTCTCTCCATTTAGTTTGATGTTTCTATAGGCTTGCTGTATATTGTCTTTACTATGTTTATGTAAGTGCCTTGTATCCCCGATCTCTCCAATACTTTAGATATGGATGGATGTTGGATTTTTTCAAATGCTTTTTCGGCATCTCAGGAGATGATCATGTGGTTTTTCTCCTTCAGTGGGTTTATATGTTGATGATAATATGATATTATAAATAAGTGATCCCCAAAATTCAACCGGTGAACTCCTTCAGCTCATAAACACCTTCAGCAAAGTGGCTGGATACAAAATTAACTCAAAAAAAAAAAGTAGCCCTCTTGGATACAAAAGGGTTGAGAAAGAAATCAGGGAAACAAAACCCTTCACAACAGCCACAAATAACATAAAGTGCCTTGGTGTGACTCTAACCACACAAGTGAAAGACCTGTTTGGAAAAATAAATCAAAACAAAAACTTCAACTCTCTGAAGAAAATCTAGGAAGATATCAAAAGATGGGAAGATCCCCCATGTTCATGGATTGGTAGGATTAACATAGTGAAAATGGCCATCCTACCAAAACTAATCTACAGATTCAATGCAATTCCTGTCAAAATCCCAAAATATCATAGACCTTGAAAGAACAATTCTCAGCTCCATATGGAAAAACAAAAAACCCAGAATTGCCAAAATGATCTTGTCCAACAACAGATCACCTGGCTGTATCTCCATTTCTGATCTCAAACTGTACTACAGAGCAATAGTAATAAAAACTGCATGGTACCAGCATAGAAACAGAATGATGGATCAAGGGAATCAAACAGAAGACAGAAATAAACCCACATATCTGATACTTGATTTTTGACAACAAAGCCAAAAACATGCAATGGAAAAAAAAAAACAACATCTTCAACAAATGGTGCTGGTCTAATTGCATGTCTACATGTAAAAAATGCAAATACACTCTATTTATAACCCTGCACAAAATTAAAGTCAAAGTGTATCACAGACCTCAACATAAAACCAGACACACTAAACCTGTTAGAAGAATAAGTGGGGGAAGAGCCTTGAACTCATTGGCACAGGAGGAGACAACTTCCTGAACAAATCAGCAACCACACAGGCTCTAAGATCAATAATCAATAAATGGAACCTCATGAAACTGAAAAGCTTCTATAAAACAAAAGACACTGTCATCAGAACAAAACGATAGCATACAGACTGGTATGGATCTTCACCAACTCTATGTCTGACAGAGAGCTAATATCCAGAATATATTGAAAACAAAAAACTCAAAAGTTAAAAAGCAACAAAACAATTAATCCAATTAAAAATGGGGTACAGAGCTAAACACAGAATTCTCTGTAGAGGAATATCAATTGACTGAGAAACACTTAAGGAAATGCTCAACACCCTTAGAAATTAGGAAAATGCAAATCAAAAGGACCATGAGATTTCACCCATCAGAATGGCCAAGATCAAAACTCAAGTGACAATACATGCTGGAGAGGTTGTGGAGAAAGGGGAACCCTCCTCCATTGCTGGTGGGAATGTAAACTTATACAACCACTTTGGAAATCAATCTGGCACTTTTTCAAACAATTAGGAATAGTGTTTCCTCAAGATCCAGCTATACAACTCCTGGCATATATCTGAAATATGCTCACGTACACAACAGGGACATGTTTGTCAACCATTTTTGTATCCGCTTTATTCGTAATAGCCAGAACCTGGAAACAACCCAGATGCCCCTCAAATGAGGAATTGATACAGAAATTGTAGTACATTCATACAATGGAATACTATTCAGCAATTAAAAACTAGGAAATCATGAAATTTGAGGGTAAATGATAGGATCTAGAAAAGATCATCCTGTGTGAGATATCCCAGAAGCAGAAAGACACACATGGTATATACTCATTTATAAGTGGATATTCGACATATAATATAGGATAAACATACTAAAATCTGTACACCTAAAGAAGCTAAGCAAGAAGGAGGACCCTGGGTAAAATGATCAATCCTCTCTCAGAAAGTCAAATGGGAGAGATATCAGAGGAGGGAGAAAACAGAGAAAAAGGACAGGATCTTACCACAGAGGGCCTCTGAAAGACTGTACCCAGAAGGGTATCAAAACCGATGCTGAGACTCATAGCCAAACACTGGGCACAGCAGAGGGAATCTTATGAAAGAAGGGGGAGATAGAAAGACCTTGAGGGGACAGGAGCTCCACAAGGAGAGCAACAGAATGAAAAATCTGGGCCCAGGAATCATTTCTGACACTGCTACTCCAACCAAAGAGCAATCATGGAGATAGCCTAGAACTCCTGCAAGATGTAGCCCATGGCAGCTCAGTATCCAATTGGGTTCCCTAGACTGTCTCTGACATGAACTCAGTGCCTGGCTCTTTGATCACCTCCTCCTGAGCAGGGAGCAGCCTTACCAGCCCACAGAGGAAGGCATTGCAGCCAGGCCTGATGAAACATGTTATGCTTGTGTCAGATGGAGCAGGAGGCGGACTTTCCCTCTCAGCAGACTTGGAGAGGGACATAGGAGGAGATGAGGGAGGGTGGGGTTGGGAGGGAATAAGGAAGGGGACTACAGCTGGGATACAAAGTGAATAAACTGTAATTAATATATGAAAATAAAAATTAATTTTAAAAAATGGCCTGGAAAAATGCAAATTGAGTTGGATACTGCAGAATTTTCCCTTTACCATGAGTTGCATAGACACCCAAAAATTATTTTTCCATTTTCTTTATACATAAACATAACCATTGTAATTATAGCAATATTTAATAATTTAATCCTTCATGTTTGCCTTTGTGACATATAACCTCTCTGGGACAAACATATCCTACTTAGGACTCCAAAGTTAAACCCTCATATTCCACTTTCCTCCAGCTCCCACTGACCCAGGACTGTATGTCACAGTTCTGCCCTGATCCTGACCAAACATTTCCTCATCTTTTGTTCTTCACTTTTGATATAGGTTGTTCCTGTCTATATGGCCTATAAGTGGAATTTTTTTTGTTCTGCTCATTAAATCCATGATGAAATCCCTTCCATACTAAAATTTTTATTTTACATATGAAATTCAAAATATTTATCCTTTTAAGCTTAGTGATTTTCTGTTCTTAGTCTATAGAAACTGTCTATGAAAGCTCATTGAAAATTTTAATATACAGTTAAAATATTTTCCTTCTCTTTCTAGTATCTAATCAGTAGTTTGGAACTATTCACAACAATTAAAAATTAGAGTAATTATGTCGTGATAAAAGTAATTTAATTAATTTTAATTAAAAGTATTTGGAAACTGATTAAAGAAATAATTATCAATAAACTCAAAATCATACTAGACGACTAAACCTGGTAATTTTTCTTCAACCATCAGATACTCTTTATAACCCATAAAGAAAGCAATGTCTGTATGTATCCATTGTTTCTCTGCCAGTATATCAAAGGATGTGCAGGTATGCTTTGCTAGATAGCAATGTCTCCTAGATTCTTGTAGGCTTTCAAACTTGTACATATTTTTTGCAGTCCCAGGGAGTCTAGCATGCCTTCTGTTCTCCTTCAAGCTCTGACAATCAGCCTATAATTTGGGGGAAATTACAGTAGTTTGTTTACATATGAAGACTTGAGAATCACAACTCTATCACCATAGCCACCATCAAATGCTGAAGTTAAATTTATGCTGAGGGTTTCCTAATATATTTCACAAACCGTAATTATCCATTTTCTTATAGGAAAGATGTCTTTATACATTCAACTTGCTAATTCCTTTTTGGACATTTCCAACATTTTCCTCAACAGAGATAAATTTTAAAAATATTTATATGCTATAAATTGAATGAATAAAAATTCAGTAAATTTTGAATAGCTTGTTAGTTTGGGTTATAAATATTTTTTCCTGTGAGTTACAAATGTGTTTCTTCTTGTTCAAAAATTTTTTTATTTCTCCACCAAGTTTAATAATTTGCTTTTAAAGTAAAAGTCAGTTAGACACAAGTAAATAGGAACTACAATGAATTAATTTCCAGCAGAGTACAGTGATTATAGCTCAAGATGCCAAGTAGTTTAGAGAAACTTGGAGATCAAAATGGTTTGACCTGTGTTTAGATTAAATAATTATAATAGTTTAGGGGTTTAGTTTTCTTTCACATTTGAGTCACTTTCTAATTCAATCCACTGCACAAAAAGTCTAGTTATGTTATAGTAAGATTCCAAATCAGAAATCTTTTGAGAACACTTGTTTGGTATTCTGCTAGGCTTCTAGTTTCTTTGCAGAACAATGAAGTTATACATGCCCAGCACTTGGTGTTACTACAATGGCAAATAACTTAGAATGGGAATATGCAGATATGTTGGCAGTTTTGATGCTTGTGTTTTGATGTTAATTACTGGCCCTGAAAATCTGGTTACTGCCTTATCCTTGTGTAAACCTGCTTAAGGCATTATTCTTGATTGGTTAATAATAAAAGGCCTGCACCTGGGCAGGGCAGAAGGAGGTAGGTGTGGCTATGGTTCACATGCTTTGGGGACAGGAGAATCACAGGCAGGAGACAGAGAGACTGGAAGAGAGGAGGAAGGAGAAAACCACCAAGGCTTAGGTGGAAAAAAATCATGTGAGCAGAGGGTAATGGCTCCAAGAATGGCGTGGATGAAGGAAGCAACCCAAATGAAAAATAAGCAGTTTTGGAAGTATGGATTACTGATGGGAATAGACGAGATGGGAATGGTTAAGGAGGATGGCATTGGATGGGGCTTGGAGGTAGATGATGAGATTATTTAGATAGTGTAGGTGGAATTATCCGCCCAGCCCAAAGTGTTTTAAGACATTTGTAAAATCTAATAGGTGTCTGTATCTTTTTGATTGTCATAGCACATAAGCTATTACCACCGAGATAACTACAGGGCTACTAATAAACATTATTAACCAGATACCATTTATTTTTAACAACATAGATGTAACTGTTAGGGCCATCTAGTAAAACAGGAATGCTACAGCCTACATGTAGAGACATAAAGGAGACACATTGTCAGTAGATATCAATGTCACAGGAAAATTGAAAACAATCTTATAAAGAAAAAAAAAGTGGATTACGTTGATGGAATTTTGTGTGTTGAATCACCCCTGCATGCCTGTGATGAAACCTACTTGGTCATGGTAGATGATACCTTTTAATGTGTTCTTGGATTCTGTTTAAGGTCTTTGTGTGGCTTAGGTATTAATGTGACTGTGGCCTCATAAAATGAGGTTGGTAATATTGTTCCTTCTGTTTCTATTATGTGGAATAGTTTTGTGGAATAGTTAGCTCTTCTTTGAAGGTCTCATAGAATTCTGCATTTAAACAGTCTGGCCCTGGGCTTATTTTATTTTATTTTATTTTATTCTAGTATAGTTTAGTTTTGGAGGGGAGACTTTTGATGATATAGGACTATTTAATTTATTTGAAAGACCTGGACAGGACAGGAACTCCACAAGGAGAACAACAGAGCCAAAATACCTGGTCTCAAGGGGGGTCCTACAGAGATGGATACTCCAATCAAGGACCATTTATGAAGAGGATCAAGACCCCCTGTTCAGAGGAAGCCCATAGGATGCTCAGTTTCCAAGTGGGTTTCCTAGTAAGGTGAGCAGTGACTGACTTTTTAATCACCTCTCCCTGGGGAGGGGGCAGCCTTGCCAGGCCACAGAGGAAGATGAGGCAGGCAGCCCTGATGAGACTTGAAAGGCTTGGATCATATATAAGGGGAGGAGGTCCTCTTGTATAAGGGGATAGGGAAAGGGCGTAGGTGGAGGAGAGGGGGAAAGGGTGGGACTGGGAGGAGATGAGGGAAGGGGCTGCAATGGGGGATACAAAGTGAATAAATTATAATAAATACATGTAGAGTGTCTCTGACATGGTCTCTGTTGCATGTCTTTTGATCACTTCATCCTGGCATGGCTGCCTTGCCAGGGCACTGTGAAAGAGAAAGTGGTGAGTCCTGATGGGACTGGATGTGCTGGGGCAGGTTTGCAAGGCAGGGATGTTTCCCCTTTCCTGAATGGCAGGGGTAGAGGGATAGGTGGATGAGGGAGGGGAAAAGGGAGGGGTCGTGAGGAGAGTAGGGAGGGGGGGTGGCTACGATTGAGATGTAAAGGGAATAGCTAACTAAATGAAAACAGAATTGCTGCTATTATAACAGGAGGTTTAAATTCCCAACAAAAGGCAAGATTATTAAGTGGGTAGTGTAAGAAATGAGAAGAAATCACACACAGGTGGAAATTGGTTCATGGCCACACACATAAGTGAGCTTTAATGTTTGGTACTTTGTGGATTTGGCCGTTTGACTCTTTTCCCTATGTTTTGTATTCACTGTAAACATTTGAAAAAAGTGGGTCCTATCTCACAATTTGAATGCAATTTATCAAGTAGAGGCACATAATAAATATCAAGAAAGGAGTTTTAAGGATACAGGGCATAGATTCAGACCTGCATAGGGAGTCTGCCTGTTGTGTTATAACCTGTGTTGAATAAAGCATCATTTCATAGGATTCACCCTTCTAGTCTGACTTACATATTTTGTAGACATGAGTATTCTTCACTCTGTAATTGTTTAAGAGCTCCTACAGTAACTAAATCTTCATTTTTGCTTATTAATTATAATTATATGCATCACAAATACTTTTTTCACATTTCAAATTATGTATCTTCTACAGGCACAAAGGACTTTAAAGCCATAAATACCCTATTTTGGGAAATGCAGTTGGCCACCCTTAGCCTTCCTCAAGCTTTTTCCTCCGTTTGCCTGTCTCAAGGTCTCTCCTTGTTAGGACCTTCAGTTATGATTAGGAAACATGGTGTCCAACAGAACAGCTTTGGACAGTGCATTATCAGTCCCAGGCCCTTCTTATGATTGTCTCGCACAACTGTGATTGCAAGCATTCTTTTTCACTGGAGACTTTCATGCCTGATTATCTTTTCCATTTCATTCTCTCTTCATCCTTGAAAATATTTACCTCAACAAAGAACATTTTAAAGCCCAGCCTTCCAATTTTAATTGAATTTTAATCGAGTAATTCTCACATTCACTTTATTTTATATAAATATCTCTGGGATATTTTTATCAATCCTTTCCTTCTTTCTCATACCAACATCCTGCTGGATGAACTGTTGTGAATAAACTGAATAAAACTGTACCAGCTCTGTCAACTTTATCACTATCATCTGTGACTTCTCAAAGTAACTAGACAGTTAATTCCAACAAAAATCTTAATATTTGGTCTTTTGAATGTTTCCAACAATTTAGAAAGTCATGTTCCAGCCCCATAAGTCCAAACTGTAAGAACTTCAGTCTTTTAACTATTTAAGGAACATTGGTCTCACGAGTAGAAGAGACTGGTTTCTTTCTAGTAGCTGTATAGCTCTTCCTGCTTTATTTTCTTCTTTTGTTTCATTTGAAATGAATGTAGGGAATGGGCAGACGTTTTAGAGTTCAGACCTTTGGCTTCTCTTCCAAAGGATTTATGTTCAGTTCTTAACACCCACATAATAGTAACTCACAACTATCAGTAATTCTATTTCTAGGGGATGTGATCCTGTCCTTGGCCTCTATAGGCACCAGTCCAACAAAATGGGAACAAACATACATGCAAGCAAAACAGTTATCACATACACAAAGATGAAAAATAGATAGAATGAATGTGTGTCTTTCATTGAGTATCTGACAAATTCTCACAGTCATTATTTGAATTTTATTATTTAGGCATGTTTTCCCTAATTGTTTAAATTCTGATGTCTTTTTTATTACTTTTTTATTTATTATCTTTTACAATTTTTTTTTTTTACTTTGTATCCTGGCTGAGCACCCTCCCTCATTTCCTCCCAATTCCATCCTCTCTCCCTCTTCTCCCCTTTTGCTCCTCCCCTAGTCCACTGATAGGGGTGGTCCTCCTCCCCTTCTATTTGATCCTATCCTATCAGGTCTCAGCAGGACCTGTTGCATTGTCTTTCCCTGTGGCCTGGCAAAGCTGCATCCCCAGGAGGAGGTGATCAGAGAGCCTGCCACTGAGTTCATGCTAGAGACAGCCCTGTTCCCCTTACTAGGGAAACCACTTGGAGATTGAGCCTATGGCTTTAGGTCCTCTCCATGCATTGTCGTTGGATGGGGTATCAGTCTCTGCAGGGCCCCCAGGTCCCAGGCTTTATTTATTTATTTATTTATTTATTTATTTATTTATTTATTTATTTATTTATTTATGGTTCTATTGCTCTTCTTGTGGAGTTCCTGTCCCATCTAGGTCTTTCTATCTCCCCTTTCTTTCATAAAATCCATGCACTCTGCCAATGCTTTGATAACTCAATCAATAGTCTTTCAGAGGCCCTCTGTGGTAGCCTCCTGTTCTCTTCCCTGTATTTTCCTGCTTCCAATGTCTATTGCATTTGCCCTACTGACTGAGGATTGAGCATCTTCCCTAGGGTCTTCCTTATTGTTTAGTTTCTTTATGAATATAGATATTAGTATGTTTATCCTATATTATATGTCAAATAACCACTTATGAATGAGTATGTACCATGTGTGTCTTTCTGCTTCTGGGTTACTTCACTCAAGATAATCTTTTCTAGTTCCCACCATTTCTCTACAAATTTCATGATTTTCTTTTTTTTAAATAGCTGAGTAATATTCCATTGTGTAAACATACCACAATTTCTGTATCTATGCCTCCATTGAGGGACATCTAGGTTGTTTCTTGATTCTGGCTATTATGAATAAAACTGCTCCGAACATGTCCTTGAACAAACATCCTTATTGTATAGTTGAGCATATTTTGGGTATAAGCCTAGGAGTAGTATACCTGGATTATAAAGTTCAACTATCCCTAAACTCTGATTTCTGATCTCTAATATCATTATACTATTCCTCAAACATTTGTCCTTGGGATTTTCCCCCAGCTACAGGACTACCCTCATTAACCCTATTCATAGTACAATGATATGTAGTTTATCCGTGATTTATCTTTTACTCTCCATGTCTATGTTCACTCTTTTTATGTATAACATCGTAACTTTATTATGAATCCATTGATATTGTTCCTATCAAGACATGCAGGACCCATTTCAGCTCCTTACAGGAAATGCTTCCCACTGTGGCCTTGTTTGAATTCATAAAACACTTCCTCTCTTGTGCTTAGAAAATGGATTTTCTTTGACAAAAAATAAAATAGAAAGTAAAGACCAGAAAAATTCACATATTTTCTATTACTTGGGTGCTAGAACTCCCCTGACCACTGACTTCTTTTGTCTCATTTCTTGCCTGCATCTTAGTTACTGTTATATCTGTGTTGACACAGAATGGTGAAGGCAACTTTTCTAAAAGAAGGCATTTAACTGGGAGCTTGCTTGCACTTTTAGGGGTTAGTCCTTGAGCATTATGGTGGAAAGCAGATGGGTTTAGTGTTCAAGCACTGCTGGAAGCTTTACACCCTGTTCCTCAGGCGACAGACAGAGGCAGCAAGACACTGGACCTGATGGGGGTTTTTGAACCCTCCAATATCACCCAGCCATGACACATCTTCTCCACCAATGCCATACACGTGCCAAGGAGCCATACATCCTAATCTTTCCATTAACTATAAACAAAGCATTAAGCATTCAAACATAGGAGCGTATGGGGGCCATTTTTATTCAAGTCATCATAGCCTCTTTATACCTTTCCTGATCTTAATCTAATGATCTCCACTAATTTGATTTATAAGACTTAGAGTGTATCTCTAGGATTCCAAAGAAGACTGACTTACTCATGGTGGTTATTTGTGTTTCTTCTTGTTATTTTTTAAAATCTAACTGATATTTATAGGTCATATTTCAATAGATATTTGAAATCTTAAGGAAAATATAATCTCAGTTAATGTTTTTAGAGCAGCAGTTATCAACCTGTTTGTCTTTGAATCTTTTGAGGGTCAAATGTCCCTTTCATAACGGTTGCCAATGTCCATCAGAAAACATGTTATGATCCAGAACAGTAACAAAATTATAGTTATGAAGTAGCAATAAAATTAATTTTATGGTTTAGAGTCACCATATGAGGAGCTCTATTAAAGGCAGCAGCATTGGGAAAAGTGAGAACTGCTATCTTAGAGTGTTGTTCTGCTTGTATTTTGTGAACTTAACATAGACTTAGATATAGGTATGGAAATCTTAATTGACAAAATGCTTACATAAGATAAGCTTGTAGGCATTTTACCCACCCCACTGTGGTTAGTATCATCTTTGGGCAGGTAGTCCCATGTGCTATAGGAGAGTATATTTTCTTTAATGAAAAACAATATATTTGTTATTCATATAATATTCTGCATGCATGTATGCCTGCACACCAAAAGTGGGCACCAGTTCTCATTGTATATGGTTACAAGCTACCATGTAGTTACTAGAAATTGAGCTTAGAACCTTTGGAAGAACAGCCAGTTTGTAACCTGTGAGCCATCGCTTCAGCCCTTAGGAGAACATATTAAACATGTCATGCAAGCAAGCCAGTAAGAAGCTTGGCCTCTACATCAGTTCCTGCCTCCAGGCTCCTGCCTTGAATTCATACCCTCCCTTCCTCAGTGATTGAGTGTGACCTAAAAGTTGTAAGAGGAAAGAAACACTTTCTTTCCCAACTTTCTTTTAGTCATCTTGTTTTAGTGCAACAATAGAAGCCCCAATTAGGACAATTATGCCTCTGCAGTCCATCTATTTCCCATTCCTTACTGTTAGAACAGTGTGGGGTATTCTCTGTCTATTTCATGTTCTATTTTCTTGTGGAATGCAGAGAATATGTGTACCAATCCTTCTCTAAAACCCAAGAGCAATGCGCGATATATCCAGGTGCTTCAGGAGCATTTGTCAAAATGGATGAATCAATAAATTATATTTTGGATGTACATTATGGAGACTTTGGCAGTGAGCCATGGAACAATTTCAGAATAAATTATTGAGCCGATCGTTTGTAAGCTCTTTGAAAATAAAGTGCCAATGACTGGAGTCTACCATAGAGTCACAGAGAACAAGTCATGGCCTCTGTTAATAGGATTTCCCTTGGTAGATGTGAATGCCTTTCATGGAGTGCCTGGACTTTTTTTGTTTTTTAATTTTGAAATAGTTTTGCTTTGAACACCACCCCTTCTTAAGCTTTCCTTTTGGCTTTGTGTCATGTCTAAGAGGTGTGTGAACCTCTAGTATGGAAGAAGGAGCTATTTGGTGTGGTGCAAGCAGCAGAAGAGACAAGGGTGGGAGACTGGTTTACAAACTAACTGGTTGAGAAGGGGTCATTTGCTAATTCTTAAATGCAGTTACCTGCGTTTGTGCAGAAACAATCTTGATCTAATCCACTTAACTGTCTTTATTTGACCTTCTTGAAGGTTTAAGTCATATTTTGTCAGCTGTTCCAATATCAGTGGAATCTTTTATTTCTCCTTCATTATATATAAAAAAATGTTCTCTCAAATTTAACCCAGGCTTTCTGGGTTTTTTTTGGGGGGGAGGGGTCTTTAAATGCTATATAACCATTAAAAAAAAAAGAAAGAAATAGCTTTGCTTTCAAAGACCTAATAGTTTTGTTCTAAAGCATTATGAGCAAGATGATAAGATGAGATCATATATTAAAACAAGAAATAGAAGTATTTCTGATTGGCCTCTGGTGCCACAGTGTTAGCATTTGGGTTAGTTTCATTCAAGATTTTTTTTAAAGCGCCTTTGATAAGGATATAGAGGGAAAATGTAGTTATAAAATAAAATACTTGCAGAACATTCAGACAGTCTGGGTGATAATTTCTGTCAGGGATATCCTTGTCAAGAAGGTATTTCTATACTGAGTGGGAGGTTGGCTATGTGATTTCCAAGTCTTTTTCCAAATTTAAAGTGTCATGCTTCCTTGAAGCAGTCACATCTCAGGATGTGCTACAGGTTCCTGTATAATCCGCGAATGCTCTACTTTGAACACATTTCATACTATATCACAGAGAAGAAGCAACTGATTTGCATCAGCTTGTGTACCTACTAGGGTTTCCCAGCAAAGGAAAGATTCAAAGGACAAAAATAAAATGCCTTACATATGAAACTAGGCCTTCAAGAAATGCACAGAGCTGCCTTATTCAAATCTGATACATTTGAAGTCACAATTGTTTGATCATTCAACTATCATCTGTCTACTTGTATGAAAAGTCAAGATTTGAAATGTGTTTTTCTTTCAGATTTTCACAAAATTTCAGAACTTCTGAATTCTTTTGTTTCTGTGACTGTTTGTGTCCCTCAGAAGTGATTTGTCTGTGTGCCACCTTTAGAGCCAATGAGCTAAGCAGAGCTTAACCTCTGTGTTTCAAAATCCTTTTAAATGATAATGAACCTGCATGGCTGTAGAATTTAATGTTATTTTCTGTCTGCAGCACAGACAGAGGGTTCTCTTTGTGTCAGGTATGATAGAAAAGGACATCAGAAGCCACAGAACATAGTTAGGTTGGATAAGTTCCATAAATGAAACAGCCTAGTTGAAAGAATTGGCTAGATTTTGGAAGGCAGCATAGGAGTGAAAGACTGTTTTGAACATAGCTTGGGTAATGTTATTCAAATAGGAAGCTTTCACGTTTGACTTGTGTGACCTTTTAAGTAGTAAATTGTCGCACATTCTACTGAGCTAATATTTCACGAATCAGCTCACTCCTGACTCTGATCAGAGTTGAGTGATGAAAAGACTAAAGTAAATAAGAAGCAGTTGCCCCATCTCCTGTGTTCCTGCTTGACAAAGGCTCATGGACCTTTCCTTTCTGTGTCTGTGGCTATGACCTACATCAAAACATTCGTCTTTACGAGCACTCATCCTGACAAATCAGTACAGGTCTTTATCATCCTCTGAGTCTCTTCTTCACAGTCCATTCTCTGTGAGCTATAACGCAATTTTTTTCTCAAATGATTTGAACACAAACAACTGCCTTTTATGTTAATGTTTTATAGCTCTTCATAGTTTAAACTAAAGTTCTATCTTATTCAAAATTTTCTGTTGTTGAACAAACAAGCGGGGTAGAAGCTAACTTAATGTTTTACCAAAGCCTGCTCTTTGCATCTAAATTTAAGATAACTATTTAAACCAAAATAGCAATGTAATTTTGCACTCACAAGAGTTATCTTTTTCTAAGTGTAATAGCATAGAAGATCACTTTAAAAACTGAAGTTAGCTTCTACTACTATAGAGAAGCTTATTCCAAATATGTATGTGGCATGCATTGTAGTTCTTTAACACTAGACATGTTCTAGTTTGCTTTATGTTGCTCCGATAAGCACAATGACTAAAAACAAACAAACAAACAAAACAAAAACAACAACAAAAAACAAATGGGGAGGAATAGGCATATTTCAAATTATAGGTTACAGTCCACCATGGATGGAAGTCAAGGAAGGAACCTGGAAAGAGGAATCAAATCAAGAACTTAGGGACATCCAGCTTACTGACTTGCTTCTTCTTTTCAGGATCACACACATTTCTTTACTTTTAAAATAGTTTTGATACGATACACATACACATATATATGCATACGCATGTCTAAGATTCAGTCATCTCCTCTTTGACCCCTGAAAGCACTCACAGAGAAAAGCACCTGAACTCTTGCACCTTCAAGAATGAGCTTTTACATGTTGTCCAAACTATATGAGATGCAGTGACTGATTTACATACTTAAGGAATTTGACATGAAAATTGGAACGTCAAGGTTTATAGTTGTAGAAGAGCTGTGGAGTTACATGAACATAACATATAGTTAAAAGAACCCCAGGTTTTTAATTGCTGAGTAGTATTCCATACTACTCAGCTATTAAAAAGGAGGAAATCATGAAATTCACAGGCAAATGGTGGGACCTGGAAACGATCATCCTAAGTGAGGTATCCCAAAAGCAAAAAGAAACATATGGTATATACTCACTTATATAGACCTATAGGATAGGAAGGT
>CM053752.1:79188645-79215026 GCA_028658305.1 Pachyuromys duprasi | reverse complement strand
GTCATGAACTCGATGGCTGGCTCTTTGACCCTCCCCCATACATGCCAGAGAGTAACAGCCTAGCTAGATCCCAGGGGAGAACATTGCAGCCAGCCCTGAGGAGACAAGATGATCTGGGGTCTTATGGAAGGGGAGGAGGTCCTCCCCCGTCGGTGGACTTGGAGGGGGTGGGGAGGAGATGAGGGAAGGATGGGGAGAGTGGGAGGGAATGAGGGAGGGGACTATGCCTGGGATGCAAAGTACCTAACCTGTGATTGATATAAAAATAAATAAATTACAAAAAAAAAACAACCCCAGGGCCAGAATTGGCACAATACATAAACACTGGCTCTTGGGGAGAGAGAAGCTGAAACACAGTTAGACCTGCAAGGGTATGAGACAGAGAAAGGTATTTTTGGAAGGAAGAGTTTTTGAGAGAAAGCAGGGACATGGGAGAAATGAAAACAGAGGCAAGCCACATGTGCCTGCTCCTGACTGGGATGCCAGCACTTGGCAGGCTGACACAACTGGATCCTCCTGAGTTTGAGCATCTTGAGACTTTGCCTTTTAAATGAACAATAGTGAAATAAAGCAAACAGAATGATAAAGATTCACATCCAGGGGAAAGAGGAACCCTATGCTGTGGGAAAGTGTCTACTTCTTAACGGGAACCAGCATAAGGAAGGGAAATCCGAAAGAATGTTATATTCTAACACACTGAGGTAACTAGAAGGTTTAAATCAACAAAAAATTCAAAGCAAGTATGGCCTCAAAATAGGTGTTGAAAACACCCTCTGCCTCTCTCATTAAAACAATCCATTTTTTATAATGTTTCTCACTTTATTTGTTACTATTCTGGCAATTTAAAAATGGTACAGACTCAGTGGCTGGCTTTTTGATCACCTCCCCCTTGGGGGCATGTAGCCTTGCCAGGCCACAGAGGAGGACATTGCAGCCAGTCCTGATGAGACCTGATAGGCTAGGGTCAGATGGATGGGGAGGAGGACCTCCCCTATCAGCGGACTTGGGAAGGGGGAAGGGCGTGGGAGAAAAAGAGGGAGGGAGGGTGGGACTGGGAGGAGATGAGAGAGGGGCTACAGCTTGGATACAAAGTGCATAAATTGTAATAAATAATAAATACAAATTAAAAGAATGATAAATTAAGCCTCTCAGATCCCTACCTTCAATTCATCCATTGAGTCACCTAAGGAAGGTATTTTTAGGGATCTAAATTTCTCTAAGTTCAAAGAAATAGCACCATTACAGAAGGGAGATAGCATTCATGGCTATGGGAAGGTAATGTATTTTCTAAGAGCATTAAATGAGATAATATATATTTCATGAATTGTCCTCTCTTGACACATTAAAGCACTGGCAACAGATAGCTGTTAGGGTCATTTGATTATTATTTGGCTCATAGTTTCTCTGAATAAACCAAAATGCCTCTATAAAGTAAACTTATTGACTAATAAACAATAAGAAGAGAGTTTAGAAAAGAGCCCATTGAAATAGGGAACCTGTGGCCATTTTCATGCTACTACTCAAATTTTAATGTTATGTGAAACAGTCTATCACACAAAAATGCCCTAAGCGAAAAAGGGACTTTTATCTGTGAGGTTAAGAGTGTTGTATTGTGCACTCCAGGTTTTATTCCATTCACTTGCTCAAAGATAAGCAGCAGGCTATTACACTCTTGTAGGGCTGTCTTCAGAGACTATTTCCAGCTACTACGTGTGGGAATGCTTTATGAGATATCAGCGTGTGTGAGATGAGATAGCTTGGTTTGTCATGGACAGATAGGCCATGTGCTGCAGCAGACTGATGGCTTTGTCTTTTATCATTGTCACAGGCTTATTTAACAAGCTGTGATGCCGTGGTTCATCACAAAGAAAGCTGCCATTCTCCAGACACGTGGTCTGAACATCCTTTCATCTCTGAGCCAGGACAGTCTGTCATATGACACCAAGCAGACCAGCAACTCCAGAGTCCAGGCTGTGACCTTAGAATTAGGAAGTTTGTTCTAGTGCAGATCCTCGGTTTGCACCTTTGATTAGATTAGATGGAGGAGAAAAATACATGTAAGCATTTAAATTGGATATGCTGATAATATGTTGTTACAACATCACCTGAAAGGAAATGCTAAAACCAGTTGTGCTCATGGGGTAATTATCATGATGTTGTTCTGAGTTACAAATAAATCAATTAGATTCATTAGTGCCATTATTTCTCCATTTTAACAAACTCATCTCATCTCTATGTATTAGTGAGACGTAATCTTTTGAAATAGCTTTGTAGCTTCGATTGTAAAAGTTCCTTGGAGACTGCTGATGAATAACTTGGCTTTACGTGAGTCTGCAGCATCTGAAAACATGGTCTCTTCCATTCTGGGATAAATCAGTGATGTGTGCAGAGCCATGAAGAAAACATCCTTCAATATTTCTAAAGGAGTTTTCCTGCTAAGAGTGTATGGAGCCCCTAAGATTGTTGGTTTTCGCCCACAATCTGTGGGACACATATTAGCTGTGGAAACTGAGCCTGACTTGCTGAGTACAGCACATTGCCTGCCCCTGGACAGAGAACTCTGCTATAACTGTGACTTGGCCGATCACATTAAACTACTTTGGAGACATTAAAGTATAAATATTTCATAGGTCCCCTTGCAGGATTGAATTTAAACTATAGCATTTCAAAGATTTAGTAGTTTGGATTCTCTGGTGATTTCTGCCTCTTTTGTTCTCTTTAGACTCTATATTTTGCAAAAGCTGCTTTTACAAATTTCAGTTTTCTTTTGCCTGCTACTATTTTCTTAAGATGTCCAAATATGATTAAAGAACTGGAATATTAGCTGTATAGTTTTAAATCTAAAGGTAAAGGAATGCTTTAGTCACCAAGTGTCTCTTATGAAGAGACCGAATCCTAAACTTAAGAAGAATATTTTGTTTTGTTGGTTTTGTTGTCTAATTGAGAATACAGATGGTGGTCACAGCTGGGTTCTGAATGAGAACTCAGGTTTGACCAGGACTCTGCTAACGTAGCAGTATGTTCTGGGACTATATGTGCAAAAGAGTCAGCATGGTCTTAATCACTTGCTATAGATACCTAAACAAAGATGCAAGGTAGTTTAGAAGTGGAAAAAAGGAAATCGAAGGCAGATGTTCAGCAAATGAACTACTCTCTTACATGAAACAGTTACCCTATTTTTTTTTAATATGAGAGCTTTCCAAATTTGCCGCAAAGGCAACTATAAATACTACATGAGTATTCAATAATACAGGTGAAATTTCTATATTTCTGTTAGCTGAAAAATAAGTTTGTATATCTGAGCATATTAGTGCATAGCTTTAATCCCAACATTTGGGAGGCAGAAGCAGGTAGAGCTCTGTGAATTCAAGGTCAGCCTAGTCTAAATAGTGAGTTCCAAGACAATCAGAGCTGCACAGTGAGACCTATATCCTGAAAACAAACAACAACAAGAAAAACAAACCAACCAACTAAAGAGAGTTTGCATGACAGAGCTAAACCAATTATGCTCTGTGATCATTATTCAAATTCTCAATTAGAAAGAGAAATAAAATTCTCCCCTATTTCAGCAATTTGTCTTTTTCCAAGAGATATTTTTATTGACAGGATGCATATTAGTTTTCTCATTACTGTAAGAAAACACCAGACAAAATCAGCTTAAAGAGGAAAAAGTTTATTTTGGCTCACAGTTCTAGGGCACCATCAATTAGAGCAGAAAAAGTTGTGGCTTTAGGAGTTTAGTATAGCTGGTTACGTTGCATCCATAATCAGGAAGAAGTGAGAAAAAAATACTGGGTTATAACTTTTTCCTATTTATACAATCTGGAAACCTAGCCTATAAAATGATGCATTTAATATGGGTCTTCAAAACTAAATGAATCTGATCTAGAAAGTTTCTCACTGACATGCCCATAGATTGTCTCTTAGAAAATGTGAGATCTTATCAAATAACAATCAATATTAATCATCACAAACTCATTGTTGCCAACTCAGCACTGAAATGTCAATTTTAAGGCAGTCCTTTGTCCTCAGAGTCTCATGGTCAGCTTCTAATGCAAAACCAGCTCAGGCTCAGCATAAAAGTCCCCAAAGTCTTTAACATTTTCAATCCCTTCAGAAGAGTAAGGGCTGAGGTTTTTAGGAGACTTAAAGCACCATTTTAAAACTGAAACTGTATAACATCAAGGTCAAATTATGTGCTTCTAACATAAAACAGCACAGAGAAAATATTCTCATTCTGAAAGGGAAATATGGGGAAATAGGAAACAATGGTCTAACTAAAGCAAGACTGAAAGCCTCCAGGATGGTAGCTCCTGCAGCTCCACATCAGACATCTTGGGCTCATGATAGAATCATCTGGGATCCAGTGACCTTGGGTAGGAGTTGTCCAGGTTGACCACCTGAAACACATGTAATTTCTTTTGGGGTAGATCCATTTCATGTCTATAGATTTTTTTCAACAATGTTCTATTGTCCTAGCTTTTCCAACATGCAGCAGCGAGGAGAAACAAGCATGAAGACAGAGTTCAAGGCTCTATTTCAACTTAGAGTTCACATTTATTCAGTAGCCTCTCTAATCCTTCTGACATGGGTTCTAACACTGCCACATATTAGCTGGCACCTGGTTGCAAGCCTGAATGACCCTTTTACTCTTGAATCTATCATGCCTGCAAATCCAGTAACATTTGAATGGCATTGCCAAGATCTGCTGGCAGACCAGATGTGTTTCTGTCAGGCCTGGACTTCTTAGGACACAGTTGTATCAACCTCTGAATGCTGAACAATGAAAATGCTCAGTAGCCATTGTTTTGGTGCAAGTGATTCCTTGCACGCCACTCTCCTTTTACTCTCTTCTTTCGAATGAATCTGCGTTTTCACAAATGGGGCCATAAATATTTGAGGTTTAGCCCTCAGAGTGCCCTTCCTATAGTCCGAGTGAAGAGCTCAAGGCATCTATTTGATTATTGTAATCTCTAATAACTACAGCTGTTTTATCTGTACCCTCCTTGTCTGGCAACTGTAAATTTGTACTCACCTGTTTCCTTTCCATATGTCACCTTTATCACATCTCTCCTCTTTCTTACTGTAGACCTCAGTAGGAGGAATGAGCAACACCTTTCTGAATGCTCATCTATCGTCAAACTTTCTCCACTGAACAATTTAGTCCATCACTTTCTATGTCAGCCTCAATGAAGTCAACATCTTGGCAAAATGCAGCTTGATTCTTTGCCAGGATAAAACCTGAAGCCTATATCCTGCTGCCAAAAGAGCCCTTTTTCCCCTTTGAAATCTCATGAGTTGGGCCTCCATTCCACATTTCTTTCGGCAGTCTGATCTTCAAGACACTACTAGAGTGGCTCATTAAGCTCTAGTTTCACTATTCAAGAACACTCTATCCTGCAGATGAAACTTTCCACCTCTCCCTCCAAATCAGAGCCATGCATTGCCCTCTTCCTCATAGCAATAGCCCCACCATTGATTATAAACTTTCTGTCTTAATCACTTTTCTCATTGCTTCAACATGACACCTCACAAAAACAATTTATGGAAAGGATTTCTTTTCTTCCTTTTCATTTTTGTATGGGTTTGTATGTGTGATTTATTTGCATGTGTGCAGGAACGTTCTCATTCATGTTGTGCAGGTGCTCATTCATGTGTGTGTTTGTGTGTTGTATGTGTGTGTCACATGGAAGCCCAAAGCAAATATTGAGAATCTTCCTTAAACCACTCTCCTCTTGTTGAACTGAGACAGTGTCTCTCAAATAAGCTCAGGGTTTGCCAGTCTATCTCGTCCAGCTACTCAGATTGCCCCAGAGATACCTTCTCTCTGATTTTTAAGTGCTGAAATCACAGGCATGCCATCATGTCTATCTGACATTAACATGGGGCTAAGGACCCAGGACCCAAAGTCTTATCCTCATGTTGATGTGACATTTGGTTGGTCATCTGGGCTAGCTCCACCTCAGTTGGCTTACAGTTTGAGGCTATCTGCCATTATGGCATGGCAGTCATAGAAGCAGAAGTATGAGGCTGCTGCTCACAGAATTAGTGGTCAAGGAACAAAAATATGGAGGCTAATGATGCTCAGTTCACCTTCTGCTTTTAATGGTTCCTAAGAAAGGCATCTCCCCACAGTTGGGGATTCTATCATGAGCCCAATATACCTGATGTGGAGCTGCAGGAGCTGACATCCTGGAGGCTTTCAGTCTTGCTTTAGTTAGATCATTGTTTCCTATTCCCCCCATTTTTCCCTTTCAGAACAGGCATATTTTCTCTGTGCTATTTTATGTTGGGAGCATGTAATTTGGCCTTGATGTTATACAATTCCAGTTTTAAAATGGTGCATTAAGTCTCCTAAAAACTCAGCCCTTATACTTCTGAAGGGGTTAAAATGTTGAAGACTTTGGGGACTTTCGTACTGAGACTGAGCTCATTATGCATTATGAGATGGCCATGAGATTGGCTACATAGATATTTTGGAATGCTTAGTCAGTCTAGAAATAAAACTTTGCCATCACAATTCTAAATGACTAAGCACGCTGAAAAAAAAAACGTAGCCAGTCCCATGTTGGTGTGTTGGTGTGAGGTTCTCTGGGGAGACAATTTCTCCCATTCAGCATTCTTTGGTCATCAGTCATTCTTTGTGTAGGGCACAGGGCTCCTGGGCTTTCCCTATTTCACTTTAGTGAGTCTATTGTTGTCCGTGTTCAGTGCATGTTCATTTAGTTGTGCTGCTGATACTTTAGGGCTGTATGACTTGGACATAACCAAAAGACACAATCTCACAGCAAATTCCCTGATCCTCTCTAGCTCTTACAATCTTTCTATACCCTCTCCCACAATAAAGTGTGGGAATTGTTTTGTAGATGTATCTGTTTGGACTGGCTGTCACACTCTGAATTTTGATTAGTTGTGGTTTTCTGTAATGGCCTCTGTCTGCTGTTTGAGGAGTGAAGACCAAACTTTTCCTGGATATGAGGACAAACTTTTCATCCCTGTTTTACATATACGTAGAAAAATTTTAATCCATCAACATGGCTGCTCTAGCAAGGGATCACATCCAAAGACATAGGTCTGTGTGATCTGGATGGAATGCCAACATGCTACACACCTTTAATCCCTCTGGCTGGAATATATACATGCTCTTAGTATATATCTTTAATCTCAAACGATGTCTAGTTGAAGGCCAGACAAAGAGATGAATCAGAGAAAGATTTGACAGAATGGCATACACCTAACTCTCATGAGAACAGCACAGGAAAGAGAGGTTATTTAAAAGAATTGCAGGGAGAGGAAGGGACTGAGAGTTTTAGTTGAGTTCAGTTGGTGATGGAGGCAGTCAGAAGGCAATGCAATGGAATTGAGTTCATGGCAGCTCAGTTGGAGGCAGGTCAGTTTGTGGACAAGTGGCAGTTTTTCTGGGAGAGATTTACAGAGATAGGTTGCAGAGAGAACAAGCTGGACGCAGTGAGAAAATGAGCCAGAGAATGAGAAGGAGCCAGAAGATTAGAACAGATTGCTAGAGTTAGGTTGAGATCAAGAAGAGCAATTCAGTCAGAAGCTGAAAGAAGCCAATTTGAATCAGTCATCCTTGAGAGGAGTTTAAGCCAGAACAGATGAGTTGAACCAGCCAGCAAGTGAAAGAATTAGAAAGAATTAGAAAAGGTGAGCTTATTCAGCAGTAAGTCTCCAAGACAACAATTACATCAGGCGAATAAAAGTTACTTTTACACACACACACACATACATATATACATACAAAAGAAGAGTCAATAAGTTTGAAGGAGAGTAAAGAGCAGTGCAATAGAAGGTTTAGAGAAAGAAAAATCATGAGGAAAATAATATAAGTATGTTATAATCTGAAAAAGTAATACAAATTATTTTTTAATTACACGTAGTAGCTAAAGAAAGGTTTTCAGTTTCCACATTTTTTGTTATTCTTGAATTTAAAATATACCAGAAGTGTCTAATCTAAGTAGTGCAAACATTTGTCATAGTCAATTTGCCAAGTTAAATTAGAATCTCAATGAATTAGATGTGGTTAAATTTTGTTATAACTATGATTCAGGTTGTGACATTCTGTTTTTGTCAACTTGGTTTCCAGTACTTAAATGGTTAAAATTTTTCAAATATGATGTTACTTTTTGGTGTGATAAGACACCATGACTAAAAATGTTTTAGGGATGAAAACAAAGAGTTCATTTTGCCTTACAGCTTACAATCCATCACTGGGGGAATCCAAAGCAAGCCCTGAAAGAGAGGAATGCTCTTCCTGGTTTGTTTCTTGGTTCATATCCAGTTACCTTGCCCTCTGCTCCTGGCTCCTGTTGCCCACAAGGGGTCAGCTTTGTCTTCATCCATCAGGAATCAAGAAAGTGTCCCACAAATATGCCCATAGATCAAGCTGATGGAGGCAATTCCCCAGTTTAGATTCCCTCTTCCCAGCTGATGACTGAGGCTAAATATGACAGGTGGTGAGTATAATCTTAATATATAGCAAAGAGAATGTGAACAGAGTCTGGCTTGTGAGATCTTTCATCAGCCAGACTTGGTTGATGATCTCTTTTAGTTTAGGCAAATTAGCTCTTCAATGGAGGTGACATGACAGAGATGAAGGACTTTGAAAAAGTTTTCATAATGTAGTACATTTATGTAATATTTTCATTCTCCCCTGATTTTTAAAAACATGTTATGTCCAAATATCCAATAGCTATATTTTATAAAACTTATGTCAGTGATACAAAATATATCATCAAAAATATTTTTAAATATTAAAAAAATATTCACTAGAAATGTTAAGTATTCTATATGTTGGTGGATTATGTCTTTAAGAAAAATGCTATGCAGAATAAAAGAAAAAACATCAAGAGTTTATCCACACAGAACTCTATATTTAATATTCGCAGGTTAAATGAAAGCATGATCAGTTAAGTTCAGTCAATTCAATGAGAATTATTTACAGATTTTTCTATTTAATTGTTCAAAATACAATCTTTAAATTTAAGCTGAGCAGCAGATATCAAATGGTGAGTTATTAATAATTATAGAGATGGTATCTTATTCTGTAGCTCATGCTGGCCTGGAACTTACTTTGTAGCTTAGATGGTCTCTAAGTCATGACAACTCTCTTGGCACAGAATCCTAAGTGCTAGAATCTCAGGTTTTTGCCCCACAATTCTAGAAATGAAAGCTTGAGCATCACACATGAGAACTAAGCTACATGCCCAGCCCTAAAATTTACACTCTTTGCACATTCTGGGTATCCTTGTATATATGACCCAAATTGAACCATGAAAATCTATTTCATTCAGAATACCTGTTAAAATGAAGAATCACCCTTCATATTAATGGCTTCCACTTTGGTTTTCTGCCAGAACACAAACAAATTGTGTTTGTGATATATGAGCCAAAGATCAAATAACAAAGCATATGTAGCTCTCTAGTGAGAACCAAGAATTTTATCATTCTTTACAGGACTGCCTCCAAGGTTGATATTCAGTATACTGTGTAGACATAGCCAAGAAGGTCAGAATACTTACTTTCCTCTCTGCAATTCAGGTTGAGTGAGTTATGACAACTCTAAAATTCTAACGACTGTATATAGGACATGTTTTCTTTCCTTTTAAAGTGTGTGTTAATTTCATTAAGAGAATTTTTGCTAATACCCAGGGCTTGACATAATGTAGTGCATATAACACTTTCGTCAGAATTTAGGGTTTTCACAAAGAACATTCCAGACTCCCAGATTCCCATAACTATGGCATTTATTTTTCAGACAATGCCTCTTTTTGTAGCCCTGGCTGTCTTTGAATCAATTCTGTAGACCAGGCTGGCTTTGAAGCAGAGATCCAGATGCTTCTCGTTCCTGGTGCTTGGATTAAAGGCATGTGCTGGCACACCTGGATCTAGCAATGTTTGATTCCATACTTTCTTATAATGGAAACAAATGTGAATAAGATACTATTGCAGCACAGACTGATCTTCTTCTTCCTCATTGTCTTCATCTTTTTTCTACTCCTTTTTTCTTTTTTCTTTGTTTCACACATTTCATTCTAAGGCTGTTGTTGAAGTTCATTATTTAGTTCGTATTTACCAACTTTTAGATGTAATACTTTATATGCTTTGAAAATGGGTAGCATATGGTTTATTTCCAGAAAGTAAGTTTTTACAGCCTAGTGGCCAGATTTTTATTACTGTTGGTAAATTCAAGTCATCAGAAAGTAGATCAGACAACAGCAAAAAATGATGAAAAAACTCTCTTGTAAAATGGCTTTCTGAAATTAGATATTCCCAATCGGTGTTTCCAGTATCACTGTTGATAAGATGAATATATATGTTTTAAAAAAGGGATTAGAAAAGAGCTTGCAGATCACTAGTACTAGTCAAACACTGTAACCACAGCATAGTGATCACAGACAAATACAGTTTAGATATTTTATGAAATATGATTTTAATATTTATTTTCACTTAAAATTTTTTACATGAGGAGACAAGATGATCTGGGGTCAGACGGAAGGGGAGGAGGTCCTCCCCCGTTGGTGGACTTGGAGGGGGCGGGGAGGAGATGAGGGAGGGTTGGGGAGGGTGGGAGGGAGTGAGGGAGGGGGCTACTTATGGGATGCAAAAAACCTAACCTGTGATTGATATAAAAATAAATAAATTTATTTTAAAAATTCAAAGGTATTAAATTAAAAATTTTTTACATGTGTGTTTGCCTAGATATATGTATGGATACTAGGTAACATAATCATTAGTGCCTACAGAGGCCATATGAGGATGTCAGATTTTCTGAACTGGAGGTGTAGGAGGTTGTGAGCCACGTGATGTCGGTGCTGGGAACAGAACTCAGACTCTCAGCAAGAGTCGAGAGTACACTTAAAGACTGTGGCGACAGCTCTCTATTTTTCATTTTTAAATTTTATTTATTTATTTATTACAGTTTATTTGCTTTGTATCCCAGCTGGAGCCCCCTCCCTCAGTCACTCCCAATTCCACCCTCCCTCCCTCATCTCCTCCCATGCTCCTCCCCAAGTCCACTGATAGGGGAGGTCCTCCTCTCCTTGCATCTGACCCTAGCCTATTAAGTCTCATCAGGACTGGCTGCATTGTCTTCCTCTGTGGCCTGGTAAGGCTGCACCCCTCAGGGAGAGGTGATCAAAGAACCAGCCACTGAGTTCATGTCAGACAGTCCTTGTTCCCATTACTAGGAAACCCACTTGGAGACTGAGCTGCCATGGGCTACCTCTGTGGAGGGGATGAGGTTTATTTTTTTTTTAAGAAATATTGTCCATGTGACTGAACTAAACCCAATTTTCAAATAGTTGGTCTTACTCTGTGTACGTGTGTACAGCTGCACATAGTGGCCAGAGGACAACTGTCCTATCTCAGGTGCCTTCCACCTTCTATGGTTTTGAGATAGTGTCTTAGACTTGGCTTGGTAATTGTCCAGTAGGCCAGGATGGTTGGGTTGAGAGAGTCCCAATTCCTAAGTATCTTCCTGATTCTGCATCTCCCGTGCTAGGATTAGAAATGCGTGTCACCACATAAGGCTTTTTAAATGTGCGTTCTGGAGAGTGAACTCATGTGCTTGTGATTAGTTGCTCATACAATGGTCTCTGGTATGTTCATCCTATTGCTATTATATATCTTTCTGATATTTAATGTAAGACTCAAGGGAATGTGGAAGTCAGCAGGACTTCTCAGTGCTTGGCCTTGACAAGTAAAATCTCACTAGAAAGCAGTTTAAGAATGCAGGTGGTACATCTTTATTAGCTGCAGGCTTTCTTTCCTCCTCTTTTGTTGGTGACAGAATCTCACAATGTGGCCTAACGTTCCCTCCAAGTTATAGTCCTTTTGCCTCAGCCTGCCAGCTTGACATTACAGGTAGATAGATGCCTTTCTCTCTAGCCACAGCCATGGTTTTTCAGGTTATGAAATGAGTGTGAGAGGCTAAGAGATATTTTTAATTGAGTTTCAACTAGGCTCAGTAAACTATGAAAACTATGTATATTTTGTCTCATCAGGTGCAACTAAAATATGTACTTGAACTTTCAGTTTTAACTTAAGTGTTTTTTTTTTCCTTTTCATTGAGTTTCACATTTCATATTGCACCACATTTTTGGTCCTAGTATAGAACAACATTTACTAAAATATGTGTAGAAAGCACCATTTTACAATTGACTATGCAAGGTTTATGATTGCTTTCCTCACACAATGCTTTTGAATATTTCATAGCTTTTCCTGAGCTGAGTTGATGCACTGACATCTGTCTCGGAAAAGGAAGCATCTGCGTTCACCTTGCCTGTGTTTTCTAAACTCACACATCTTTTATTTTTATTTTTGCTTGAGGAAGATTAGAAATGCAAAAATGAATAATTAGCTCTCCTGTCTACCTGCTTTGTCACAGTCATCCTTGAATCACTTTTCTGTTTGTAAAGAGCTTTAGTGAGAACATTAAGAACATTTACAAAGCACTCTGCTCAAACACAAAATCTGGGACAGGGTACATAAATGATAAACAAAAGAGAATATGTGCATATGCAGAGTGTGTGGGCACACACTCACACACAAACACACACACACACACACACACACACACACACACACACACACCACACACCACTGAGTAACCCAGAGTCAGGTATTGACTGAGGGAAGAGTATGTGACTCTGGAAAGTAGAATAACAAAACAGGAAAGGAGACAGAGTGCATTAAATCCCTCCATAGAATTTTGTTCTGATGGTAAAAGGCAATCCATCTGTTGTGTTCTTATAAATATAGGCACAAAAAAAATTCAAGTGACTAATTCTTTGTGTCACTTGGAGTCATAGTATTGTGCATATAACTTCAGAAGGGTTAAGATATCCCACATAGAAATAGAGAAAATGAGCAGAGTACTGGACAGGGAATGAGAAGCCTCAGATTCCAGCTTTAGATGGGGCATCTTAAGCCTGAGTATGCAATCTTAGGGAAGGGACTTCATCAAACTGTGGTTAGTTTTCTTCTTCCTGCTCATTTTTTTCCAAGGTCTTTCTATGTAGCTCTTGCTTCTGGGATTTACTATGTAGAGCAGGTTGTCCTCAGCCTCCTGTGTGCTGAAAGACCAAGTACCACTACAACCAGCTTAGTTTTCTTTGTTATTGAGCAAGAAGAAAATACTGTGAGACTCCTATAAAAAAAATAAAGTACTTTATGTTTGTAGTGGCTTGAATGGGAACAGATACAATGGCCCCAGTTGGCGGAACTGTTTGAGAAAGGTTACCAGATACAGTCTTGTGGGGAAAAGTGTGTTTCTGAGAGTAGGCATTTCAAAGACCCATGTTTTTTTTTTTTTCTGTTATCTGTCTTTGCTCTCTGTGTGGTTCTCAAAATGTGAGCTCTTAGCTACTGCTCTACTCATAACTGTCTGCCTGATGTGTGCTCTCCTTGTGACGGTCCTGTACTCGAGACCTCTGGAAGCCTCAGTAAAAATCTTTCTTTTATAAGTTGCTTTGGTCACTATAGCTCTTCAGAGCAATCGAAAAGGAAATAAGACAACACACAGGAAATACATTGAAAAAAGAAACTACCTGTTCAGATATCTCTAGATTGATGGGTAAAAGGCATAAACTCTTTTTTTTTTTACTGTCCAAAATTGTTTATTGGGCATGAATTTGACAAACATTACATGTGTTGGCAGTAATGATGGAGCTGGAGAGTACTGTGAGAGCCCCTGATAGTGGGATGAAACTCGTGCCCCTTTCCAAGATCTGTCCAAGATCTCTGCTGTGTATTTTGAAAAAAAAAAAAAAAAAGAGTAAATGTGGTGAGAGGGAAACAATGAAAGGTAGATTCAAACTATTTGTACTACTTTGAATGATAATAATGTTTGTATATAAAAATACCTTAGCCTAATTTTAAGATTATATATAAATAGAATATATACATATCAATATAAAAATCACAAATGTTACCAATAAAGTTAAGCTGTTTCCTGGAAGTAGTTAGGCAAATCTTAACCCACTCTTATCAGTGTTTACCAAATATGTCATCTACCACGGTTGCTCTTATTCAGTGCGTATTTGCTGGATCTGGAAAAGATGGAAGCTAGGTGGAAAGAACAGAAAGCAGGCAAGCAGGGTGCACAGAAGGAAGCAGTGCAGGAAGACAGAAGAAAGAAAAAAAAGAGTTCTAAGATCAAAACACCCTACTGTTTTACTTACTCTTCACAAGAAAGAAGGTGCTACAAACATTTCAGGATCCTCCATTGGTAACAAATAGCTCCAGCTGTTTTGTTTAAGACTGGAAATGAACAAATATATGTTTACAGCAAGTTGCCCTGTTTATTTTTGTCGGTCTTTATGTTATGCAAGGCAAGTTGAGCAGTGTGCCTCAGTTCTGCAGCCTGCAGTTTAATCCATTTTGGTCATTCTTTTTAATAGCCACAGCACAGTACTGGAAGGGTTCCTCACCACACATTCCATTCATCATATGGAGTGTTATTTACATACTCTAAAGCATCCGTTGTTATTTCAACATTTCAATATTTTATTTATAGTTTCATTGCATGTTTAGATAAAATTTAAGATTAATCTCATTCTACATAGGTGGCTGTTTTATTAGTGTAGTGAGCTATGGTGAGATTATTTAATAATCTCTTCTTATAATAGCAATTAATTTACTCCATTAAAGAACATTATTTCAAGTATGAAGTATAATCTCTCAACATTTAGTTCTATGAAATTGTCTTGGAAATAGATGTGTAGAATCAATGAATTCACTTCATTTTAGCTATCCTCTGCACCCTCCACTGGGCTGTCGCTATGTTCCATTTCTGTTTTGTTTTTCCTCCCACATCCGACTTCTCCCTTTAAGTTGTGGTTGCCAGAAGAGACAGGTGGTGCATGAAGGTTACTTAAAACTTTGCCAAATTTAGCACCGTCGCAAACATCGGTCAAATCAAGTGGAAAGGGATGCCAGGACTGGAGGAAAATCAGAAAGTTTGAAACTGGCAACATCTTCCCTCACCCTTTGGATGCATTTTAACACCTTCTTCTCTGGTTCTGACTGTAAGCCATAGAAAACTCTGAATTTGAGTTAATGAGATGAGTTCTATTGTTGCTTTGCTGTATGCCAGACACCACAATGCAATATATCATTTAGTTGTCACAGCACTTTCACGTAGTGGGTGGGATGATACATATTTCACAAATGAGGAGTTTGAGGCTCTTGAGCACTGAGGTCATTTACCTGAGATCATATACTGATTTAAAAAAAATCACACAGCTCAAATGTCAGTGGATTAGTAGTAAAATCAGTGGTGCTTACTTGCTCGTCAGGAGACATTTGATAACGTCTGGAGGGAAGATAGTGGATCTTCTCTGATGGGATAAGGTCATTATTGATGTCTGTTGTGTAGAGATAGGGATTCTACTAAACACCCTGGACACACATGATGGTCCTCTAATATTCTTCTAGTTCAAATGTCCACAAGCCTGAAGTTAACGGATTCAAACTCTAGGCTCAGGTTTCTCTCTATTATACCACTGTATTTTTCCTCGTGGACTAAAAATGAACCTATTAAAGTAACAGCATGAGCGATAGTTTGGAACACACTCCAGAGGGCATATTAGTGGGAAGTCATGACTCCATGACCCACAACCAGAAAGTATAAGTACAGAAAATCATAAGTCCTTGTCTGATGTTGTGGAGATAGATGATCTGGAAATAGGATTCAAGTATTTTTGTTGCTGTTTTGTTTTGTTTTTTTACTAAAGAAGAAAACGCATGTGTGCATATTAGTATGTGTGCATGTGTATAGACAGATTGATACAGATTGCAGAGGTAGCATTGCTGAGTGCAAGCAAGGAGTAGGTAATCGGTAATGCATGCTAACATTTATGTTCAGCATGTACTGAACCTATGATCTGTTTTAACTTACAATGGAGAAATTTTAACTATAAAAGATTAACTTAAACAAATGAACAAACTGTGCTCTAGGTCTGTTGTAAATCCAAGCATGTTGCTCCAGAACTTATGTTCCTTATTTTTGATAGTATAATCTTCTTTCTTTCTTTTTTATTTTTTAATAATTTATTCTCTTTATATCCCAAGGGCTACCTCTTCCCTTGTCTCCTCCCAGGCTCACATTCCCTCCCTTTCCCCCTAACCTCCTCCCCTAGACCACATAAAGGAAGAATCCTCCTCTGCTACCATCTGTCCCCTGCCTATCAAGTCTCATCAAGACTGCCTGCATCCTCTTTCTTTGAGATTCACATCTAAACTTTGAGCAGAGATCAGGGAGTCTTATGGAAGATTGGAGGGACAGAAGGACCCAGAGGGGACAGGGACTCCACAAGGAGACCAGCAAAGCCAACAAATCTGGGCTCAGTGGTCCTTGCAGAGTCTGATGCACCAAGGAAGGAACATGCACGAGAGAACCTAGACCCTATGCTCAGATGTAACACATGGGCAGCTCAGTCTCCATGTGGGGCTGTCTCCTGACATGGACTCTATTATCCACTCTTAGAATGTATGTTCTTGAACACTATCAAATGTTTGTTCTGATGCAGGGTGATGTTGGACTCCTAAAAAGGGGACTTTTGCAAACCTATTAACTGACTCAAGCTGGGTTTCAAAAAGGGGAGCCTAACTGAAATTACAAGAGTGAAAAAGTGTGAAAACAATGTAAAAGCTGCAAGGTGGAGAGATGCTTCATGGGTCTGTCACATAACGACAAAGTGAACTATGTCAAGACATAGCACAGCCACAAGCACAAAAGGTTCAAAAGGTGGCAAGTACTCACAGGTGATTTTTTTTACCACTTTGTTGAAAAGTTATTGTCTTTGGTATAGCATGCTTTCTGTATACATCAGAAGCCATTTGATATAATTCCTATGTCTTCTTCCTTAGTGGTCCTGGGGCCATCTGTGTCCCTCTAACATCAGAAGGTCCAGGGCATTCAATAAGGAACATTTCCACTTGCATAGTCTCTGTTTTCCAAGGCATGGCCTTATATCCTTTCATTTTCTCCTGCCTCCTCCAAAGGTTTGGCCTATTAGGGTCCTTCCCCCACAGAAAAGAGGCTACCTGAGCCTTGACATCACGCTTAGTGCAAAGAATATGTTTTCCATTTTATTTGGATAATGTTTCACACTGCCAGCAGAGCAGCAGAAGTTTTGCTTTAATATTGTCAGCGCACTAAGTTCCTGGATTAAAAAAAAACCAATTAAACTTAAATTATTTTTGTTAGTAAAATAAAACATTTTTGTTTGCTCTAAAACTTTTTTTTAATTTAACAGTATGTGATTAGTTATGAAAAGTCACATGTTCCCTGAGACATATAGAGATCAATTTATGATAGAAGTGGCCATTTGTTTGGCAAACACACCCAAAGACGGATGAGTAATGTGTGAGCATGTAAAGAATTATGACCCCTACAGGGAAAGCTTAATACAATTCTTACAACACTTAGTGTGCTTACAATGCTCAGTACTCATACTAATAAACCAGAGTGGATGTCACAATGTATCTATGAAGCCACTGTGAGATCATACATATTTTTAAGGGTGAAAGAGTTTCTTTTAGATCAAAATTTCAGGTTACAGTCCGTAAAATTTTAAATATTCTTGAGTGCTCAACTCAATTGTCCAGTATTTAATATATAGTTTTTATAATTTAATGTGCAGTGTCTAATATTCTCTTCATTCTATTCTTTTTTAAATTTATTTTTAATTTCTACTTTACATTCCAATTGTAATCTCTTCACTACTTTCCCCCTCATTCCACCTCCAACCGTATCCCTCCGTCCCCTTCTCAGAAAAACAGTGAACCCCCTCCCTCAAACCACCCCAGCACATCAAGTCCCATGAGGACAGAGTTCATCCTCATCCATTAAGGCCAGGCAAGGCAGCCCCATTCAGGGGAAGTGATCACAAGCAGGCAACAGAGTCCATGTCATACACAGCATACCCACTCAACTTTCTAGAGGGCCCACACACAAAAAAGGTTAAGCTTCCCATTGGTTACAAAATGTTTTGGGGACCTAAGTCCATTTAATGAATGCTCTTCGGTTGGTGCTTCCATCTCTGTAAACCCCCACGGTACCAGGTTAGTTGACTCTGTTGGTCTTCTTGTGGTGTTCTTGTTCCCTCTGGGTCTTTCTATCAGCCCACCACCAACCCCACTATCACTAGATTTTTTTGTATTTTAAAATGGACTGGGGGAGGGGCATAGGAGAAGAATAGGGAGGGAGTATAGGATTGGGAGGGAAGAGGGAGGGGACTACATCTGGTATACAAAGTGAATAAACTGTAATTAATAAAAATAATTAGCAATAGAAGCCTCTTTGTGTTATAATGATACCAAATTATGTAAAATAACAGAATGGTAATTATTTACTCAAATTATTTTCTTCCCTCTTCTATTTAAATCACAGCAAATAAACATCTCAAGTATAGATAGAAAACTTCTAATGTCTATATTATCTGCAATTTTAGGTGAAATTAATGCAATCATGTTTTTAATATTTTTAGTAATTAAAATTACTTATTGTCTTACCAATATGTATATAATGTGTCCTGCTGAGAATACATGACAAACATAAACACTGAATTCATGGAACTTGAATCCTAAAGAGGCAAATGCACAAAAAAACAAGTCAAATAACACATTCAAAACTGCAGATTGAAGTAAGAAAATAGTAAGTTTTCATGACATGTGCTGTGAGAGAAGAATATAAGTTGTTTTCAAATCATCACAACATATTATATGCTTCCAAAGATGTCAGTGTTATGTAAAGACTGACCAAGCAAGCGTCAGACAGAAGATTACCCCTCAATACAGGGAAAATATGCCAAAGATTTTAATATGAGGTACTTATGCTAATAGAACTAACAAATGCCAGGTGAATTATAGGGGCAAGGCAAAAGATGGAGTTTTTGATACTAATTCTGTATCCTTTCATTGTGAACATTTGCCATATCATAATAATCTTTTTAAAAATAAAGGCAGAGTACAGTTTTACAAATTTAAATTTTTGTTTCAAATATGTAGTTTTCTTTGCACAATGCAATACACAAAGAAATGACAGGGTGCCAACTCTAAATATTCTGCGCAAATATTTCTTTTTGCTTTGTCTCATTTCACTTGTCATTTTCTTTATCTCTATGAGAATGGCCCTGTTGTATATAGCCCAATAATCCAAAAAGAATGTGAGATATATGAAACAGAGATGTCTGGCTGACTGACTAGGCACCAGTTTGAAGCTAATATGCCCAACTGAATCTGCCTGGTGTAACCAGATCGAAGTCTATGGATGCTATAAGAAAGATCAGTGAGCCACGTCTTCTATCTTACAGATAGCCAAGAAGAATTTATAAGTCTTTTATTCGTGGACAATAGCTCACCAATATAGTTGAAAATAGAGACAAAACCAGGTTAAGTTTCATTAAAAACAAACAAGCCCTGCAGTAAGTTTTGATGAACCAAAAATAGAAATCAACTTATAGTACCTAGGGACACCAGAAAAAGAAGTTGTCGCCTGTGGCATCCTGAAGAAACAGGGTAGAAAATATATCGGTATAAAAGTAGTGTTCAACTAAGGCGTGCCAACCCAAGTTCAACAATAAATGTCTTTTGGATGTGAAGACATCTGTGGCCATGACAATGGCAAAATTGAACAATAAGAAAAACTCAGGAAGGGTTGGCATAGTGTTAGAATAAATAGTAAATAAGACATGACCCAATGAAACATTCAACAGACAACTCTGCTCTGGTCATAAGTAAGATTTTTTTTTCCTTCTAAGGCATAAGATAGCAATAACCTTCTAGCCATATTACTAGAATTGAAATTCAGTGGTACTTCGAGATTTATAAAGGGGCATGGGTGTTTTCTTTTATTTCTTCTTTTTTATTATTTAAATGTTAGTTACAGTTTATTAACTTTGTGTCCCAGCTGTAGCCTCCTCCCTCATCCCCTCCCAATCCTACCCCGCCCCCCATGAGTGTTTTCTTAAGAGAGTTTCTTTTAGCCAGGTAAATAGCTAACAGCTGCAGTCTCAACAGCTCAGGAGTCAACAGCTAGATTAATTTTGTAGCCTAGGATTTTGAGGCCAACCTGGATAGAAACATTTTTAAAACATCCATACATCCCCCTAGGTTCAAAATAAAAGCAGCCTATCACTGTTGAGCACATAGTTCAAGTTTTTAATACATATTCAAAGAAAGTTATTTTAAAATGCTGTACTACATGAAAATGTACAGATATCTATATATAACAAATACATAATATTTATATAATTAATAAATTATATAATAAATTACATTATATAAATTATATAATAAAATATAAAATAATATAATAAAATATAATAAATATATATTAAAATCTCACAATATCTATATACTAGTGTTTATAATTAAATTGTGCAGAACAATGAAGAAAGACATATATGTCATCGCCTTTACATTTTAAATTAAGTGTCTACTTCAATCACTTTTAAATTATGGAAAAGATTTTTCCAAGTTAAAAGCAAGGGAAAACTAATACTTTCACAACGAATGATGTAATATATGAAAGAAAAATGAATAATACAGCATCATGTAGAAACATTTTGAAATTACTTTAGGCCAGGAGATATAAGAAGTCATTTAAACAGAGAATTTCAATGAATGTTTAATTTACACAGGAACAATTTAAACACTACCCCATAGAGCTGAATGACAGCAAATTTGAGAAGAATTTTCATGTACACCTAAATGGTCACTAGTATTTCATGAATTTAGCTTACAAAATAACTGAAGGAACGCTATCTTGTTTTTGCTGTGTAGCATTTACTCACAGTATTCCAAAATTAAGATTGAATATTCTTACATAAATATTTGATTGGGAAAATACACAAATTAAGGTGTGAAAGCACATCCAAATCGTTGGTGACATATTTTTGATTTGAAACATAACAATTTTATGTATCTGCCAAGCTACAAATCTTTTTAGAATGGCATATCCCCAGGTTGATAGTTATTTTGTCAGCCGGCATGCAAATAAAGTATATTTTAAATATATTGGACATCAGATATTAAATGGGAAAGATGATAAATCCATGCAAGCATTCATCTAAAATATAACTTTTTCAGCACCCAGGATTCATGAGAACAAAATCAGGGCTGCAATGGTAGAGACTACCCAGAAGGGAATGAAAGGAAATGAAAATACATAGGGTTAGATCGTAAGTACTGTAGGCAGAGTAATAACTTTATGTTCCTTAAAACTGTTATATTTTTGTTAATTTTTCTTTTTTAAAGTTTTTTATTAATTACACTTTATTCACTTTGTAGCCCCCTGTAGCTCCCTCCCATCTCCCCTCCCAACCCCTCTTTCCCCCTTCTCCACATATGCCCCTCCCCAAGTCCACTGATAGGGGAGGTTTTCTTTTCCTTCCTTCTGATCTTAGTCTATTAGCTCTCATCAGGAGTGGCTGTATTGTCTTCCTCTCTGTTGGTATAATGTTCCTTTGGAATATATACACCTTACTCTTGTTCATTCAAATGCTGATTTCCCCTCACCCACTCTCTGGTTTCAATCCGGATATTGTATTGTGATATTTATTTTAAGCATCCTGTCTCAACTCTGTGTAAACAAAATAAAACAACTAGACACAGTGTTGAGCTGGGAGGAGCCAGAGGGCAGGAAAAAGAGTGGAAGGAGAAAAGGCAAGAGAGAACTTGGAAGAGAAGTAGGAGAAGGCAGAGCTGGAGGAGAGATCTGGGAACAGCATCAAGAGGTGGAGAGAATGAACAAGACCTAATATATCACTAAAAGCAAGTACAACGTGGGAAATCTAAATGTTAGGAAACTATGAAGGCTTGAGGTTTAGGAGGGAGTAACTATTGCCCATTGTGTTCTAGGTTACCGAAATAAACCTTGTCTTTGTGTGGTGATTTGGTTTTACAACTGCTTAGGACTAACAGCAGCTTTACCAGAAGATATATCAATAGGAAATATTAATAGTCTTTTACAACACTCTGTGGCATGGTAAGGCTGCCCCCCCTCAGGGGGAGGTGATCAAAGAGCAGGCCAATCAGTTCATGTCAGAGACACCCCCTGTTCCCATTACTATGGAACCCCCTTGGACACTGAACTGCCATGGGCTACATCTGTGCAGGGGTTCTAGGTTTTCTCCTTGCATGGTACTTGGTTGGAGTATCAGTTTCAGGAAGACCCCTGTGATCAGACTTTTTGGTTCTGTTGCTCTCCTTGTGGAGCTCCTATCCTCTCCAGATCTTACTATTTCCCATTTCTTTCATAAGATTCCCTGCATTATGCCCAATGGTTGGCCATAAGTCGTAGCACCTGCTTTGATACTCTGCAGGGCAGAGCCTTTCAGAGGCACTTTATTAAAACATGTGATTAGAATGTATTTAACAGGATCAGAATTGGAATGAACCTTTGAGAGAATTGTTTTAATGTTTTATGTTTGCTTTCTACTTACAGGAACTACTGAAGAGTGACACTGACATCAATTTAAACTTAGCTGTTTATATAGGCAAACTGGAAACAGAAGGCACTATGCTTTGCTAAATATGCTTGCTTGTTTATTTATTCTGTTTGAAGCTTCCTTCAAGAAAATTTCACCCTGAAGCCATAGGTTATTAAATGAATATCCATATTAGTTGTTGGTGGTGCAGGTTGTTGCTGAAGCCATCACACACTTTGGTTATGGTACATAGAGGAATCAGGGTGGAACTTTCCTCACTACTGGCTTAGATTCATAGTGTGAGAAGGCCGTAAGCAATCTGTTAGGGAGGGAAATTCATCAATGGTCTTGCCTAGCCGTGGACACTGCAAGCTGTAATACTGACTTGCCTGGCAAGACTTACCTATCAGTGCAACAGTGGCATGACTGTTGTTGGAGCAATTACACATTTTCTCGCTGAATATGATGCTTGCACCATAGGAAGCAGTAAATCTGTTCAAAACCCCATGGCCAGATACATCGTAAACCCTACTAATGTCTCTGTTGATAATGGCCGTAATGATTTAAAAACTATCACTACATTATAAATCACCGTTAATGTATTTTCTTAGTCATTTCATCTTGCTTTAAGTATATGATTCCATATAAGTATCAGTTGTTGTAATTCACAGAGTTTGAAAATGGTCTGTAGAATGCATAGGAAATGACAAAGAACGAGGCTAGCATACTCCATGATCAACCCAACTATATCTCAAAGCCATAAACACAGGTAATGCAGTTATGGTCTTCTTTTTGATCTTCCGCATTTACTTGAAGTACAAGGACATTTTCTGTTTTCTGGAATTTGAACAATATTGATTTTTTTCTTTGTAAAATGTTTATTGATTTAGATATTTTGTACAGCATAAAGCATTAAAATGTGAGTTGAGTATTTCTCCTCTCAATAATATTCACATTCTTAAAAGCCACACAGTTAAAAGTATAAATCTTGCAAATAAGAAATACTAGTCATACCATAGGATGATGGAGAAATTCAAGGATACTTTGAGTATAATAAATAACAAAAGTTCAATTTCCTTCATCGAAATAAATAGCTATTGTAGTCTAGGTAAAGTATTGAAGCTTTGGAGCTATCCAAAGGGTATTTTGTGAAGAGACAGATTAATTTCATTTCCTAAGTTTATGTCATTACTCCACGTCAGTGTTAAGTAAATCAATGATTGTATGAATCTAAGAGAGAAAAGCAGTGTTAGCAGAAGACTGGACTGCCTGTAAACCAAGTTTTGGAGATATATGTCCTCTTTTCTTGCTCATGTTAAAAATCCATGTCAGTAAGTGAAGAAGTAAGTTAGTAGTTCTGTTGGAAGGTGGTGGTGCTTACTAGTACAGCACCAGCGCCATTATTATTTATAGTTTTTTCTCAATCTAGAGTCATACAAAAGACTGTAGCCTCATACAATGCATTACGGAATAACTCTGAAAATTCTGGCTACTGGTAAAATTTTGAAATTGGCATTTGTCATGAGAAACACAGTTTCTTGATGTTTTAGGATTTTTTTATCTCTTTATAAAATGGAACACGAAAGTAAATGTTAGTTGGTCTTTGTTTCCAACAGAATAAAAATTGTTGTAACCCAGAACAAAGTAGTAAAACTAGACAGATGCATGTATACAGTAACAGGATGAGACACATATCTGATTGAGACTTGTCAATATGGAAAGGGAAGATGTGATTAACAGGATACAGGATGGAAATGTTCCTTAAATGCGTGTGGACAAAAGCACTGCATCTGCTGTGAGATATTTTTGCGTATCAATAGCAAAAGGAGACATCTGGTAAAGTCTTTGCAAATGTGTCAAGTTCCCAAGCCTCCTATGGAAAATAAGGGATTCCAGGTTTTCATGATAATCTTAGTTCATAGGCCACAGAGAAATTGAGACTGTAAATGTTTCTACAGAGATCTAGATCAGGACATAGCAGCCATCAAGTGAGAAAGTGCAGTGGCTAAGGACAAATATACCTATGAGATTTCACAGTGGCTAGGGATCATCTTGCCTCAATAAACACAAATATAAAGGGTTTCCCAGACTCTCCACAATGCCGAAGAACATCTAAAGTCTTTATTTCACACTTCCTTTAAATGTTCCATTTTTATTTTATTTCATTTTGTTTTTTAAAATTTATTCATTTTTATATCCTGATTATAGTCCCCTGCCTCATTTCCTCCCTGTCCCTCAGCAGAGGACTAAATGTTCTGTCTGATTACTTCAAGTTTTCATTTTATCTAAGACTGTATAGGAAAACCATAAAGAAGAGGATGAATGTTGTTATATTTAATGTTTGTTTTGTGAGGCATATATTAAAGTATCTCGTATTGATTTTTTTTAACCTAATTGAAGTGTTTCTTTTACATTGGGGATGGTTGGAATGGCGGGATGCTTTTAAGGCAGGGTAAGCTGACTCTGTTAAAGGACATAGTCACTGTCTTTCAGACCAAAGTCCACACAGCGCAGATTACTCAAACTAATTTGGATCCTTTCCCATAGAACACAATAAACTATTTCTATGCTCAACAGATATCTACAAACTTAGATAAGTTACAGAGCCTTTTAAAGACTCAGTTTTCTGACTTAGGAATGAATTAGGAAAACAGTACATTTTACGATAGGCCACTGTGAGAACGGTGGTGATGGCAAAGAAAGTGTATCTGAGAGAGATGACATGCAGACCCTTGGCTATACCATTTCTCCTGACATGCAATTCTTACAATTCTTTTGTGTATTTTTGGAAAAGGCATGTTAGTTTTAAGAGTTCTGTTAAGACTCTTCAAATTGTTCACAATAAATCTAAAGATTTGGATTGTACTTAATTGTTTTTGCACTAAAGAATGATAATTACTGCCATGATTGTCACCACCCCCTTATGGTTACCCTCAGCATCAAAGTCATCATTACCACAATTAGTTGAAGACAAAGGCCTTAAAGAGGCCATAATTCTCCCACGTGCTCTATGTATTATGTATCTTGTATTTTTTGACAAGCTTTCATTTCTTAAACTACTTGTCGGTTTTCTTTCATTATATATATATAAATTTCATATATAATTTTTTATTTTAATCACAAGTCATTCCTTGTATCCCATCTGTAGCCCCCTCTCTCTTTCCCTCCCAATCCCACCCTCCCTCTCTTGTCTCCTCCCTGTCCCTTTCCAAGTCCACTGATAGGGGAGGTCCTCCTCCCCTTCCATCTGACCCTAGCTTATCAGGTCTCTTCAGGACTGTCTGTAATGTCCTCCTCTGTGGCCTAGCAAGCCTGCTCCTCCCTCGGGGGGGAGGAGGGAATCAACGAGCCAGTCATTGAGTTCATGTCAGAAATAATTCTTGTCCCCCTTACTAGGTCACCCACTTGGACACTGAGCACCATTGGCTACATCCGAGCATGGGTTTTAGGTTATATCTGTGCATGACCCTTTGTTTTCTTTCTAAACACTCCATTTTCATCACCGGAAAAGACTCCGGAGAAGAAACTGCAGTGGTATATTGTGGCCACCTGAAGAGATACACACACATGTTAAAAATGAACGTCCTTCGTCCTTCTTCTCCTATGTGATCTTTTATTTATACTGACCCTAGCTGTAAGAACACCGTCCTGCTTCTCTTGAAACTCTCTCACTCCAGGGAGACGTGTTTCTTCACACCCTGAAGGGATCAGGCCACCCCTACCAGATCCCGGCTCTCTCTGGAAATGATGGTTAATACTAAGGGAAACAGGGGCTGTTTCAGTCTTGAGCTTGATGGCTGACTCTTCGACCCTCCCCCATACATGCCAGGGAGTAACAGCCTGGCTAGATCCCAGGGGAGGACATTGCAGCCAGCCCTGAGGAGACAAGATGATCTGGGGTCAGATGGAAGGGGAGGAGATCCTCCC
>CM053752.1:79154828-79188145 GCA_028658305.1 Pachyuromys duprasi | reverse complement strand
CAGCAGCTGCTTCTCTCCTATCTGTTATTTCTGCTCTTGTTTTTAAAGGTCTGATTATTTATTTATCACTTTTTAATTTTTTTATTATTTTAAACAATTTTTAAGTTTAATTTCAATGTATATTAATCATATTCTTACCCTCCCTCAAGTTCTTCCAGGTTCTCTCCTCTCTTTCTTTCTACAATCCCAATTAAGTTCTTCCTCAAAAAACAAAGCAAACAAAACAAAACCCAACTACAACAACAACAACAACCAAAAACACCAAAATCCTTCCCCCTAGAAAGTAACTTTTTACTTTTTATTTTTTAACTGGATTCAGACTTAGAAGTCAAAGCTCTAAGGAAGGCCCACCTAAGTCTTTTGGCGATTTGTTCCTGGAATTCATTTTTGTTTGTTTGTTTGTTTGTTTGTTTTTCTTCCTTCATTCTCATGGCCAAAGTTTAGCATATTCTGCACCTCCTCATTTTTCTTAGAGTGTCATTTCTTTTGAGAAATACTTTTGGCATTGGTGTTGCAGGACACATAAGATATTAGATGCTTTGGTCATGGGCTTCCTATATTTTTAAAAATTTATTTATGTTGTTATTAATTACAGTTTATTTGCTTTGTATCCCAGCTGTAGCCCCCTCCCTCATTCCCTCCTAGTCCTGCCCTCAATACCTCTTCTCCTTCAATACCCCTCTCCCAGTCCACTGATAAGGAAGGTCCTCCTCCCCTTCCCTCTGACCCTAGCCTATCAGGTCTCATCAGAACTGGCTGCACTGTCTTCCTCTGTGGTCTGGCAAGGCTTTTTTGTTTAAGGTATTTCTGACAGTATATTGGTAGAACGCTGTCTTCTACAGAAAGATTGAAATACTTTCAGATTTTGGTAGTTCCTTTGGGCCCCAACAACCAAGGCGCAGTTTTTGTCAGTTCAGGAATGTATTTTATATTTATAAAATAAAAATATATATTTTTAAGTTCTTTCCCACAGATTACATCCCAACCACAGCCTCCTCTTCTTCCCACACCTCCCACACCTCAACTGTCCTCAGATCCACTACTCTTCTGTTTCCCTTCAAAAAATATAAATAAATAAATAAATAAATAAATAAATAAATAGATAAATGACAGCCCTCCCGGGGATATCAACTGGGCATGATATAACAAGTTACAATAAGACTAAGCACAAACCCATATATCAAGGTTGGATGAGGCAACCCAGGGAGGTAAAGAGTCCCAAAAGCAGGCAAAAGAGTCAGACAGAACTCCAACTCCCACAGTTGGGAGAACCACAAGAACACCTAGCTACAGAAGCACACCATATATGCAGAGGACAGAGCTTAGACTCATACAAGCTCCATGTTTGTTGCTTCAGTGTCTGTGAGTCCCCATGGACCCTGCTTGGTTAATTCTGTGGGCCATGCTGGTGTCGTGTTCTTGACCCTTCTGGCTCCTAGAATCCTTCCTTCACCTTTGAGGAGGGTTTGGCTATGGGTGTCTGCATCTGCTCCCATCATTTGCTGGAAGACATCTCTCTGAGGATAGTTAGGCTAGGCATCAATCTATGAGCATAGGAGAGCATCATTGGAAATCATTTCATTGATTTTTTCCCCAGTAGTATTTATTTCTATTCTGAGTAACTGGGATGGACAGTCTCTAGTTTCTGGGCCATTCAGGCCATGTTAGGTGTAGACTCCTTTGGTGTCATGGGCCTCATGTTGGATGATTAATTGGTTGGCCACTCCCACAAGTCCTGCACCAACATAACCCCAGCACATCATGTAAGCAGGATGTTGTAGGTGGAGAGTTTTGTGACTGGATTAGTGTCATAGTCCGACTGCTGGAAACCTTGCCTTGCTAGAGAAGTTGACTCTTTGAGGTTCCTTATTGCTCATTACTAGGAGTCTCCACTAGGGCGACCCTCATAGATTCCAGGGAGTTTTCACTCCAGTAGGTTTCCATATTGCCTTCGAAAAGCCATGAAATTCCAGTTCTCTCTCCACTAATTTCTCTCCCTCTCCCCTTCCCTGTCTGAAACCACCTGTTCCCAATCCGCAGTCCATGCAAAATCTTTTTAATTTTCATTTCTCAGACAGATTCATCTTGAGATAAATGCCACTTGAGACCTTTTTTACTTAGCGTCTCTGTGTCTGTGGATTGTAGCATTACTATCGCTAAGAGTTAATGTATGATTATAAGTGAGCACATATCATGTTTGCCTTTCTGATCCTGGTTTATCTCTCTCAGAATATTTTTTTTCTAGTTCTATCCACTTGCAAGAAAATTTTATGATGCTCTTGTTTGTTTGTTTTTTAATTGATTTTTATTTTCTTTTTAAATTTTTTATATCCTAAGGGTTTCCTGGCTCTTCTCTCCTTCTGCCCCCCCCCCCTTTTCCCTTCCCCTTGACTGTTCCCTTCAGAAAAGGAGAGTCCCCTTCTCCAGTATCAACCTTCCCCAGCACATCAAGTCACATCAGGACTGAGCATATATTCATCCCCTGAGGCCATGCAAAGCAGCCAAGCAGGCAATACAGTCCATGTTAGAAACAGCCACCTCCTACCCCCTGCCACCTCTACTTGTCAGGCAACCCATATGAAGACCAAGCAGCCCTTCAGCTGCATGTGTACAGGGGCTTAAGTCCAGATCATGATGTCCTTGTTTTTCAGAGATTAGTAATACACAGTTGTGTAATGATACCACATTTGTTATCCATTCTGTGCTTGAAGGACATCTAGGTTGTTTGAAGTTTCTGGATCTTATGAATAAAACTGCTAAGAACACAGATGAGAAAGTGTCCTTGTGGAAGGATGGGATATTCATTGGCTATGTGCCCAGGAGTGGTATAGCTGGGTCTTGAGGTACATCAATTTCTAACTTTCTGAAGAACCACCATATTAATTTTCATAGTGGCTGTACAAGTTTGCCCTCCCACGAACAATGGAGGATTTGTCCCCTTTCTCTACATCCTCACCAGTGTGAGCTGTCACTTGTGGTTTTTATCTTAGCCATTCTGACGGGTGTAAAATGAAATCTCAGAATCATTTTGATTTACATTCCCCTATGGTTAAGAATGTTGAGCATTTCTTTAAGTGTTTCTCAGTCATTTGAGATTCCATTGTTGAGATTTTTCTGTTTAGATATAGACCCCATTTGTGATTGGATTTATTGGTTTGTTGATGTCTAGTTTCTTGAGGTTTTTTTCTTTATTTTGGAAATAGGCTGCAGTACTTTTTGTTTGTTTTTGTTTTGTTTTCCTATTGATGATATCCTTTGCTTAAAAAGAAGAAGCATTTCTGTTTCATGTTGTTCCATTTATTAATTGTTGGTCTTAGTGCCTGGGTTATTGGTGTTCTCCTATTCAAGAAGTTGTTTAATGTACAAATGCCTCAAGGCTATTCCCCACTTTCTCTTCAGTTAGGTTCAGTGTATCTAGTTTTATGTTGAGGTCTTTGATCCGCTTGGATTTGAGTTTTGTACATGGTGATTGATATGGATCTATTTGCATTTTCTGCATGCTGACATTCATTTAGATCTGCACCATTACTAAAGATGCTTTCTTTTCTTTTTCATTGTGTATTTCTGGCTTTTTAATAAAAAAAATCAGGTATCCATGGGAATATGGATTAACATCTGGGTCTTTGAGTCTATTGATTAACCTGTTTGTTTTTATGCCAATGCCCTGTGGTTTTTTATTACTATCGCTCTGTTGTACAACTTAATATTAAGGATGGTGATACTATCAGAAGTTCTTTTATTGTATAAGATTGTTTTAGTTATCCTGAGTTATTTGTTTTTCCACATAAAGTTGGTTACAGTCATTTCAAGGTTTGTAAAGAATTGTGTTAGAAATTTTATTAGGACTGCCTTGAATCTTGATAGGATGGCCATGTGTTCTATGTTGATCCTGCTGATGCAAGAGCGAGCATGGGAGATCTTTTTATCTTCTGTTGTTGTCTTCAATTTCTTTCTTCAGAGTTTTGAAGTTTTTGTTGTACAAAACTTTCATATTCATAGTTAGAGTTACCCCAAAATATTTTACATTATTTATAGCTATTGTGGAGTTTGTTCTTCCCATGATTTCTTTCTTAACATGTTTGTTATTTGCATATAGGAGGGAAACTAATTTTCTGAGTTAATTGTGTATCCAGCCACTTCATTAAACAGCTACAGTAATTTTTGGGGTCACTTATATATACTAGTATATATAGTACTATATATAGTACTTTGTCTTCTTGTTTTCTTCATTGTATCACTTTTATCTCCTTCAGTTGACTTATTGCTACAGCTAGATCTTCAAGTAAAATATTGAATACATATGTAGAGAATAGACAGTCTTGTCTTGTTCCTTAATTTTTATTATTATATATTTTTTAGAATGACCAAGTTGAAAAAAAAACACTTAAATCGGCATGCACAATGCACCCCAAACAGACTTGTGCTTTGTGCCTCCAGTTCTGCTTGATCTATAACAAGAAAGCCTCCTACTCAATAGCATATCAACTCTTCAGTAGGTTAAAGATCTTGCTTCATGGGAAAATCTTGTTCACGGTTTCTACCACTGATCTGAACCACACAACCATCCCATTCTTCACCCAGAGAATCAGCAGCTACTCCTATGGCCATGCACTTCTTTAGAGAGAAGTTACAAAGTTTACATTCGTCATCCACTTTAATGAGCTTCTGATAACAAGCGGCTGTTGAGGGGATAATCAGCTTCATTGTGTCACAGCTGGGAACCCAGGAGACATCACAAAAGAGCTTATTCTCACTCTTACTGAAGTTACTTTCCATTTAAGGCTTTACCACTTGAAGCCCTTGTCATACTCTTCCACATATGGAACTATTTTCTATCTAATGCTCATCCTCATATCTCAGTGCATGGCTTCTAAGCACTGTTTCCAAACAAATCTCACTACTGCTTGGTAATGTGAGTCATCTTACTTTTACAAACCAAGCAGGTGTTTCTTTTTCTTTCTGCTTATATTTTGTATTATCATGGCTTTGTTTAGATTGATTGTCATTCTGTTTCCAATTGGAGAAATTACAATCTTTGCAATACACATCTTCAGACAGTGACACAACATTACTCTTTACCATTGGTTCCTTGCCCATCTAGTGATTCCTTGCCCATCTCTAGATTTCTCCTTTAATACCATTAGTATTTGCCCCTAATTAGTACAACTGCATTTTTTCTGCATTTATTAAATTGACATCTTTTTAGAGTCCATCTTTAAATCTCTTCTAAAATTGCTTTGCTCATTTTCTTTCTTTTTTCTCTTTGGTTGTTTCCGACATGGAAATTATCATGATCTGTATTTGTTGTGCTTTGTTTTTTGATGATTTGTGTATTTATTTAATCAATTATGGTTTTGTCCTAAATTGGGACCAGTACTTCATGGGGACAGAAGAGATTTGACCAAATTTCTGACTGACGTTCCAGCCTGAAACAAAGACCCAAAAATGTGTGTTTTTCTGAGAGATGATTCTCAGAAGCATATTTGAGAAAGTTCAATTAGGGACACAGGAAAGAAAGAAAGGCAAATTTATATTCCTGCTAATGATGCTAAATCTTTTAATTGATATGATGCCAGCTGATATATTGAGTTTCAGCTCCTCTGAGACACTTCTGACAAACAATGGAGAAAGCACACTTTATTCTGCAATGACAGGGCAAGAGTGTCCTATAAAATCATACAGTAAAAGCCACAGAGCTTATTGAAAAAGCATCAAGCTCACAACGCTCAAAGTATATTATATAAAATGATTTAATCTTTACAAATGGTCGTACACGTATGATAATTATTTAAAATACACGACATCTGCAATGATGGCCCTTTGCTCTGAAAAAGCACTTGCTTGTAGTAGCAATACTGGAAGAACTGCAGTCTGCGGATTGTTGAAATGTAGTGGAAGAGTTGGGTGAAAGCCAATAGGCAATTGTGACACCAATTCTATGTGGCTTCTAATGGACACAGTGCCCTGAGGTCACTAATAGATATCTGAGGAGTGTGAAAATGTTATATTTTCATATTTTTATGTGATTTATATCAACTAAATGGTTATCTATGCATCCATGTACACCAGAGATTATTCCACATTGCTTTAAAGCTAGATGGTAAGTATATTCCTCTCTATTGTACATATGGCTCTGTCACAGTACTGGGAGAGAGGTAAAAGTGAAATGAATTAATGACTGTAGGGTGCCCTTCCCAACTGATATAGCTACAAACCAACCCCTACATCTATGGCTCAGGAAACATCACAGAAGAGGGGGCAAAAAAAAAACCTGTATGCTATTGAAGATATCTGTTGCAAGGAAGCTACACCCATGAAATCTCAACAGTACTGTGGCCTTAGCAAGACCAGCACAACAAAAAGTGCAGTTGACTTGCCAATGTGAATTGTAAAAATCTCATAGGACTCCACCCCTAGAAAAGAGCCACAGGCTGCTGAGAGATGGAGAACCTAGTCTTCTCCATGGACAAGTCCTCTGATAGTTTCCAATCTCAAGCACTCAACCCTAAACAAACATGTATACAACACTAAAGAGTCTCAATGGTCTCAGCATATTATATATATATATATATATATATATATATATATATATATAGAGAGAGAGAGAGAGAGAGAGAGAGAGAGAGAGAGAGAGAGAGAGAGAGAGAGAATGGGTCATGAATTTGGGAGATAGTAGGGCCATAGGAAGTGTTGGAGGGGAGAAAAGGGGTGGGAATGAACAAAATTCAGCAATCATGTAAGCGCCCCTCAAAATTTATATATGGATATATTTGTGCTCAAAAAAACCATATTTAAAAAGCAGTGAAACAGTTTTCCAACTGTTAATTTAGTATTTCTTTAGCATAGAAAATAATGATAATTAGTCTCAGAACTTGACTTACACTTTTATTTCTTTAATATATCAAATATGTGGGAATTAATTTACATTTCAAATTAAGCAAGCTAAGAATGTACTGTTTAGCAGACCTTTCCTATTGAGGCAACTCATCATGAAATTGAGAATTTTTAACACTCCTGAGTTGCCTACTATGGGAGATCTACAACTTTTAGACATTTTGATAAACCCCAAAGTTAACCGATAGAAGCAATAGAAGTCTTTAGTGGAAACAATCTGTCTGCATGGAACTCTCTTGTGTTAACAGCTGCTGAGATAATCAGAAATGGGAAGGAGGGTCAACTGAACCATTTAGACATGAGATTTGCTGTGGGTATTTAGGTGCTTGTGATGTGACCCTAGACGCAAGAAGAGAATATCACTCTAGAACTTAGAGGAGACATTACTATTTTTATAATCTCACAAAGATCTTGACTAAATATTGTCCTACTGTTTTATTGAAAGTAGAGCTAATAAGTGATGATTATGGATATTATCGGTATTTGTTAATAAAATATTATTGCAACCTGATTTCTTCTTAACTGTTTAAACTAAAGAGAAAAAAAAAGAGAGAAATAAACCGAAGGTTTTGCTAAGTAAAACATCACAAGTACATGAAAAGTTAGAATTACATAAATTATAAATAGCATTATTATTTTCCATTTTCTTATTATATTGTTACTAATATATTCCCAAGAAAATATTCATAATAAAGCTCCAATATGGTCACACTGTGTTTGTGTCTCTGTGTGTGCATGTGTGCGTGTGCATATACATTTATTTTCTAACTTCAGGGAACATAATCATATGCAGAAATTGGAATTTTTTCCTTAGATGTGGGAAGAGACCTTTTTTGTCAGTTCTGTCTGATGAACAGTCAAAATGAAAGAACTAGAATGCTTCCACTGACAGAAAATCTATCCAACCCAACAAGATGACTCCCCCAATTTCTGTGTCACCTTTACCCCCATACAGCTTTCAGGAAGGAGAAATTGTAGTTTGAAGTTTTGTGTCTGGGATGGTATCCCAGTCCTGCTACTGGAAGTCTTGCCTGGTTCAGGCTGGTTCTGGTTTCATATCCTTCATTACAAGGAGTCTTAGCTAGGGTTAGTTTTCCTTGTAGATTCCTGGGTTTCCATTGTTCTAGGCTTCTACTTAATCCCCAAAATTCCCCATCCCAATCCTGGCTGTCTCTCCAGTACTCTTTCCTTCCATTCCTGGAACCTGATCCTTCCTTTTCCCATTCACACCCTTCTAAGCCCACCCACAAAATGTATTCTATTTCCCTTTCCAGGAAGATTAAAGTGTCCCACCCCCAGAGGCCTCCCTGTTACCTATCCTCTCTGGGTCTGTGGATTATAGCATAATTATTCTTTATTATACAGCTAATTCCACTTATAAGTGAATATATACAATGTTTGTGTTTCTGGGTTAAGTTACCTTACGAAAGATGATTTCTTTTTAATTTCCATTCATTTGGCTGTAAATTTCATGATGTTGTATTTTAAACAACTGAGTAATATTTCATTGTGTAAATGTACCATATTTTCTTTATCCATTCAAGAAGAAGAGAACATGAATTTGTGAGATCAAGTAGGCACATAGGAGTCATTGGAGAGAGAGGAATAAAGAAGGAAAAGGTTTAATTATATTTTAATTAAAAACATAAAAACAAAAAGATGTTGTCACTTGAGTTTTTTATTTTAGCCATTCTGACAGGTGTAAGGTGAAATCTCAGGGTCCTTTTGATTTGCATCTCCCTGATGGCTAAGGACATTGAGCATTTCTTTAAGTATTTTTCTGCCATTCTACAATCCTCTACAGAGAGTTCTCTGTTTAGCTTTGTACCCCATTTTTAATTGGATTACTTGATTTGTTGCTTTTTAACTTCTTGAGTTTGTTATATATACTGGAGAGGATGTGAAGAAAGGGGAACCCTCCTCCATTTCTAGTGGGAATGTAAACTTGTACAACCACTCTGGAAATCAATTTGGCGCTTTCTTAGACAATTAGGAATAGTGCTTCCTCAGGATTCAACTATACCACTCATAGGCATATAGCCAAAAGATGCTCAAGTACACAACAAGGACATTTGCTCAACCATATTCATAGCTGCTTTATTTGTAATAACCAGAACCTGGAAACAACCCAGATGTCCCTCAGTAGAGGAATGGATATAGAAATTGTGGTTCTTTTACACAATGGAATACTACTCAGCAATTAAAAATAAGGAAATCATGAAATTTGCAGGCAAACAGTGAGACCTGGAAGCAATCATCCTGAGTGAGGTATCCCCAAAGCAGAAAGACATACATGGTATATACTCACTTTTATAGACCTATAAGATAGGATAAACATACTGAAATCTATACACCTCGAGATGATAAACAAGAAAGACGACCTGGGGTAAGATGATCAATCCTCACTTAGAAAAACAAATGGGATGGATATTGGATGTTGGAGAAAACAAGTAGCAAGACAAGAGCCTTCCACAGAGGGCCTCGGAAAGAGGCCCTACCTAGCAGTGTATCAAAGCAAATATTAAGACACATAACCAAACCTTTGGCAGAGGGCAAGGAATCATATGAAAGAAAGGGGAGTTAGTAAGACCTGGAAAGGACAGGAGCTCCTCAAGGACCAAATATATCAGGACACAGGGGTCTTTTATGAGACTGTTTCTCCAACGAAGGACCATGTATGGATATAACCTAGAATCCCTGCTCGAATGTAGCAAATGGTAGCTCAGTATCCAAGTGGATATCCCAGTAAGGGGAACAGGGACTATTTCAGACATGAACTCAATGCCTGGCTATTCGACCCTCCTCCTTCCCCCCACCCTGAGGGAGGAGCATCCTTGCTTGGCCATAGAAGAGGACATTGCAGCCATCCTGAAGATTCCTAATAAGCTAGGGTCAGATGGAAGGGGAGGAGATCCTCCCCTATCAGTGGACTTGGAAAGGGGCAGGGAGGAGTTGAGGGAGGGATGGGGTGGATAGGGACGGAATGCGGGAGGGGGCTATGTCTGGGATACAAAGTACATAACCTGTGATTAATATAAAATAAAAGAAAAAAGTAAAAAACAAAGAAAAAGAAAAAATATAACATGCTTTTGTGGAATCTTTAAAAATAAAAAATGTGTATTTGTATAGATTTCAGTGGACTTAGAGAGGGGCAGGGAGGAGATGAGGGAGGGAGGGTGGTATTGGGCTGGAATGAAGGAGGGGTCCACACCTGGGATACAAAGTAAAAAAAAAAACTATAACTAATATAAAGATAAAAATTTAATTTAAAAATTGAATCATTAAGAAGATTAAGAGAATGGGAGTTGGGGAGACACTGTCAGAAGTTGCAAGAATCCAGTTGTATAAAATGATCATAAAGACTGTAATAATGAAATTGTGTCATTATGGGATCCAATACAAATGAGTAGGGCTTAACACGTCTTGATCTGATAATAGGTGACAATGGGTAATTAAGTGAGATAATGATTATATCAATTTACTTCATTATATTCTTCCTTATTCTCTTTCTTTCTTTCTTTCTTTCAGGACTAAACACACTACCTTTATTTCTTCCACATCAAGGATTTGGGGTTTAATCATATAAAGATGAAGAATCAAGTTTTGCAACTTAAAATATTCACTTATTAAAACTCTATTAATATTTTAGTAAACTATATAAAAACCTAAGAGACAAACGTGTACATTTATAGAATTGCATGTCAGTCGAGCCATGTCCTGCAGAGGGACTCCCCAGCATGACCTCATTCACCTGTGTGGACACAGAAATCCTTGTTTAGACATACACCCTCTTACCCTGCTTGAGCCACTCCTCATCTCTGAATGGCTTCCTTCTACTCACGTGCTTGTCTAGCTGTCTGCTTCTTAAAGCAAACCTTTACCTTCCTTATCCTCCAGCAGCCATTGGAGGAGGGCTGTGGCCACAAAGATGACTGATTCATCTCCTTCCTCATGGAGTGTTTCCTGGTGGCCCTCTCCCATTATCGTATCTGGAATCTGATGAGCTGCCATAGTCTCTTCTTTTTTTTTTACATCTTGCTGAAGCAGTTTTGAAAAACAAACAAATTCTGCTATTAAACAGAAGAAACACCAGAAAGATAATTTCCATGGGTACTGATTCTGGCTTTCTAACACTTGTCCATTCAAGATGTAAATCATCTTCCCTCTGGTTGTTCAACTTCCCAGCTACTGATCCTCAATCTTTATACTGTAGTACCATGCTATATACTTTAAATATGCACAATGAAAACAAAACATATGAATTACACTTCAGCTCTTTTTTTTTGTAAAATTAGGAGAACTATTCTTTATGTTGTAGAGAATTATGAACTCTAAGTAAGATAGTAATTGAAGCATTTTTGTATGTATAAATAAATCTATACATTTGAAACATATCCACTACAATAAGTGCATTTGAAAGTTAGGAGGTGGTTGGTACCTTAGTTTAAAGGCTTCATGTCAATGTGTTTGTCAGTTTCAGCTAAGTTTATGGGAAAAACTTGAACTTAGCATCACATGTCTAATAGTAGCATTACATGTCTATTAACTTAGTATCAAATGTCTATTAATAACCTCTTTTGTTCTAGAATTCTTATCCATGAAATAAACACCTCATTCAAAATGCTTGATATATTTTATGCAGTAAAAGAATTAACTACTGATGAACGATGGCAGAGACACAGGACCACAGGGGCAATGCCACGTGCTTACTGTAGAATCTTTCGTTCTGGAGCGTGTTCCTGCAAGAATATAACAAACTGGATGAAACAGTGAAACTAGGGCAGCAATAGCATAAAGTAATATACAGTCAGCTTCCCTGCTGCTCCTTTGAGAGTCAAATCTTTTGGGAATTTGTGATGCTCTGGAGATTCAAAAGCAGAAGAGTACGGGCCTTGCTTAGTATATATTACAATTCAGCACATGACTGAAAGTTAATTTCATTTTTCTACAACTGGATTCCATAGGAAAACATTTGTTTTCACCACTCTGCTCAGTGATCTGTCATTAGACTATTGTGAGAGGATTTGTCTGATGGGCAAGTTCATCAAATGGGCAAACCTTCCCATTTCCGGCAACCAAGCAGACTGCTCTAGAGTCTATTTTCCTTTATTGCTTCATGTGTGCTGACCCTTTTGTGGAGATATGAGCCAAACTTCTGCACAGAAGAGGTGGGCACATGAGTAGGTCCATTGAATAACCCTGTGAACACACTATAATATGTTTACTATTAAAAAAAAGAAAAATGACTTTCTAGAATCACCTAGGTCATACATTTTCATTTGTCCCTAAATAATTTTCTAGATTTGGTCAAGTGAGTTTGCAATAACCAACTCTAAAAATGGGTGAGTCCATGGGCTGGGATCCCAAACTAAGAATGTGAGTTGAGCACCGTGATTTTCTTTCTTTGCCCCATAATGCCCAACACAATGAGATCAGCTGCTTCATTCTCCTGTCCCTATGCTTTCCCATGTGATGGATTGTACCCCCAAAATAAACGCTAAAATAAACTCTCATTTCCTTAAATTGCTTTATTTTCAGGCATTTTGTTGCAGTGATGAAAAGAGCAGGTAATGACTCACACTGTTACTCTCTGGTTTTGTTTTGCAGATTGTTTACTGAATAAAAAAATGATTGAGTCTTTAATGAAATAAAATCCATTTCTTTACTATAATTGTACCCACCATTTTAAGGTCACCAAATTGTCTATCAAGTAAGGTCCAAAAAGCTGAGGTAAGGGAGATGTCTAAATTAGTAAAGCATGCAAGTCAGGCTTCCATGTGGATCTGAACTTAAACTTTCATACCTGAACACTTTGCTTAACTATTGCTGGGATGGAGAGAAAGAAAAAGGATGATTCGTAGAGCTCATTAGCCAGCCCTTCTTTGTAATAGTTACATCTAGGCTGAGTAACACAAAACAAACAAACAAAAAACCCTGTCTCAAAAAGCAATGTGTGAAGCAACAGAGGAAGATGGCAGAAATTGATCTCTTATATCTCATAGGTGCATGAACCCTCACATACCCATGTCCATCACACACCCATGTAAACATACTACTGCTTCATACATACAAAGGGGTCGGGGTTACAACACAGTGAGAAGCATCAAATAACTACGAAAAATTAAAACGGCTTTACAAACATTCTCACGAGTGAGACATGGAGAATGTTAATACACTTAAGAACTATCTCTGCAAATACAGTTAATAAGAACCCTGGCATTAAGACTTCACATATGGTAATGAACAGAAATCATGGCCATTGCTTCAGCAACAAGTGGCACCTGGGCACAAAGTTTGGTAGTACACTGCTAACATGCGGGTCCCCAAGATGTCAATCTAAAAGAAGAGTGTTTCTTTATCTTAAATTTATTTTTATTTCTTAAGATGATAATAACTTGTTACTTTTTCAACAAATTTCTATATTTTATATTTTTAAAATTTATTTATTATTTACAGAATTTATTCACTTTGTATCTGGGCTGTAGCCCCCTCCCTCATTTCCTCCCAGTCCTCTCTCTCTCTCTCTCTCTCTCTCTCTCTCTCTCTCTCTGGGTTCTCCCCCTATGCTCCTCCCTTAATGCATTGATAAGGGAGGTCCTCCTCCCCTTCTATTTGACTCTAGCCTATCAGGTCTCAGCAAGACTGGCTGCATTGTCTTCCTTTGTGACTTGGCATGTCTGCACCCCCCCCAGGGGGTGGTGATCAGAGAGCCAGCCACTGAGCTCCTGTCATAGACAGCCTTTGCTCCCCTTATTAGGAATGCCAAGAGTGGACTGAGTTACCCATGGGTTATGCATCTGAGCAGGGGTTCTAGGTCCTCTCCATGCATGGTCCTTGGTTGGAATATCTGTCTCTTTAGGGTCCCCTGGGGCCAGATTTGTTGGCTAATGTCAAGAATATATATATATATTGAGTATATATATATATACTCAAGAAGTTAAACATCAAAAAACCAAGCAATCCAATTAAAAAATGGGGCACAGAGCTAAACAGAAAATTCTCACTAGAGGAATATTGAATGCAGAGAAACCCTTAAAGAAATGCTCAACGTCCTTAGCCATCAAGGAAATGAGAATCAAAACAACCCTGAGATTTCACTTTATACCCATCAGAACAGCTAAGATCAAAATCTCAAGTGACAAGGCATGCTGGGTAGGATGTGGAGAAAGGGGAACCCTCCTCCACTGCTGGTGGGAATGTAAATTATACAACCACTTTAGAAATCAACCGGGCATGTACTCAGACAATTAAGAATAGTGCTACCTCAAGATCCAGCTATACCACTCCTAGGCATATATCCAAAAGATTCTTAAGTATATAATAAGGACATTTGCTCAACCATGTTTGTAGTAGCTTTATTTGAAATACCCAGAATCTGGAAACAACCCACATGTCCCTCAATTGAGGAATGGATACAGAAATTGTGGTACATTTATACAATGGAATACTACTTAGCAATTAAAAACAATGAAATTTACAGGCAAATGGTAGGAACTAGAAAAGATCACCCTGAGTGAGATAACCCAGAAGCAAAAAGATGCACATGGTATATACTCACATATAAGTGGATATTAGACATATAATGTAGGATAAACATAATAAAATCTATAGTCTTAAAGAAGCTAAACAACAAGGAGGAAGATGCTCAATCCTTATTCAGAAGAGTAAATGTGATAGACTTTGGAACTGGGAGAAGACAGGGAACAGGACAGGACCAACCACAGAGACCCTCTAGTGATCAGGGTATTAAAGCAGATGCTCAGACTCATAGCCAACCTTTGGACAGAGTGTAGGCAATCTTATTCACCTTGAATTTAAACTAACCCCAAGCGGAACAAAAATTTAAAAGTCTTAGGTTCAAATCACCCATTTCCTTTCTCACTGAGTTTCATTTCATTGTCATCACAGTGCTGACAAGAGAAGAGACCTTTAATTTCCAACAAAAAATAGTTATTAAAATACTTATTACCAGGCCAATAATTTAACTTGCCCTTTGCCTTTATCTCTCACGAGTCCATTCATGTTGGGGAATGTTTCAGAAAGCTATGCTGTTTCAATGTTTCTAAATGTCGTTTGACTGTGTCTAAGAAGGATCTAGGACTGATTATAAGAGGGTGAATTTCTCTTCTTAGAGGAGTTCACTAGAAGCTGAATGATAGTTTGTTCATAAAAGGACGATCACTCCCAATGTTTGCAAAGCAATGCTCAAAATATACCTTAAGTTCAATCTACTCCTCCTACTTTTAATAGTTGAACTTATAGAAGTTTTATCATTTCTTTCTTAGTCAATGCTTAATCAGTTGCTAAGGCAATCCAAATTGGCACTCTGTCATCATTTTCTGTCAGGAAAATGAATCCTCTTTTTCTTTGATAATTTCTATCTAAAGAAAATTCCTAATAGTCCTATAACCCCAATTTTAGCTTGTATTATGCAAGATAGTAAGTTTAACTTTATTTAAGACCATGATTCATTTACCTGATTGATATTGTCATTTTACACGATGATTCTTCCATTAGAAATATTTATGCCAAGGTATTATGATCTTAGGCTCATGGTGTCATATTGTAAAAAAAAAAAAAGCACTTCATTAGCATAGGAAATGTACAACAAAATGCTGCCAATCCTAGTTCCTTCAACACCAGCTCATTACACTTTCATCTTGAAATAGATCAGGCCCTTGACATTCTATTCAGCATAGCAGAGTCAGGAAGAAATGCCAACAGACATAAATTGGCTTGTCATCAAGAGATTTTGAAATCCTATTGCAATCTAGGGTATGTCTCCTCATGCCAAACATCTAGTAGTATAATTCTTTTAATTGGACCATTATTGTCATTCCCTCTAACATATAGCTTTTTGAATGTTTCAAGAAATTTAGAGGATTGGACTAAGATAATTTATATGCCTCTGCCTCTTACAATCAATTCATTAGCAATTACATTGCTACATACTTCACACAATGTTTTGTGCTCAACAAATATGAATTTAATGAACTGCAATTTACCTCTTCCATTCTGTAGAAGCTACAGCATAAAGTCTTCATGTTATCAATAGTAGGGTGCAGAAAACAATGTTTGTATGTGGCTATGATAGGAGTAAAAATGTAAACATTTAATAAATCTTTGTTGTTTAATTTTATTATTTTTTGCAATTATTGAAATACCATAATATGTTTAGGTTTCTAGATAAAACAAGGTTCAGAAAAAAAATGGAGTTCTGTAATAAGTCACAAAAATAGCACATATAAGAATCCAGCCTCAGTGTCGAACTGAAGACCCTAGTAAGGGAAACAGGGACTGTTTCAGTCATGAACTTGATGGCTGACTCTTTGACCCTCCCCCATACATGTCAGGGAGTAACAGCCTGGCTAGACCCCAGGGGAGGACATTGCAGCCAGCCCTGAGGAGACAAGATGAGCTGGGGTTGGATGGAAGGGGAGGAGGTCCTCCCCTGTTGGTGGACTTGGAGGGGGTGGGGAGGAGATGAGGGAGGGATGGGGAGGGAGGGGTGGGGAAGGTGGGAGGGAATGAGGGAGGGGGCTATGCCTGGGATGCAAAGTACCTAACCTGTGATTGATATAAAAATAAATAAATTAAAAAAAAAAGAATCCCCTCATGAAAACTATAATGTTGTATGTAACATATTGCTGTGAGAGTTCAGGTGTATATCAGTTGTAATTATAAATGTATTTCAGTAGAAGCAACAAGTGAAATAAATAGTAAAGTCAAAAGACTCATTTAATTATTCTCTCTAAGAAACCATCATCAGATTCACCTAATGCATGCCTTCTCTTTTGGTTTCTGATATTAATAGTAATTGTATAAGAGAACACATCACAGACAAATAACATATTATCTGACTGAAAAGCAGGGAACAAATACTTGACATCAAAGTGGAGGAGGTACAAGATGACATGTACCTTGCATCAGAAAGCAAATGTCTAAGCTCTTTTCATGGAGTAGGGTATAAGCTCCCTCACCAAACATAAATGTTTCTCATTAAAAATAATTGACAAAGAGATTGGGTTGGGAGAAAAAGAGAAATATGTCCCTCTCTTTATTATTTATAAAGTAGATATTAATGACTTATTTTAGGAGGGACAAAGGTCAGAATGCAGCTATACGTTGATGATTCCTGAACATCTGATCCCATTGTTCAAACCTGAGAAGCCTTTATTCACAGTAAACACTTTTAGTTCAGTAGTGATCCCAGTGACTTGCATCTGTAAGAGTGACTTTTTAATAGAACCTAATTGTTTGAGATAGAAAAAATACCTTGTATTTTTAACATTGAAATTTCCAGAAAGTAAATTATATATAAAAGGAAATTTTAAAAGTGCTGTTTAACAGGTAACTTTGTTTTAAATGACAATTGCGTAATTTCTTATACTTCTGTAAGCAAACTTCTGCTTAAAATAATGAAATAACAGAGCTTTATCCAGAAAGGTATAGAAGCTTAAAAAACATTCCTGTCACATTATTTAATGGTTATCTTTAAAGTGCTTACTTGTATAAAATTATGTGCCTAGTCTATTATGTTTTAATCCTTCCAAAGTTAGTCTTTCTGTCCATTTACTAGCACATGGAAAAGCAAGATTAAGAACAAAGCATTCAGCTTACAGAAGTGAAATGACGCTGTGAGAATAGATGGGAAGCTGAATGCTTAGGCTATGCAGCTCCGATTTCATTTTCTGAACATAGTTATGTTTTTAATTAACCAGCTTTGTTAAATTCAATTTCACAGGCATATCTGCAAGGAGGATTTATGTCTTATTCCTGAAATTATATAAGGGAGTAAACAAAAAAAATGTTCTAAAATTCTAAGAAGGGACCTTCAACTCAGTTAAAATCAAAGTTCTTCAATTAAACTGAACTGATTGGTTCCTTTGTCAGTTAAAGCTGAAAGGTTTTGAAGGAGGAAAAGAACCATCTGTGGGCATCAATTTTTTTTCTCATGAACATGGCAAACACACACTTCAGAAATACAGATACACATAGAGATTGCTCCCTGATGTTTTATTGTGGATGGAGTAGTTCTATTAGCCATAAGAAAAACACTTTTTAACCCACTGAATCTGATAAACATTTAAAAGCTTTATTATTATTCCTTACTAGTCTTAGACCCAGTAACTGCTGTGGCACATGTTAAATTCAGACACAGTTTTAAATTGTGTTTTCAACACTGTGCTCTACAGAAAAATTCTGCATTTATTTGCAGTTTGGAGGGGGCTACAACTGGGATAGAAAGTGAAAAAACTTAAAAAAATTAAATAAAAGCAAGCAAACAAACAAAAAACCCCACATCTATCCACTTATTTTATCTCAAACATTTAACCCAATGAGCAAAATCAGTATATTATAATTCAAAACCTTCTCAGTGACAAGTCACTCACACTGTTGAAGAATGTGCACTATGCTGAAGAAGGGTCATTATGCATTTTCTCCAGCGATGCTAACGTTGTTTGCAGGATAATGGACTCTTACTTACAGTTATACATTGAGAGAGGTTTGGTCTGCATATGATAGATTAATATATATCAGTCTGACCAACCATTTACTGCTTCCCCTGGTAGTAGTGATGCATCCATGCAGAAAGCTGCTGCCTCACAACTCAGAAATTTCCAAGGACATAGTGCAGAAATCTGAGACATTGGAACTTACAAGTCCAAATTTTGGAAAGTAGAAGAACACAAACCAAGCATGTATCCTCACCATTTCTTGGATATTTCTTATACAAGGCCTAAAGGAAGGTGGTCATAATAATATCAGAAAACATCAACCAGGAGACAACATTATCAGTTGAGAGAATAAACAAAGTAGAAAACAGTGTATAAAATGGAAGAAAAGCTCTAGCAATGGCACAGCCACCAGAAGGCTCATTTTTACTATGAAAAAATAATTAAAAAAACTAATCATCCAAATAATCCAATCCAATCAATAATGAGCACATAGGCTGAACAAACAACTCTAAAAAAAGATATAAATTGTCAGAAAATACTTGAAACAACTTCAATATTCTGATTGCCATGTGGAGAAGAGGAATACTTACCTCTGTTTAAGGAAATGTCAACTGTTGCAGACACTGGAAATCAGTATTTATGTAACTCATATAAGTAAAAACAAAACTAATATATCACCCAGAAATAAGTGCTTTATACATTACAGAAGGAATCTTAAATCAGCATACCATAGTTATATTTCCTTATCAAGGATGATTGATCATCACTGTATTAGGGAGACTACCCAGAGTTCATCAACTAGTGATTGAATTAAAAAAGGAAACATATACAAGATGAAGACTTGGTCTGTTATCAAAAGGAAGAAACGTTGCTTGAAAAAGTAGGTGAAATTGGAGATCATAATACTAGGCAAACTAAACCAGATTCAGAATGACAAATTTCACATTTCTGTCACAGACTGTGTATGTATATGACATGAAAGAAGAAATGAGTAGTATTCCATTGTGTAAATGTACCACAATTTCTGTATCAATTCCTCAGTTGAGGGACATCTAGGTTGTTTCCAGATTCTGGCTATTATGAATAGAGCTGCTGCAAACATAGCTGAGCAAATGTCCTTGTTGTATACGTAAGCATCTTTTGGATATATGCCTAGGAATGGTATAGCTTGATCTTGAGGTAGCACTATACTAATTGTCTGAGAAAGCACCAGATTGATTTCCAAAGTAGTTGTACAAGTTTACATTCCCACCAGTAATGGAGGAGGGTTCTGCTTTCTCCAGCACTTGAGTTTTTGATCTTAGCCATTCTGATGGGAATAAGGTGAAATCTCAGGGTCATTTTGATTTGCATTTCCTGATGACTAAGGATGCTGAATATTTCTTTAAGTGTTTCTAAAATCTGTACACCTAAAGAAGCTAAGCAAGAGGGAGGACCCTGAGAAAGATGATCAATCCTCATTCAGAAAGGCAAATGGAATAGACATCAGAAGAAGAAGAAAACAGGGAACAGGACAGAGGCCTACCACAGAGGGCCTCTGAAAGATTCTACCCAGCAGGGTATTGAAGCAGATGCTGAGATTCCTAGCCAAACATTGGGCAGAGTACAGAGAATCTTATGAAAGAAGGGGGAGATAGAAAGACCTGGAGGGGACAGGAGCTCCACAAAAAGAGCAACAGAATCAAAAAATCTGGGCCAAGGGGTCTTTTCTGAGACTGATCCTCCAACGAAGGACCATGCATGGTGATAACCTGGAACCCCTGCACAGATGTAGCCCATGGCCTCTTGGAAAGGGGAACAGTAACATGAAGTCAGTGGTGGGCTCTTTGATCACCTTCCCCTGAGTGGGGAGCAGCTTTACCAGGCCACAGAGGAAGATAATGCAGCTAGCCCTGATGAGACCTGATAAGCTAGGGTCAGATGGAAGGGGAGGAGGACCTGCCCTATCAGCAGACTGGGGGACTGGCCTGGGAGGAGAAGAGGGAGGGAGAGCAGGATTGGGAGGGGCTGAGGGAAGGGGCTTCAACTAGGATACGAAGTGAATAAATTGTAATTAGTAAAAAAATTAATAAGACTATAAAAAGAAAAAAAAACAATAGTTTTATCATAAAAGTGCAAACAGTGAAAGGTGGGGATATATATATATCGTAAGGGAAGCATTTTATACTCAATTGGCTGAACTCTAAACTAATATGTATGTGAATAAGCATATATTTGTTATATGTAATTTGAGGTAAATTTTAAAAAATGAGTCTGTGGTTTTTTAAAACAGCTTTACTGTTCTGTTCCCTTTCTTGTTTCCTCACCTTGTATTGACCTCTCTCTCCAAATAAACCCTCCGTCATTTCCTATTATCCCCTAAATAAAGGCATTTTTATTAAACAATTAAAATTGTTGAAAATAATGTCGGTACTTATATTCATATAATTAAACTCTAGTTATAACAATGCCTTACATTTTAAACCTATTCTCTAGGTTTTTTCAAATTGTTTTACAAGTTGTCCCTAGCCTTGTGAGATATTCAGGTAGCTGTTATCTTATTCCTTAAAATTTTCTTAATACATTTTCAACTAAAACATTAACACATCATTTTATTCCTTCCCTTTCTTTCTGTCAGTCTATCGCATGTCGCCCTGTATCTACCAATTTATGGCCTTTTATTATTTTTTTCCTATTTATATATTTATTCATTACAATTTATTCTCTTTGAGTCCCTGCTGGATCACTCTCCCTCATCTTTTCCCAGCCCCACCCACTCTCCCCCTTCTCACCCTATACCCTTTCCCTAGTCTCCTGATAGGGGAGGACCTCCTCCCCTTCCATCTGACCCTAGCCTATCAGGTCTCATCAGGGCTGGCTGCATTGTCTTCCTCTGTGGCCCAGCAAGGCTGAACCCCACATGGGGAGGTGGTCAAAGAGACAGCCACTGAGTTCATGTCTCAGACAGCCTGTGTACCCCTTACTAGGGCACCTACTTGGAAATTGAGCAGCCTATGGGCTTCCTCTGAGCAAAGGGTCTAGGTCCTCTCCAGGAACAGTCCTTGGTTGGAGTATTGGTCTCTGCAGGATCCCCTAGAGCCAGATGTTTTGGCTCTGTTGTTCTCCTTGTGGAGTTTCTGTCTCCTCCAGGTCTTTCTATCTCCTTTTTTCATAAGGTTTCCTGCACTCTGCCCAAAGTTTTTCTGTGAGACTCAGTATCTCCTTTAATACCCTAGTGGGTAGAGTCTTTCAGAGGTCCCCTGTGAAAGGCGACTGTCCTGTTCCCTGACTTTTCCTACTTCTGATGTCTATCCTGTTTGCCCTTCTGACTGAGGTTTCAGCCTCTTCCCTAGGGTCCTCCTGTTGTTTAGCTTCTTTAGGACTATAGATTCTAATATGTTTATTCTATATTACATGGCTAATATCCACTTATAAGTGAGTATATACAATATGTATCTTTCTACTTCTGGTTTACCTCACTTACATATACATATGTTTGCAACAATTACACAGAGACAGGAACAAATAAATAAATACAACACACTGAGTCTCCTTATATTCTTTGTCTGTAGTTTTAGGGAGGGGTGACCACTTCGTTGGTAACTTACTAGTTGGCTTGTCTCTGGAAGAGTGCTAATTCCCTCTCTCTCCCAGCAGTCTATAGATGCTTTAATTCTTTTTCTGAGATTGGGATCCGGATCCGGTAATTTTTTCCTACTTGTGAGCCATCATGTCTATTGATAGTAGCATGGTGCCGCCTTGTTTATGTACCTATTTCTAACAGACAGTTTCACAGCAGAAGTCCTGATAGTCTAGTCCTTACCCCACTACCTACCATGATGTTCCCTGAGCCACAGATGCAGAGGCTCCATTGGAGCTGGGGTCCCCATTATCCATTGATCTCTGTTCTGCCTTATATACAGCAGTGGTATTCTGCAGTGGTCTCCACTTTCCCTAAAGGGCGACCGCAACACTTAAATATTGCTATAAGATTTAGAATGTAGTTTGGAATTATACTGGTCTAATAAAGTGGCAGCAATAGATTCTCTTCTGGGTCCATGGCCTTAAGCCACATCATCAGAATGCTTGAAAGCAAACTATTTCAGGATGGAGAGTCCAATGTTAATTCACACAGAAGGATCTCTGAGGCTTGTTGTTATTGGTCCACTGTAGCTATGCAGCCGGTTTCCTAGGTGATCTTGCATCTTATTAGGTAGGAAATAAATAGTAACCACTACACAATTTTAAAAGTATGTCTGGTAATATCTAGGCAGTGATTTAACCATAGAGTCAAACTGGCATTTACTTCTAGTGGTTTTCTATTTTATTTTAGAATTTTGTATTAACTTAGTAATTCTCATATTAACATAGTGCCATTTGAAATGTATTATAAGTAGAAGCTTTAAATAAATAATTTATAATTAATTCAATCTAACTCTTTTTCAGGCTCACAGTCTTCCATTGAAATTACCTCCTAAGAAAAATTCAAGCACACCTGAAGAAGTCTGTCTGCAATAGTATGAGCTATATACTGTCATATAACTAAAAATTTGCAAATAATGCCAGCACTAATAAAAATCCAATAATTATTATAAATATTAAAAATAATTTACAAAATATATTGAATATCATGAGGGCATTTTTGTTGCTACTTAATAACACTTTTTATGTACCAAATATTATTAAGCAACATATTATTAACCAAAGTCTGTAAAATATGAGCTATTGGATAAATTTGAAATTATAACTTCTCAGAAAGATGTCTGCATTTACTGCATAGTTCAAATTGAAATGGGTTTTGTGTTGTAGGAGTGTTTTGAGAAGGGCCATTAACTCTTTTTGGAGAGAGTCACATAAAATTTTATATTTGGATGTATTTACGTTATACATGTCCTATTTTGGTCTGTTAATTTTCAGTAATCCTTAAGAACTCATGGAAATTGTACTTCTCACTTGAAAACTTGCATTAATGGGGAGATCTAGCCTTCTTGTTACTCTACTACTTCAGTCTCTGCAGTAGTCATGTCTCTGACCTTTACTCCCATTTCATAGGAAATGGGTAAAATGTCTGCTAATGTTACATCACAAAGCTTTTCTCCACTCTTAAGTTTGCCTTGCATTGTCTTAAATGTGTTGCGTTTAAGAACATACATTACCATACTAACAATCTGAGATGCCATACCCTTTGCCTGGATTCGAAAACTGTTTTGCCTGCTCTTGGTATTCTTTTCCTTTTTATTGGTTTGCCTAGTCCAGCCTCAATAGGAAGGCTTTTGCTTTGGCTACTAGTATCTTGCTCTGTTGTGTTTGTGTTTATTTCTTGTTTCTTGTGCCATGCTCATTTAGCAAGGAAAACAAGAGTTTTTCTAGTGAAAATGGGAGGAGGGAGGGCTGGAACTGGGAAGAGTGGGGGTGGGGGAAACCGTGGTGGGGACGTATTGTACGGGAGAAGAGCCTATTTTCAATTTTAAAAAGTACTTTCCAAGACACCACTTCTTTGAAAGCATCATTTTTAGAACTTTCTTACTTTCAGTAAATTCCATTAATCTGAATATTCATAAGTCTATTTCTAGTTGCTTTAAACTTCTCTTTGATCTGTTAGTAAATATTTTAGCCATCACACATACTGTTACCACTGTGGTGATTATCCATGTATAATTGGGAAACTTTTCTAGTACCTAAAATATATTATTCTCTAAGATAAAGTTAAGTAGAAAATAAGGGCTCCTATACATGTCATTGTGGGCACAGGCGTGTTCTCCATAGGCAAATTCTCCATATTTCCTGGTATTTTATACTTTTTTAAAATTTTTACTGTGTTATTCGTAGAGGTTTTTTTTAACTAATACTCATGTTCTTCCAAGTTTTCTTTAAAGAATTGGTATATAATATTATGAATCACCAGTTATGAAGAAGGTATCCTGTTAGTATAAACAGGCTTAACAAGTTATCAAGATTTATGGCAACACAGCCGTATCCAGTTATAATAACGCACATAGTAAATGAGGTAGAGTAGAAAAGAGATTTACCCACACATGCAGTCTTATTTGGAGTTCTAGTAGTAATATAGCCTATGAAAGTATAGCTAAAAGAAATGTCAGATTGCAGTACTGTTGTTGCAGTTGGATATCACATGGATTTCTGCTTCTGTCAACGCACATTGTGTACTCCATTCCAATAATGGTTTTGATTAATATTATCATACAAGCCATGGCATTTTATTCTGGTAAAGATGAGGTATTAACTAAAAAATGTATCTAATAAAATACTTGTAGATGTCTGAGTAAAATCTAAACAGGAAAATTATTTTGGGGCTGGTTTTCCTTATGAAAAATTCCTTTGCTTACTTCTTTACCCTAGGAAATTACTTCATATTATTTTTATTTATTTTGACCCAAGATGTTCCTGAATACAGGCCCACCAGCTATGCTGACTTTTGCTAGATAAAATCGTAGCACTGTGGGTTAAGTTCTTTTCCTCCACTTACCCCCATATCTGATTGAGGTTTTAAAAAACATATTATTATTAAACTGTCTACTCAGTCTTAAGGTATCTAGCACTTTTGATACCTTTTTGGGATTCATAGATATTTTGAAGGTATATAGTTAATACATAATAAATTAGAACTTTTAGAACTCTTTAATAAATTAAAAACATTTATTTTAGCATTATGTGTGTGTGCTTATGTGTGTCTGTGTTTGGGTCGATGCACATGAGTATACAAGAAAGTGATTATTCTGGAGCTTAAGGTATAGATAGTTGTGAATCACCAAATACAAAAACTGGGGAGTTCAGTTGGGTGTACAGAAAAGGCAGTATATGTCCTTCATACTCTTACCCATGAGCCATTTATCCATCTCCAACATTTAGGATTTTAATTCTTTTTAATTGACAATTGATATCATTTCTTATATTCATTTACTTATAGTTGTTGAAACATCCTGCATTTTAGAATAAATCTACCTCTAGTATGATAAAAGATATTTTTGAAATAAATCTGCATCGTTTACAAGTGTTTTACTGAGAATAGTTACATCTATGTTCATTAGAAATGTTAGTCTGCAGTTCTTCTTGGTTGTGTCTTTACCTGGATTTAGTATTAAATTAATGATTTGTAGAAGGAGCTTGGAAGTTCTTCTGTTTCTACTTTATGGGATAATTTGAGAAGTAGTAGTTATAGTTCCTTAAAAGTTTAAAATCATTCTGCACTGAATTCATTTGGACCTAGTCAGTCCTCAATCATTAGGTGTTTTATTGTTGTTTCAATATACTTATTTTTTGCAGGTCAATTTATGTTATTTATCTTTTCTTGGCTTAATTTTAGCAAGGCTTGGCTTTCTCCTTTCCCAACTCTTTTTTAGTATAATGTTTGAGTCCCTTCATAGACAGATAAGACAAGAGAAGAAGTACTACAAATAGGTAAAGAGAAAGTCACATTACGCTTATTAGAAAATGGGATATTATACATAAGAGATCTCAAAAATTCCATCAGAAACACTGAAATAATGAAAACTCTCAGCAAGGTGTCACAGCAGAAAATCAACTTATGGAAATCAATAACCTTTTAAAACGAATAACACAAATGCTGAGAAAGAGAGCATGATTTTACACTGCTGCTCACAATAGCTTGAAAATTACTAGGCATAAACACAACGAAGGCTGTGAATGGCTACAGCTCTTCAGCCAAGAGGCTTAACTTCCATTTCAGTAGAGATTTGAGAGCAGAGCTAGAATGAAGACGCAAAAAGGGTTTCCATGACTTCAAATTAGGAGCTGATGAGTAGTTACTAGGACAGGATGGTCTCTTAAGTTATATTTTGCATTAAGTAAAAATCAGACTTTATGGAGTCACTCAGAGTCTGCCATGATTCCTTTCATTATTATTCGTAAGGTTGAACCAGAGTAATGGTCTGAATTAGGAATTCCATGGCACCCAGATCCCCCCCCCCCCAAAAAATAGAGTCTAACTTGTTTGGCACCCAGTTATTTAGGTTCTTAATCACAAAGATCCAGCTCACCAAATACATATTTCTTAAATCAGTGCGAAGGATGTGGGGCTTTAAAAATAAAAATAAACTGACATGCAATATATTAGCCTCAACTTGAAGCTGCTGTTTCTATAACTCTGGAATTTTAATACCCAACTTTCAACTGTAAGTGATTGACTTAAAGCAATTATCATGCCCTGAACACTGCCAGATGATCTCTGCCTCATCATCTAAATTAAGCCTATATGTTTATTGTGTGTATGTGTGCATGCACATGTGTGTTTGTGTGTCTGGGTACATGTCTGTGTGTCTGTGTATTTTTTGTGAGTTTCAAGTAAAACATTACAATGAAGTTGGGGTTATAACATTCTCACTTTAAAAGTATCTTAAGCAAGCAAATAGTAATCCAAGCATACCCAGGGATAAAACACCCAGCAATAAATCATGAAACTTAGGCTTTCCTTCTACATCAAATTAGCTATTTCTGGACCTTAAATCTCTTTAGGCCTGACATAAGTCTGAAATATTGTCATATACTTTCATTTGGGGCTGAAAAGACATGGTATCTAAAAAAGACTAGATATATATCTAAAGAATTATTATATTTCAATTTAATGTGGTATTGAAGTTAGTGAAAGAATGAGAATGTTTTAGGAGCTCAGTTGACCACTGAGACTTCTTTGATCACTAATAGTGGGTTTGGATGCAGTGATAATTAACTTAGGACAAGACTCTATCAACGAGGCAAGAAAATCAGGGCAGATCCCCAGGTAATAAAGTTGGCGGATGTACCTGCCAACTTTATGACCTAATTTCCTTCCAGTTCCCTGGTCAGCCCCAATTAGTGGGACTCCTGTTTGTGACTAGAAATTCTATGTATCATTGTGTCTCTCTCCTATATTTCCACTCATGGCAGATTTTTTTAAAAACATGTCATGTCACATCCTTATAAATTTAAGTTGAAAGAAAGCATGGAAATCACCTACAGCCGGGAGAAAGATCAGCTAATATATCCAGGAAGTTCTAAAGTTTGCCTTAGGCCTAACGTAAATAAAGATGTGACCTAGGAATCCTGCCATGACAAGCAGCAAGACAGATTATTCTGATGTTCTGGTTAATTCTCACTTCCTTTCCAATACATGTGAGATAGGACCATGAAACTGCAATTTTAATATCCTTTTATGTGACTTGTAGAAACAAAATTCAGAACCCATGATCCAATCTACTCTTGTGCTTTTCCACCTTTTACTAAATAAGTATTTGTTCTTTATAACTTATTCTAAAGATGATAACACTGTAAAGTCTTATTTTCCCCTCTGTCAGAAGTTGTCCTAAGAATTGTTCCATATTCAAAATAAAATTTCAAAATCCCAGTGGGGATTTCACAGTCATGCCAATGAATATAAACAAACATGAAAAAGCATACATTAAATTGTAGAGGAGATCAAACACAGCACAACACAAACCCAGGGTGCTGAGCAGTTGAACATATTTAATGACAATATGCCCTTTGCTCTTTGGAAACAACAAACACAATTCCACAGTTTTGGAAAGAGCAGATCCCAGTTGTTTTGTATGTGAGGTTACTCATGTGAAGTTACTCACTCACGTATTTTTTTAATGTGTGCATGAGAATTTTTAGCACAGGCATATTGTGTATTCATGGCACCAGGTTATTTTGGCACAATTATATCAGATTAAAGATCCGCTGAGACATCCTGCAAGTCTGGATAAAACAGCTCGCTGTATCTGCAACTGTCCATGATGGCACTCCAAATGTTCAGTCTGCACAGCAGCAGGGACTTATGTAATTGTCTACCTATGGTTAGCTTCTGCCAAAGCATTGCAAACACCCGAGAATGTATCCAAACACTGAAAGCTAGCTTCACAGAGGCAAGAGGAAATACATGGGTGGAAAGGCCATCTTAAAATAATATCGTATACATTTTTAAATCCTGCTTCTATTATATTTGTCTTTTAAGAAAAACGTGGACGTGAAAAGAACACATGTATGCAGATGCTTGGGAAGGCCAGAAGGGGGCGTCAGATCCCCTGCCTGGAACTGAAGGTACAGGTGGTTGTGAATTGTTGATGTGGATACTGAGAAGAACTTCTAGATCCTCTTTAAAAGCAGTTTGTGTTCTTTATTTTTTTTTACTTTTTAAAACTTTATTTATATTTTTATAAATTACAGTTTATTCACTTTGCATCCCAGCTATAGCCTCCTCCCTCATGCCCTCGCAATCCCATCCTCCCTACTTCCTCTCCTCCGATCCCCCTCACCCAGTCTACTGATAGGGGAGGTCCTCCTCCCTTCCCTCTGACCCTAGTCTATCAGGTCTCATCAGGACTGGCTGCATTGTCCTCCTCTGTGGCCTGGTAAGGCTGCTCCCTCATTAGGGGGAGGTGATCAAAGAGCCAGCCCATGAGTTCATGTCAGAGACAGTCCTTGTTCCCCATACTAGGGGACCTACTTGGAGACTGAGCTGCCACACAGCACACACAAGCACATACATACACTTTTTAAAAATTTTTTTTTGTAAAAAGAATCTTAAGAGACATGCAACCAAATACAATAGATGAATCTTGTTTGAATCCCGCCTTAAACACAGTAGACATGTGTAGTTTTTGTTTGTTTTGATTTAAGAGAAAAAGCTGATAGTGAATAATTTTTATCACATAGTTGCATAGTTGGAGTAGCTCATTTGGTAAAGTGATTATTTTACAAACATGATGGGTTGAGTCTATTAAATCTGGTGGGGAGCAATGAGTGTGGTGGCACTCATTGGTAACCCCAGCATTCCAGAGGTTAGAAATAGACAGATCCCTGGAACTCACTGGTCAGCTAGACTAATGTATTTAACCAGTACTGGGCTGATGAAAAAGTCTTTCTCAAAAACTAAAACAAACAAACAAAAGTGGGCAATGCTTGTGAAATAACAGTAAAGAGTGTCTTCTGACCTCCACATGGATACACATACTTGTCCATATACATACAATTGCACAAACATGAACAGGCACACACATGTGTACACACGCTTACACACACATAAACAATCCTTTGTGTTCCTAAACTTAAAGGAATGAAGACATCCTTTTAGAAAATTGTGTCCGTTAGCGGTACTTGCTGAGATATTTGTGGGTAAAATGATGATGACAATTGGACCTGCTGTGGAGGAATACACAATAAAGATGGATTTCGGATGAAGAAAAAAAAAGGAGTGAAACAGAGGGAAGGAAGGGTGAAGGAAGACAGCAACACAAATCAGATTTAACATAACGTTTTTTGGCTGGGCCTAGCTGCATGGTGGTGGACTGGTCCAACCTGCACAAATTATAAAACATAAGTAGCTGAAAAATACGCGTTTCCCCTGCTTTCTGTTAAAGCATACGAAAACATTTAATAATCTTGCATTTGCAGGGGGTAAGCGCCTATGAAATAAAGCTGAATTTTAGAAAATTTGTATTTTCAAATTTTGAATATGCCAAGATCAAAAGGTGTTCGTATCTGACTCAAAAACTTCCAGTCTTATAAAAATTTCAAATCTGTAAAATAAGTGTGATCTCTAGGCAAGACTTAATCTCATAAAAAAGAATAATAATTTCACACCATGTCCTCAGAGCTTCCTGGACTAAGGAATAATAAATCTTTCCCATACAGAGCATATTAACACATTTTATGACAGCTTCCAATCATATTTCTGTCCAGCGTGGTTGGGCTTAGTGGCCTTGGGATAGAAGTCAACTTGCCTACAGAGTGTATTTGATTCTTCAGGCACAGACTCTTCATGACAAACTCATGGTAAGAAGGCCAGAGTGAGACACCCTCTAGTGGGGAAATTCTTTCTCTGCTGTGCTTTGCATCACGTGATCCCAATTCTCCCACACTGAGATTTACAGAACTTTCATTTTTACTTTCTCTCATCCAGAACTTTGTTACCATTTTTTTTTCAGCCTACAAACTTTCTCCACTAGTTTTGCTTTACTAATTAAAAAAAATTATTTGTTTCTACATGCTATGGTGATGGGGGCATCTTCATATGAGTGCAGGTGTCCATGGAGGTCAGAAGAGGGCAAGAAGGCATTGGATCACTTGAAGCTATAGATACTGCACTTTAGAGTCTATGGATGGGAGTGTTGGGAACCAAACTTAGAAAGCGTAACATGTTCTCTTAACTGCTTAACTAGCTCTCCAGCCTAATTACAAGGATTATTTTTAAAGAGAGCCTTTGTTTCCTTTTGCAATGCTTATGCTTTACTGCACATCAACTGGATTTTTATTGCCTTTGTTGTGTACTCATTTGCCAAACGAAGGTGTGTTTTGTGTGTGTTTCAGTAAAACTTAGTGGTAAATCAAATATCACTTTGTCATTTATTTAAAGTGTCCCAGATACCCATATAGTTGAGACTTAGTGCACCGTTGAATAATTACTATCATTATTCATAAGCACAGCTTTCATGAGACCCTGTTATTGTCTAACTCCTTGTCTTTACCACTTAGTTTTCTTATCAGCATTGGTTTGCTCTATACATTTTCATCTTTTAAAAGATGTGTCTTCGAGCTGTTTTATTCCTTCTTTCAGTCTCTCATGATATTACTCCAACTCAACTGCTAATGTATTTATTTCAACTAAATTTCCATGTCTAGTTGAACTTCCAATATTTATATCCTTGATTGATTAGCTAACTCTGAATCTACTTCTTGAAAAATTGCTAATTCTCTTATTCTTTCAACCAGTTCTGCATTGTATCTGGCATTAGTCAGTCTAAGGTAAGATAAATAAAAGTAAATAAAACAAAACCTTGATATCAGCCTCACCTTTTTTCTCTTTCCTCAATATACAAATAAGTATCAAAAACAACGATAAATTTATATCTTTAACACATTTTGATTACACCCTTCAATGATCTCACAGCCTCAATAAACACTGAGCATTCTGAGATTTGGCATGGAGTCACTTTCCTGACAATATCACTGCTACACATTCAGGCTCTGTAAGTTTCTGCTTAACACCTTGATTACCACTTACCGTCAAAAATTTAAGTGAAAAGTTCTTCCATAAAGTACATACATGGAAAATCTCCACTGTGTTAAGCTATTCTATATAATAACAGATAATTAGCTCCTATAATCTAAATGTAGACAAATACAAAGTGAGCAGTAATAGGATATACATTGATACATGGTACTAAATGTTTACCACTATTGCCAATAAAATCTGGCTGTGAAGTTCTGGGAAGAATAAGGATAAATTAGGACATCACTTCTGTTAAATGTCAAAAGGTTTGCAAATTTGCCTCAGGAATTAATATTTTTATTAAGTATTTGAATTTTAATTAATAATATGTTTCAGTGAGACCAGAGGCAGGTATTGCTCTGCAAAAAATACGCTGACAATTTCTGAAGTTATTTCAGAAGCATATTTCCACAGTGTTAACAATTGAATAATAAAATTTAGAAATCCTTCCATGCATGACATGATTTAAATAGAAAGCACTCAGTAGCCTAGAACATAAATAGTGATTTTAAGTTATATTTAGGCCAACACGCTAGTTAATAACAAAAGTCTATTCTCTCGATAAATATTAGCAGTATCAATATAGATCTCATAAGCTATGAGTTTATCACATATCATGGCATCTAAGATCATTTGTGGTTGTTCTTTTTAAAGATATCCAGACTTTTCATCCACTATTTCATAAAGAAATGAATTAATTTTTTACAGACATGCCATTCATTTGTTCCTTCTTTCATGTGACTGTTGTTCTTCAAAATCAATGTAATTCCTGTTTCACCTTGCAGTAATGTTTTGATAAATAAGTTGTATATATTTTTATGTGGCACTTATGTAATGAAATTGTATTGACATTTTTGTCATTGTAATAAGTCTGTCAATAATTGATGTACCCATTTTGAAAGTACAAACAATGTGTCATTAGAAAAGTCAATAATGCTACGCATGACATTATTCAGCGATTTTCCTGGTACTTGGCATTGCTTTATTGAATTCTAGAGGTCATTCAATAAATCATGCACTTCAAATTCAGCATGTTATTACCATCAGAAGTAATAGTGTGGCCTGTTGTTTCCATGAACCAGTCTATTCTTACCAGTGCTAACAGATCATATAGAGTTGCACATGTAACACAATTCTGGCTAGATTCATTTTGAATATGTGTGACATGCAAAATTCTCAAATGTTTAATAAAGTCAGATGTTTTTTCATATATCAAAATATTAATGAATCCTTTGAGAAGAAATTTGTAGAGTTTTGTTTTATGTTCATGCACATGGTTATATAAAATGTACATGTGTATTTTAGGCCCCCGCCCATTAAAGTTATAATTAATTATATCCATCCATATTCATGTGTTTTAAAGACATGAGTTTTATTTCATCCCTTTCTCTCTCTTTTAATTTTTTATTGAAAATAGGTACTTCTCTTATATGACACATTTCAAACACAGTTTCCCATCCTGCCATTCTTCCATGCCACTCCTGTCCAGAGATCCACTCTCCCTCCATTTCCATACAGAAAAGAGCAGAGCTCCAAGTGACAACAACCAAACAACACACACACACACACACACACACATACACTAAGATGAAACAAAGGCCCTCATATTGATGTTAGATAAGGCAACCCTTGATAACAGGAAAAAAGTCTCATAAGGAGGCAAAAGAATCAGAAATACACCTTCTCCCACTGTTAAGCCTTTTTCAAAACCACCAAGCCAAAAGATACAACATATATGCCGACTATGTGGTGTAGACCTTCCAAGGCCCTGTCCTTGCCACTTCTTTTTTTTTTAATTTATTTATTTTTATCTCAATCACAGGTTAGGTACTTTGAATCCCAGGCGTAGCCCCCTCCCCCATTCCCTCCTACCCTCCCACTCCCTCCCTCATCTCCTTCTTCCCCGCCCCCTCCAAGTCCACCAACAGGGGAGGACCTCCTTCCCTTCCATCCAACCCCAGCTTATCCTGTCTCCTCAG
>CM053752.1:79121785-79154328 GCA_028658305.1 Pachyuromys duprasi | reverse complement strand
ATTCAATGTCCCTCCTATTAGTTCATCTAAATGAGCATTGATCATACCAACCTGGGTCCTCCTTCTTGTATATCTTCCCTAGGTGTATAGATTTCAGCATGACCTTCCTATCCTATAGGTCTATATAAGTAAGTATATACCATGTGTTTCTTTCTGATTTTCTTTAAGAGTGTACTCACTTGTAACTTGACCTCACTTTATGAGAGGCTCCAGACAAAAATTAGGTAACACAACTTCAACTCGATGGATATTTTAAAAAGAATAACAGAAAGATGAATGAGTTGGAAGATGAGCATCTATCGAGGAAGAGTTGGGGTGAATACTGTCAAAATACATTTTACAAAAGTTTCAAGGAATTAATAAGATGTTAGTTTTAAAATATCATTTAATAAAAAAATATCATTTAATTTCCCCATGCCTGTTTTTTGTGTTGTTTTTAACAAATTAATTTTCAGATTTTTTTCTTTCTCCTAAGTGGATTGGCTTAAGATATGGTATATTTCCCCACCAGTTTATAAGGTTGTCAGAATGTATTGAAGCCTTTATAGGGACACCTTACACATTTGTATTAAACCATTGTACAATGTTGCTGTACACTATTAACTTAAACTCATTTGGAGCACATGCAGTTATGTTGGAGGCTTTTTCGAGGTAAAAAACAGAAAAGTATTCATGTTCTAGACAAAGATGGTCGAGGTAATTTCTGAAGTGAATTTTGCTCTAATTTCAGATTCTTAAATCTGTCTTATAATCTATATTAAAAAACAAAGAAAATATAATCAGCTATTAATCTTTTGTAATGATAAATATGCTGAGTATATGACAAATCCTTCATGTGTCCTTTTTTTGTAACATGAACGTTTTCATTGATTCTCTGAGAATTTCACATCATGAATTCTAATCATGTTCACATCTCAGTCCTTTTATATCTGCCCCCAAGCCCTTGTGGCCTACTCCCCAAAGCAAAAATAAACATAAGAAAAAAAAACTGTCCATTTTGTATTTTTCGAATGCTCACCGGAGCATGGCCAGACTCCCAGTGGCCTGCCCCTTAAATGGAGCTGAGTCTTTCCCCTGTTGCACACCCACTAGAGGTCATTAACTATGCAGAGCTACAGCATCCCCATAGCACACCTTAAGATTTCTTTTGGGTGGCTTCCTGTCTAGGCTGTTACTTTTGGGGGGAGAAGCAGAGGAGTTGGAATGGGGATAGCGGTTGTCACAGAAGCCTGTCATATTTCTCCCTCTCAGCTGCATCTGCAGCCAATGATATCACAGCAAAAGCAGCCTCCTTGCTCTTCACAGTGTGAGCATGGATCATAGGCCTCCAGATGATTTCTGGAGAAACCTCAGACTGCATATGTGGCTCCCTGCTTCAGTGGGACCAAGGATCCAGACAAGACCCTTGGAGGTAGCCTGGGTTTTGGGTATCATCATAGACTCAGAAGGCAGCAGAGGCGAGTCGTATCAACACGGAGCCCAGCGTCAGCAAGGCCCATAGGCATCTCCAAGGTCCTCAGTGGTAGCATGGGCTACAAACTTCAATATGGCTTGTGCTGAGGGGTGGGCACAGCCTCGTGCCTTTTTGCTTCCACTGAGCCTGACCGTATAAACTTGTTTAAATATTTAGTTATATATTAATTGTGTTAGTATGTAAGCACATATGCATGGACCCATACACAAACACAAACCAAACTGCCTTACCTGTCTCCAGTTTTAGTTTATAGATCTTGTAACTGTGGATACAAGACAAAACATATCTATAGAATGGCCAGGGATGCAGAGATTCTGTCTGCGTATTAGAAAAATTCTGTACCATGACTCTACCTGCCACAAATGGATAAGTTAAGATGTGATGTGTGAGCTTTAAATTTACAAGTACTATTTACCAAAATCACGGTTAATAAAATTGACAAATTTTGAGTTCACCTCTATATTTTTCAGTTACTACTACAGAAAATACTAATCTCAAATGAAAATTTGAAAAATGACAGTGAAGACATGTAGTTGGAGCAATGCAAGTAGGCTCTCCAGAAAGTGAGTGAAGAGTAAATCCCTTCTTCACTACTCCCCGAGACTCTGCTGTGTGCTAAGATGCTGGTTCCTGATATTGGACTTCTTTAATACATCCTGGGCTGCTAGTCAAAAGCACAAATGAATATGGATATTTCCATATAGTAACTGTGGCTGCTAACCTATGTCTTATTTGAACAAACTCTGCTAATGATCATAATGTAAATAAAAGCAAAGCTCATGAACAATATAAATGTCATGTCCATTAAATCACACAATTAGTATGTTCTAATTATACATAATACAATACAATATACATATACATTTATTAAAAACACCATACTAAGTATGATAATGGCTAGTAATAGCAGAATATTGAGTGCCTATACTTATTTTAACTAATGAATTATGTGTAGGATTAGACAAAGAAGATAAATCATTGCTTGAATTTTTTTGACAACTGGCAGACTGAATTACTGAATTATGTACGTTTTGTTTTAACACTTGCCCCAAATTACTTAGTATTGCCACAATTTTCAACTTTAGAACTCCTTTTCCGTAGTGACTATATGACTTACAAAATTTTTGGATAAGAAGCTAATTTTTACTTTGTTGTATGCTTATCATCTATTTATTCTAAATAGGCTTTCCTTCCTTCATGAAAGCCACAAGAAGATGCTCTGAATTTTTACATAGTTTCTGTGCTTTAAGAAAACATGGCATCTTGGTAGGCCACAAAGGAGGGCATTGCAGTCAGTCCTGAAGACACCTGATAAGCTAGGGTCAGATGGAAGGGGAGGAGGACCTCCTCTAGCAGTGGACTTGGAAAGGGGCAAGGAGGAGATGAGGGAGGGAGGGTAGGATTGGGAAGGAATGAGAAAGGGGGCTATGGCTGGGATACAAAATAAATAATCTGTGATTAATATAAAAAATAAAAATTAATTTTAAAAAAGAAAACATGGTGTCATTCCTTCTTTGGTGATCCCATTGAGCTATCAAAGAACACTCAGTCATGGATCAGCTGCTTGGGACACTTCAGGAGTGACAGAATTCTGAATGAAAGGAGTCAGCAACACTGCTGACTTCTTTGTGTTCAGCAGAAAGAAGACAGTGTTCCTGCAATTGCACATCGTCTTGACGTTACAGACTGTCAGGGCAATGGGGTGAATCACATCCTGCACACTCAGCATGCTTGTCATCATGCTCTGAGAAATCTTTTATGGCAAAATAGCTTAAAGCAGGATCTAGAGCAAACTATACAGATGGTTAAATACCTTAAGGGAGCAAAGCATGCATCCCATGGCGAGGGATTTAATTGAGTTTCCAAGGTAATGTTCCCAAACCAGTTTGGTTTTATCAAAGATACTAATGACATGTTTTTACCAATATGAACATCTGGAATTATGAATCAAAATACTCTTTCTTTTCATGGCATCACAAGAGATGATAAACACAGACTATTGGGACTGGGGACAGAGCTTAGTTTCCCAGCACTGACCTAGCATGTTCAGGTCTGTAGGCTAGCTCTCCAGTTGTGAAAGAACAAATTCTCTTAACTACTGTTACCTTTCCATATAAAATACAGAATAAATTTATCAATACTGTGCTGGAATTCAGGTCTGAATTGGACTGAATCTATAAGTGGGCAAGAGCTGATATATTTAAGGTCTTTGGTTTTCCATTCAATAATGCATATTATCTCTGCCGTCCCTTAAGCCACTTCCAGTTCTCCTCAGCATTTTTGCATATTTGTCATGCGCATTCTATATGCATTTGATTGAATTATATTCATGTTTAGTGGTTCATAGGAAAACAACTGACTTTCTGTGATTTTGAATCTTAGTACTCATTGTACTCGTAAGCTTCACTGGTCTTTTTAGATGATTCCTAGAAAACACAATGTCACAGCTGAGTCTCTGTGGTGTGTTCTAACTCCTATAATCTTTCCACCTGCTCTTCCACAATTTGGAGCAACAGTAAAGAAGAGGCCAGGAGTTTGAGAGAGAATAAGGGAGTGAGGTACACGATGCAGATTAGAGGAAGAAAAGGGAAAGGGAAAATGAAGTAATTATAATTTAATGTAACAATTTTTAATTAGTACAAATGAAAATGTATTAGTGTGTTCTACATAAATATTCATCATACCTACTAATTAAAGCATTTTTACTTTCTCACATCCATCTGGCAGCAATCCTGTTTTTTTCCTCATTGTCTTGTTTTTCCTTTATCTAGAACTTCTTAAAAAATATAGACTAGGAGTAATGAAAGAAGATATTTTGTCTGTTTACCTTTATTGTTAATGTGACATTTAGGTTCAAGCTATTCAATAATAAACATTTTCTCTGTAGTCTCTTATGACACTTCCAGTTTTATTCAGAATTTTTTGCACATTTGCTATACAAATTGTATGCTATAATGAGTCTGTGTGTTACATATCAATATATTACACTTACATATTTACAATAAACCTTATATAACCACGATTATTATATGAAGACTTTAGAAACTTTTCTTTTTCCCCATAATTGAGTTTGTATTTACACCTATTCTAGTAACTTAATTTTTTGTCTTAAATAGCCCTTAAACACATACTCTATATTATAAAAGATATAATAGTCCAGGCTTTATACTCATATCTAAAATCTTGGAGCTACAGTACCTAAGTGAGAGAACAGTCAGCATTCATTGTTTTGGGTTTGGATTACCTCAGTTGGCATATTTTTCAAGATCTGAATATTTACCTGAAAACTTTACTTTTCTTCACATCTGAATAAAATTCCATCATTTCTATGTAGCACATTTTCATTATACATACAGGTTTGTGATAATTAGCCCTAATTATTATTACAGTAGTATTATTTAACCCACCATCACAATTAATAAGACACAGATACCTGTTAGATTTTATAATTGCCTTATTTACCTTCTGCTGGGCAAATATTTACACCTACACTATCTCAGTAACCTCATCATCCACCTCCCAGCCTCCATCCAATGCCATGTGTCTTAACCATTCTTATCTGGGCAAACTTCCATCCATAATCTTAGAAATACTTGCATGTATTCTTTATCTGGGTCTTTCTATGTTGTTACAGGTTCCTTCTCTACACTAACCCGTTGTGGAGTCCTCCTGTCTCTTCTCTTCCCATTGGTCTTTTCTCCTATAATCTTCCAGAACCCCAAAGGCCAGCAACCTTAGCTATGTCTACCCCATTTTGTGCTGCAAAGGTTTTAGGCCTTTTAATCAACCAATCAGGAATAGTGTTTTAGGGCTGGTTTTCACAACAAGGATAGGGCAGCAGGTTTTGAAGGCCAGTAATTAGCATCAAAATACAAGCATCAGACCAATCCCCAACATAGGTGGTTTCTGTTTTTTAGCTATTGTAATTAGAGAGGCAATGAATATGGCTGAATAAGGATCTTTGAGTAGAACAGGAAGTCTTTCAGACCCATGCCAAGAAGGGGTAAAACTGGGTTATATGGTAAACCCACTTTAGTTTTTGAGAAATCTGCATACTGATTTCCATAGCAGATGCACTACTTTGCAATCACCCTAACCACATGAGTGAAGAGTCTCCTTCCCTGACATCCTAGCCAAGATTTGTGCCAACCATGGGGCATGGTTCTTTATCTGGACCATGGGGATTAAGTTAAATAATATCTCAAAGTATTTTTAGTTTCCATTTCCATAACTGTTAAGGGTCTTGAATACATAAATATATTCCTCAACCATTTTTCTTCTTAAAGCTCCTTGTTCTAATTAGGTATCTATTTTTTGATTGAGTCACTTGGTTTCTTGTTTTTTTGTGCTTTATTTTTTGAGTTCTTTGTATACTCTGGATAGTACTCATTTGTCAGATGTATTGTTGGAAAAGATTCCCTCTCTGTTGTCTTCCTTTATGAATAAGTTTTCCTTTATGTTTCATTATTGCATAAAAGCTATTTAATTTTATTAGATCCCTTTGATCAATTGATGACTTTAATTACTGAGAGGACTCATATTCAAAACATCTCCTGCACATATGTTCCCACTTTACTACTTATATATTTTAAGTTATTCGGTGTTTCAAGTTTTATACTGAGTTCTTTGGTCCACTTGGTGTTTATTTTTGTGAAAAATCATAGATATGTTGCTAGTTACTCTAGTCTACATGTGGGCATCCAGAAGAAAAGGACAACGGTAAGAAGACCATCTAGAAGTTATGCCATATCATCTAACAATACTCTAGCATGGGGCTTGAGAAAACCTCCCTTCAATTTGTTGGTCAGGGCAGTTGACAAGACTCTCTAAGCAACATAGGCTATTGCCATTGTCCTTGCCGTCCATAACAAGACGGCATAAAGCTTTTGGTAAAGACATTACACAGTTCTGAAACAAGATTTGAAGGACTCAAGTTGATTTTTGACAAAGAAACAAAAACCATTCAATGGAAAAAAGACAGCATCTTCAACAAATGGTGCTGCTCCAATTGGATATCTATATGCAGAAAAATGAAAATAGATCCATATTTATCACCCTGCACAAAGTGGATCAAAGACCTCAACATAACACCAGACACACTAAACTGGTTAGAAGAAAAAGTGGGGAAGACCCTAGAACTCATTGGCACAGGAGACTACTTCTTGAACAGAACACCAATAGCACACGCTCTAAGATCAACAATAAATGAATGGGACCTCATGAAACTGAAAAGCTTCTGTAAAGCAAAAGACACTGTCATCAAACAAAACGACAGCCCACAGGCTGGGAAAGGATTTTTACCAATCCTACATCTGACAGAGGACTAATATCCAGTATATATAAAGAACTCAAGAAATTACAAAGCAACAAATCAAGTAATCCAATTAAAAATGGAGTATGGAGCTTAAAAAGAACTCTCTGTAGAGGATTTCAGAATGGCAGAAAAACACTTAAAGAAATGCTCAACGTCCTTAGCCATCAGGGAGATGCAAATCAAAATGACCCTGAGATTTCACCTTACACCTGTCAGAATGGCTAAGATCAAAAACTCAAGTGACAACACATGCGGGAAAGGATGTGGAAAAAGGGGAACCCTCCTCCATTGCTGGTGGAAATGGAAACTTGTACAACCACTCTGGAAATCAATTTGGCACTTTCTTAGACAATTAGGAATAGTTTTTTCTCAAGACCCAGCTATACCACTCCTGGGCATATATCCAAAAGATGTTCAAGTTCACAACAAGGACATTTGCTCAACATGTTCGTAGCAGCTTTATTCATAATAGCCAGAACCTGGAAACAACCCAGATGTCCCTCAGTCGAGGAATGGATACAGAAATTGTGGAACTTTTACACAATAGAATACTACTCCGAAATTAAAAATGAGGAAATCATGAAAGTTGCAGGCAAATGGTGGGACCTGGAAATGATCATCCTGAGTGAGGTATCCCAAAAGGAGAAAGAAACACTTGGTATATACTCACTTATATAGACCTATAGGATAGGATGGACATGCTGAAATCTATTTACCTAGGGAAGATAAGCAAGAAGGAGGACCCAGGGCGGGATGATCAATCCTGGCTCAGAAGGACAAATGGGATGGACATTGCATGTAGGAGAAAACAAGCAACAGGACAGGAGCCAACCAAAGAGGGCCTCTGAAAGACTCTAACTAGCAATGTATCAAAGCAGATATTAAGACTCACAACCAAGCCTTCAGCAGAGTGCAGTGAATCATATGAAAAAAGGGGGAGTTAGTAAGACTTGGTAAGGACAAGAGCTCCACAAAGACCAAATAGATCAGGGCACAGGGGTCTTTTATGAGACTGTTTCTCCAACCAAGGACCATGTATGGATATCACCTAGAATCCCTGCTCGGTTGTGGCCCATGGTAGCTTAGTATCCAAGTAGGTACCCTAGTAAGGGGAACAGGGACTATTTCTGTCATGAACTCAATGGCTGGCTTGTTGACCATCCCCCTGCCCTGAGGGAGGAGCAGCTTGCTAGATCCCAGAAGAGGACATTGCAGCCAGCCCTGAAGATACATGATAAGCTAGGGTCAGATGGAAGAGAAGGAGGTCTGTCCCTATCAGTGGACTTGGAGAAGGGTAGGGAGGAGATAAGGGAGGGATAGGGAGAGTGGAAGGGTATGAGGGAGGGGGCTACGGCTGGGATACAAATACATAACCTGTGATTAATATAAAAATAAATAAATTACTTTAAAAAAAAAAGATTTGAAGGACTCAAAGCATAACTGTCTTGGAAGGTTTCTGCGGAATGACCAGCTATTATAGTATCCAAAGCTGCTAAGAAAGCTTCCAAAGGAGAAAACCAATCAACAGTCCTATACAATTGTAAAGCCTGTGAATCACAACAATAACCATCAGGACACCATTTTATCCCAAAGGATAAAATACTGGAATTTACACATTGGAGATAAGCAATAGCTGTATATCTGGGCTTGAAGAGTTCTCTGTAGGAGGAAATTCATGCCTGGTACTTTAGAACTACACAAGGCTAGTGAAGCCATTGATTTTGGTGGAGAACCTACTGCTGCCACTTCCCTAAATTAGTATTATTTCAAACCGCATTCTAAATATTTTTTTTTTCTGTAGTCATGGGTAAAGGTAGCTCAGCCCTCAACACAGAAGTTTTATTTTCATTTATTTTCAACAGAGAAAACCTATTACAGAAATCTACAGCTGGAATCCAATCATAACAAGCATCTGACTGTGGGTTGCTAAATACCCATTGACACCTCTTAAGCACCATTTCAGACAGACGCTTAAGGGTCAGGAAACATCTTTGAAGAAGGGTGGAAAGATTATAAGAGCCAGAGGATCAGGACATCCGCTGCAAAGTAGCGTTTTCTGTCTATAATATCAATACACACAGTGTTTATGTAGTATTCACTCACTTCCCTTGTGGCTGTTGTAGTCCTTACTAACACTTCCATGCATTGGACAAAGACCAGTTACTCATTTATTAAGATTCTTGTGGTAATTCAGAGCTGCTTTCAGCCATCTGACTATATTCTTTGACTTCATGTCTTCAATATTCTCTGAGCTTGGGACAAATGAAATAACTGTAGTGTAGTGCGTGTGTATTTTAAAGACACTTCCCTGAAAAAAAACTTTTATTAATTTTAGCAGTTTTAAGTCTTTCCAAAACACTGATCTTTTGTTACTCTGCTTGTGGACTGTTCTTGAAGAGCCTTCTAAAAGACTAATATTCTTCCCATTACAGCTAAACCTATTAGTGTGTTTACAGAATCTGCTATTTGAATTTTTTCCTCTTAAGGTAGAGAAGGTTTATTAGAGTATTTTTCAGTCATGTATTTTGGGTCATTTCAATGTCCAATTTAGACTTTCTGAGGATGTTTCTGTAAATTTATTATGTATTCAGCTTACCACTTTAAATATTACTTTTGTATTGTTTCAGTAACTCTATTCAAAGGGCATCATTTTTCTTGCCTATGTTCCATTTCATAATTTTCTCTCTAAACAAGTAACTCCAAAAACATATCTCAAAAATATTTCAGTTTTTTCTTCTTTTTCTAAATGGCTTCTGTTGATATTTTATAAGCATTTTGTAATTATTTTTCATTTCTTGCACTTTTATTCACCTTTGTTCTCAATTGCATTTATTTTTGCTGCATTTAATTTTCTGCAGCATTCTTTTATCTATCTTTATATTCTTGATGCAATGTATTATGAAATCAAAAGCAACTTACCCAGTTGGGAATATGAGCTACATTTTTTTCTGCAGGCTTATTGATTTAGGAAGCAGGTTATTTATAAGACCACATTTTGATTTTCAAAAGTTTGTTTACTTTTCACAGTAAACAAACTTTTTGTTTATAGTTGGATCAAAAATTATTTTACTTCTTGCCTTTTGCTGACAATTTTTTTCACTTTGAGAATACTGTTGCTCTATATTGTATGTGCAATAGACCCTTCATGTATGAATATATATATGTATATATATATATATATATATATTCTCACAGTAATAGACTTTCTAAGGTTAATTATGTTGAAATTGATCACGTGGGTAATAGGAAGAAAAGGAGATTATCCTACCATGTTTGGTTTTGGTTTGTATGGTGTGTTTAACATTCTTCTGTCTGGGATGCAAGTCAGGGTCTTTCACATAGTAATTGCTTGCAGTACCATTAAGTTGCATCTCTGACCCTGATCCTTCAGCTTTAATTTGTTATATTTTCTTTCCCTGTCATTGTTTGTCCTTTTCAAAGTTTACCTTAAGAAGCAATGTGCCTGTCACTGCTTGCATCTTCTTTGAAATCTTCTACCAGATGATGCTTAGAACTATCACATTTGGCATTTGGGTACTTATTTTAATTATTTCTCCTTCTGAATTTTAATATTGTCCTAGTTACTTTCTTGGTGCTGTGTCCAAAATCACCTTAAGGGTGAAAGAGTTTGTTTTGGTTCAGATCAAGAGTACCTTAATCTGGCAGTGGTGTTACATGGCTTAAATCCCAGCACTCAGGAGGCAGACACAGGCAGATCTCTTGAGTTCAAGGCCAGCTTGGTCTAGAGTGATTTCCAAGACAGCCAAGGCTACATAGAGAATAGCTGTCTCAAAAAGCAAAAGAAAACAAAGTACAGTCCTTCATGCCAATGAAAGAAATGAGGACAGGGCAAATGTCACTGATTACAGTGCATATGCCCTGTGACGCAGAAAAGGATGAATGCTGGTACTCAGCTCCTCTGCATTCTGTCTGGGAACGCAACAAAGGGATCATTCCACCTGCTGTTGGGAGAGTCTTCCCATTTCAATCCTCTGGACCTCAGAACTTTCACTCAGAAAGACACAGAGGTTTGTCTGTTGGGATTTTTATCTATTCAAGATGACAAAATCAACACACATAACTATCTTTCCTCAGGTCTCTTTTTCAGACTTTTTGTGCTCTCACCCTTACTCTCCATACTTAGAGTTTTCCCAGCTGTTTGAGGTTTTTTTGGAAATATTATTGTATTCCCCTACTTATAACTATTGCAAATCAATACTATTGCTTGGTGTGGAACCAACTGTACTCACATATTTTGAAGGTTCACGTCTTCTACTGTAATGATTACATATTTATAGGGGCAGATTCACACTCAGATGACCTTCATTGTCAGCTATAACTGACTTTTGCTTAGAGAATCATTTAGCAAGATGCTGGCTATAGAAGAATTGTGGTAGCTCAACTACAGTATTGAAAGTTAATATTATGGACAGTTCAGTAATAATTAAGGTTACTGAATGGCTTAAAACACCAAAGGATCAACAGAATTCAAAAGCTGAAGATAGGTTCAAATTAAAATTTATTCATAAAAAAACTAGTTATCAACTTCTCACATTGAGTTTCTATTTAGAAGAAACTTACATTATAGACTAACTTTTCTAGGTAAGTGGACTGAGGCTGCCTCCCACCAGTGTGAAGAGTTATAAGTGATTTATTTTACCAAAAGTACAAAAGGAAGCATTACTAATGTGATTTGCAAAACACTAAATCTCATCTCCTCAATTCACTATGATAAATGTTGTTACTACTATCATTTCATATGGCTATATGGACAGTTGGCTTAATTTAATTCATTTAATTAAACTGTTTGCTCTTTCCTGAGCTAATTATTATACATTTCAAGTACTTAAGGCACGATGGAGTTTTGAAACTAAAGAGAAACTGGTTTGGATTAGATAGGGATTCATATGCACTGTCAACAAAATAAATTGTTTGAAGAACTATATCATATTTAAATTATTTTGAGTATTATAAAATTAATAGGCATAAAATATTTAGAATATTTCTTATATATCATAGTTACTCAGTAGATATGATCTACATTTAAGATATGTGCTACACTAACTTACTGTTCATGTAACTTTTAGACACAGATTATTGTAGAAATAGCAAGTAAAAGAAGATTCTGCAGGTCATTTCCACCTGACTGTGGTCAATAACACTAAAAATACTTCAAAAAAACATTCCAGTTTTAGAATGTGAAGTCAAAACCTTAGAGAAGTTTCCTGAAACATTCATGATTTTTTTTCTTAAAGTCAAAGACCATTGTTATAAACATGAGTTATAGCTGAAGAAAAATATTTGAATTTAGTTCAAAAGAAGAGCATGCATATATTTCATTTAAAAACAACCCTTTACTCTAATTTGGTGATGGCATGTTTCTTAATTGGTTGGTTAAATAATTTCTGTTTTCCCCGTTATTGTCATATAACCATGAAGGCATTATGTTTTTTTCTCAAGTAGTAAATTCAGTTGTTACAATCATACGACAGAGTTAAATGTTTGCATCCTGCCTCATTGTTACTGCAACCCCAGGATTTTGGTCCTTGGTTAAAATTCTCTGTATGGAGCACATCCTCAAAACATACTTTGAGCATCATAAATACAGCAAATAACATGAGGTGTTTATTGTGATTGATTATAGATTCTGAAGCCATCTTCAGAAGAATGTGATGTAAATTATGTCCATTTCATTTATAGAGTTATATAACTCTAGATATTTTATGTGTGGTTTTGTCCATTGGTCAGAATGGGGTGTTGAACTCACCCACTATCATGCTCTGAGGGTCAATATATATTTTTAAATGGAGTAGTATTTCTTCTATGAAGTTTTGTGGCCTTGTATTCAGTGCATTTATGATTAAAACTGTAATATCTTATTGAGGATGTTTTCTTTAATGAGTGTATAGTGTCTACTTCTATCTCCTCTGAAAGTTTGTTGTCTATTTTGTCAGATATTATATTACCTATGCCTGATTGTTTCTTTGTTCCGTTTCCTTAGCTTGTGTTTTTCTATGCTTTTGTTCTAAGGTGACAACTTTCCTTGATGTGAGGTATGTTTCTTGGATGCAATAGAAAGATGAATTAAGTTGTCTAATCAATCTGTTAGTCTATATCATTTAATTGAGGAACTGAGACCATTAATATGAGAGTTATTATTAAACAGTTTTTATTAACCCCTGCTATTTTTGATGTAGTGTTTTTTTTACCCCTTTTTTGATTAACTTTTTGGGATTATTAATTTTTTGTTTCCTCTTTTGTATAGTTAGCCTCTTCAGACTGAAGTTTTCCTTTTAATGCCTTCTCTAGACTGGGTTGGTGGACACATATTGCTTAAATTTATTTTTTATCATATAATGTACTTTTTTTCTTTTGACTATTATTTTGGGGGGCATGCATTTTGGGGGGCAAGTATTTTGAACTGGCATCTGTGATCTTTCATTGCCAATAGAATATCTGTTAAAATGTCTCTTTTTTCAGAAGTTCCATTGAAAAGTACCAGAAATATATCTTGTTGAGACATTGGCAAAGCAGAACCCGCAGACACCGTATACATATTTCCAGCCATTGTTGATGTTTTAGGTTACTCTCTACAGCAAGAAAGTAAGGTCCAGCTTCTATTCCTGAATACACTACTTATTTATGTCATCAAACATGAATAAGTCAACTAGAAGTTTCACGATGTTGACTAGCATTCATAGTATTGGAAGGTACTATACATACTATCAGAGGGGAAAAAATCATCAGTTTAACCCATGTGAACCATAAAACCTAGAACAGTAATCTTGGATGCCAGACATAATAGTGCAACAAATCACATTTTGATTGGTTTAAAAGCCCACTACATGAAATGAAACTTATACCTGACAGTGAAAAAATGGTCAAGCATCTGAAATTAGTGATGTCTCAAATCCTAAGGGGAAATGTACTACTACGACGTATGCTTGATGAACAAGTAACAAAATAACGCCTACTGACATACTGCCGCATGCATAGATCAGTGCATCACTTAACCTTCATCAGAGAAACTTTTTTGAGTAGGTGATAACAAACACAGAGACTCACAACTTGATATTGTGCACATAATAACGGATCTTGGAGTTCTCAGCCCTAAATAGGAGGATTATATCAAACCCCACTCCTCAGAGTTCATGTATCTATGTTTTGAGAAATGAAAAGATTCTAAGAAACAGAGGTGATGGATTGCTACAAAGAAACTCTATCTTCTGGCCACGATGGGTCTAATGCAAGAGTGCTTTTTTAAAAAATTATTTTTTCATTTATTACAATTTATTCACTTTGTATCCCAGTTGTAGCCCCCTCCCTATCACCTCTCCATAGCACTCTCCCTCCCTCTTTTCCTCCCTTGCTCCTCCCCCAGTCCACTGATAGGGGTGGTCCTCCTCCCCTTCCATCTGACCCTAGCCTATAAGGTCTCAAAAGGACTATCTGCATCGTCTTCCTCTGTGGCCTGGTAAGGCTGCTCCCCCAGTAGGGGGAGCTGATCAAAGAGCCAACCACTGAGTTCATGTCAGAGACAGTCCCTGTTCCCATTACTAGGGAACCCACTTGGACACTGATCAGCCATGGACTATATCTGTGATTAGTTCTTAAAGGCCGGGACAGCATGTGTAAGCCCTACAGAAATCCAAGCCAGAAAAAATCTGAGGATTTAGAAGGAAACACAGGCATGGAATATCTCCCCTGCAAAAGAAGCTATTTGTAATTGATGCCCTCAGTAAGAGGAAAAAGTGTTTCTCCAATGGAGCAACATTCACTCTATCAATACAATTACATTCCAGGGTAGGCCTATTGCTCATGTAGCTGGTCAATGCAAAACTGATTGCAAATATTTTTGTGTACTTGATGATTTTAATGGCTCGATGATTCTATCTTTTATGTTTTGTTTTGAGAAAGAGAAAAAGAACATGAAGTTGGGTGGGTAGGGAGGCAAAGAGGCAGGAGTTATCTGGAAAGATCTGCGGAGAGGTAGAAAGAACATGATAAAATACAGTGTATGGAAAAATAAAAATAACAAAAATTAATAAAAATACAAAGAAACAAAACCATAAAGAATTATTAAAATAAGGTGATATAGCTGAGATCTTAGTTTCTCTTTATTCTCAGTACTATTTTCTGTTTCAGAACACAAAAGGAGAAAGTGGTCTTAAATATTCCTTAAGGCACTAAATGGAATAGAAACTGATGTAATCAAGAGTACCATGCATGGAGAAAACCTAGAACCCCTGCACAGATTTAGCCCATGGCAGTTCAGAATCCAAGTGGGTTCCATAGTAATGGGAACAGTGACTGCCTCTGACATGAACTGATTGGCCTGCTCTTTGATCGCCTCCCCCTGAGTGGGGAGCAGCCTTACCAGGCTACAGAGGAAGACAATGCAGCCACTCCTGATGAGAGCTGATAGACTAGGATCAGAAGGAAAGAGAGAAAGACCTCCCCTATCAGTGGAATTGGGGAGGGGCATGTGTGGAGAAGGGGGAGGGAAAGTAAGATTGGGAGGGGAGGAGTGTGGGGATTATGAGGGGATACAAAGTGAATAAAGTGTAAAAAACTTAAATTAAATTTTAAAAAATCCCCAAAATAAAGAGTGATATTAAATGGACACAGCTTGAAATTTTAGCTTAAAAATATCCCAGAAACTGTGATACAAAAACCCAAGTTTAACTTCACCATGCTCCCTAAACAGAAACATTCATGGTATTATATCATACTGTAGGATTAGTCTTTTGAAAAGATAATGAAAAAGGTACAGGTAACATTATATAGACTGACAAGAGTATATTTCAAAGTGTTGATGTATGTGTACATATATGTAGGTAGCAACAAATAATGAAAAAAGAGGGCATGAATTTGAAAGATAGCAAGGAGGTGTACAAGACAGTGCTTGGAGAGAGAAAAGCAAAGGGAAAATTATGTAATTATAACCTCAATAATAAAAGAAGTAACTTTAAAAAGTAATGAGTAAGCTACAGTAAAAGCATCTTAGCCAATTAAAGAAAATAATAGAAAGTGTGATAGAACTAAGGAGTAGATAATTGAAAGATGAGTAAAGATAATGGTTCTATTGACCACAGTGTATAGATGTACCATCTAGACCTGTAGAGTATGATGTTGCTATCTGTAGGCACCAACAAGGTAGAGTATATTTACTAACCCTGAAAGAAGCCCAAGGTCTAGTAAAGTTGTGATTAGTATTAATGCTTCTAAATTTCAGAGCTGATAGCCTTGAGTGAGCTGTATTTACAATGAAAAATAACATAATTTTATTTTTACTGAATGACTGTCATGACTCCCAAAGAATTCAACAATACAGCAGTCCTCTTTTGTGAAAAGTGAGGGTCTTACGAAAGTGTAAAATATATTGGCCAATATTTGGAGACTTGCTTCCATATATTGGACATTAACAATTGTACAGTTTTTGGTAGATCCAACCTGACATTAAAAAAATGGTGAAGAACTTAAAGGTGGGTAAATTTCAACAAAGTCTTTGAAATATTGGAGTTTGGTGTAATATCTCAGGTATTAAGATAACTTACTGTTCTTTCATATAACCTTGCTTCAGTTCCCAGCACCCAAACAGTAGCTCACAATCATCCATAAACCTAATTCTAAAGGATCACAACTGTTAAGGAGAACCAAATTCCAGGAGATCTGCACACTCTAAGCATACAGTGCACATACATACATGGAAACAAACATTCATGCACAATCTTTTTCTTAAAAAGACTTTGAAAATGAAGAGCATTTATGTCATCTATAGTCTCACCTAAAGGGTTTCCTTGTTATTCATGGTATCATATGTCATAAAGGAAAGTATGAATGAGTTCATAGTGTTCTGTGAGAAACAGCAACCAATTAGAGTGGAAGAAATGAGTAGAATCTGTACTTTGATAACAAATCATATTTTTGACTAAGATGAAACTCACCATGCTATACTCAATAAAGCCTTGTTATAACAGTTGATATGAGGAAGTATTGACTGCATTTCACATTCTAAGACATAGCATGAGTTCTATTTTTACTAAATAATATTTTAACTGTAAAACACACCATCAACTCTCATACACACATGTATCTCACATCGATTCAATCTGCACATTTAAGGTAGTGCACATAAGAACACTGTCAACTGTCCTCCATCCCTACTTCTTTACAGGATGAGGAAGAAAACCAGAAAGGAGGTAGTGGGTGGTAACAGATGTCACCTAAGTAGATTCTACTCTGGTTATTTTAAGATTTAAATCCTCTACATTCTGAATTTATGAATAATTTCCTATTCATGTGGTGTGATGTTGTTGTTGAGAAACAGAAAACTCACCAACAAATGTCCTGGGTAAACCACATGATGATGATGACAATGATGATAATGCTGCTGATGATAATTGAAGATAAAACTCTTATATTGTCTTTGAAAATTGTTAACTTTCAATAAGTCTCTATTTGTCTTATTTAAGATGGAGGTGGAGCCTACTGTTTTTCCATACATATTGTAATAAAACCTGAAAATGTATCTACTAGTTGGGCCTTAATTGAAACATGAAACCATGGACACAGAAAGTGAAATGAAAGAATCAAAAGTTGGCTCCTATTAAAAAAAATCATTAAGCTGATATATTATGTTTCATAGTGACTTCAGTAAGGAAATTCATTTATATTAATATTAACTTGAGGCTGTAATAATAATCAAATTTCCATCAGGCTCAAATATACAAGGTGAAATCATTACATATTTTAAGAATGCAAAACATAGGTTCAGTAGTGTAAAGTGTAGAGAAAATGTTCACAGAAAAGCTAGATTAGATTCATGACCGTAGATCAAAAGAGTTATCAGTCATAATCCGTCATATATAGAGTCCACTCTAGCTATTGAGGTTCTGACACATTTATCATGTTCTTTTGCTGGTCATGATGACATATCTCAGATCAGTTTCCCTATCCGACAGAGCTCTATGCTTTGTCTTCTTGCAAACACCAACTTATTTTTTTGTTCACTTTACAACCTGGTTATATCTCTACCCCTTCCTTCCATTCTTTCTCACCACCCCCCTCTCTCTCCTATTTCTCAGAAAAGGGGAGCTCCTTTTCTCATTCACACCAGCTTAACAAGTCACATCAGGATTGAGCGCGTCCTCTTCCTCTGTGGCCTGGCAAGGCAGTCCCACCACTAGGAAGTGATCAAAAAGTTGGCAAGAGAGTCTGTTAGATATCTTTCCCACTTCCCTTACTTATGGATCCACATGAAACCTAAGCTGCCCATCTGTTATTTCTTCCTGGGGGGGTGGGGGGTCTAGGTCCAGTCCATGCATGGCCCTTGGTTGATGCTTCAAGCTATGCAAGCCCCCTCGGGCCTTGGTTAGTTGGTTCTGTTGGTCTTCTTGTGGAGCTCCTGTCACCTCCAGGTCCTTTTCTTTTTCTTCCCAATTTTCCACAAGTCTTCCTATTCGTCGCCCAATGTTTGGCTGTGAGTTTCTGCATCTGTTTTCAGGAATTTCTGGGTAGAGTGTCTCAGAGGACAACTCTGGAATGCTCTGACTTGCAAGCTTAGCTGAGTATCACTAAATTAGTGTTAGGAGTTGGCACTCCATAGGGTGGGTCTTTGGTTGGGCCAGACATTGGTTGGACATTCCCTCAATCTCTATTCTTCAGTCTCCATGGCCTCTGCTACTAGGAGTCTGCTCAAGCCAGCTTGTATCACCCCAGGATCCTACCCTGACTCAGTGCTCCCACCCTCTGTTTCTCTTTTCTTTATAGGACTTCTGTTCTCTTGTCTCTCCCCAGGTGGATCTCTACCCTCATTTTTTCCTGTGCACCCATTACTATCTTGCTCCATGTCTTCACCACTACCTCTGTCTATTTGATTTTCCCATCTGAGTGAGAATTTTGCATCTTCGCATAGGCACTCCTTGTTACTTATCTTCTTTGGGTGTATGTCTTGTAGTACGTTTATCTTGTACTATATGATTATATGATCTACTTACAAGTGAGTACATATCATGTGTGTCTTTCTGGGTCTGTGTTACCTCATTCAGGATGATCTTTTCTAGTTCCATCCATTTGCCCGCAAATTTCATGTTTTCCTTGTTTTTAATAGCTGAGTAGTTATTACACAGTGTAAATGTGCCACTTCTTCTTTATCTATTCTTCTGTTCGGGGTAGCTGGGTTATTTTCAGATTCTGCTGTGAATATATTTCAGCAAGTGTCCTTGTTGTATGGTGCAGTGTCTTTTGGCTATATATCCAGGAATGGTATAGCTGGGTTTTAAGGAAGAGCTCTTCCCAATTTTCTGAGAAAGTACCAGATTGATTTCCAAAGTGGTTGTAGGCTTTGTACTTCCACCCATAACAGAGGAGTTTCCCCCTTTCTCCACACCCTTGCCAGCATGTGCTCTCACTTGGGATTTTAATTTTAGCATTCTGAACCATAAGAGATGAAATCTCAGAGTCATTTTTACATGTATTTCTCTGATGACTAAGTATATTGAGCATTTTTAAGTGTCGCTCAGCCATTCTAAATTCCTCTGTTGAGAATTCCCTGTTTAGTTCTGTGCCCCATTTTTTAATTGGGTTATTGTGTTTTGCTGCTTGGTTCTTGAGTTCATATTTTGGATATTAGCCCTTTGTTGGCATAGGATTGTTGAAGAACTTTTCCCAGACTGCCTTTTCATTCTATTGACAGTGTCCTTTGCCTTATAGAAGTTTTTCAGTTTCAAGACGTCCAATTTATTAATTTTTGACCTTAGATCCTAAGCAGCTGGTGTTCAGGAAGTTATCTTCTGTGCTACTGAGTTTGAGGCTCTTTTCCACTTTCCTTTCTAATAAATTCAGTATATCTAATGTTATACTGAAGTCTTTGATCCATCTCGACTTGAGTTTTGTGCAGGGTGATGAATTTGGATCTATTTACATTTTTCTACATTTATACAACCAATTCGACAAGCACCATTTGTTTAAGATGCTGTTTTATTTTCCATTGTATGAAAAAAAATCAAGTATCTATAGGTCTATTGGTTCTTTTCTGCATCTTCAATTCTATTCCATTGATCAACTAGTCTATTTCTCTGACAGTACTATGCAGTTTTTATTATTATTACTATTGCTCTGTAGTATACCTTGAAGTCAGGGATGAAGATACCCCCCCAGAAGTTCTTTTATTATACAGGATTGTTTTTTTTTTCATTTGAAGTTTAGAATTGCTCTTCCAAGGTCTGTAAAGCACTGTGTTGGTATTTTGATGGGAACTGCATCGAATCTGTAGATTGCTTATGGTTAAGATGGCTAGTTTCACTATTAATCCTACCAGTCAATGAGCATGAGGCATATTTCCGTCTTCTGAAATCTTCTTCACTTTCTTTCATCAGATACTTGAAGTTCTTGTCATTCTGGTCCTTGAGTAACTCGCTATTTTATATTATTTGTGGCTGTTGTGAAGGGTATACTTTCCTTAATTTCTTTCTCAACCTATTTGTTTTTTGTACACAGGAGGGTTACTGATGTTTTTAAAATTAATCTTGTATTCAGCCACTTTATTGAAGACATTTATCAGCTGTAGGAGTTCTCTAGTGGAATTAGTGGGGTCACTGATGTATACTAGCATATCATCTGCAAATAGCAAAATTTTGACTTCTTCCTTCCCAATTTGTATCACCTTAATCTCCTTTAGTTGTCTATTGCTCTAGCTAGAGTTTCAAGCACTCTTGTAAATTTAAAAAAATGAGTGAGTATTGGGTTATGTAATGTTTATTATTAACCCTAAAATTATCAGAGTGATATTATTTAACCTATTACAAGTAATAAGATATAAACACTTGCTAGATTAATAATTGCCTTATTTACATTGGGCTGGGCAGATATTTCACTTACCCTGACTCAATAACCTCACCATCCATCTTCTAGCCCCTATCCAATGCCATGCACCTTAATCTTCCTCCTCTGGTCTACCTTCCATCCATAATCCCATGGTACTTATGTTCTTCATCTAGGCCCTTTAACACCATTATTGGAATCCTTCCTTCCAGCCCACATGGTTTCTTCCCCAGCTAACCCATCATGGTGTCCTACTTCTTCCTCTCTTCCCATACATCTTTTCCTCTGTTTTTAAAAAGCCCAGGATCCCTAGCCACACCTACCCCATACTGCCCACTTTAGGCTATTTAATGAACCATTCAGATACAATGAATTAGGCAGCTTTACACAACAAAGATAGGTTGACTTGAGAATTTTCTTCTGAGCAGGGACAAGATCTTGGGGGACCAGTAACACTCATCAGACCAACCTCCAACAAAGTACTTTATTGAAGAAATATGGAGAGAGTGGGCAGCCTTGTCTTTTCCCTGATTTTAGTGAAATTGCTTTGAGTTTCACTCAATTTAATTTGATGTTGCAATCAGCTTGCAGTATAAAGCTTTTATTATATTTAGGTGTGGGCCTTACATCACTGATCTTTCCAAGACTTTTATCATGAAGGGGTGTAGGATTTTGTCACAGGCTTTTCTGCATCTGAGATGATCGTATAATATTTTTCTTTCAGTTTGCTTATATGGTGGATTACATTGATGGATTTTCATATATTGAACCATCACTGCATCTCTGGGATAAAGCCTACTTGATCATAGTGGATGATAGAACTGATGTGCTCTTTGATTCGGTTTTCAAGTATTTTATTCAGTATTTTTCATCAATGTTCATGAGTTAAATTGGTTTGAAATTCTCTTTGTTGAGTCTTTGTGTGGTTTAGGTATGAGGGTGACTGTGGCTTTATAGAATGAGTTTGGCAATGTTTCTTCTGTTTCTATTTTGTGGAACAGTTTAAGAAGTATTGGTATTCTTTCTTCTTTCAGTATCTGGTAGAATTCTGCCTTAAAACCATTTGTCCTCGGGCTTTTTTGGGGGGGAGGGGAGGGAGACTTTTGATGACTGCTTCTATTTTCTTAGGATTATATGGCTATTTAAAATGTTTACCTGATTTTCATTTAGATTTGGTACGTGAAATCTATCCAGAAAATTGTCTGTTTCCTTTAGATTTTCCAAATTTTGTGGAATACAGGCATTTGATGTAAGCCCTAATAATTTTTTGGATTTCCTCATTGTCTATTATTATGTTTCCCTTTTCATTTCTGATTTTGTTAATTTGGATATTCTTCCTCTGCCTTTTTGTTAGTTTGGCTAAGGGTTTGTCTAACTTGTTGATTTTCTCAATGAAACAGCTCTTGGTTTCATTGATTCTTTGTATTGTTCTCTTTGTTTCCAGTTCATTGTTTTAAGCCCTGAGTTTGATTAATTCCTGCCCTCTGATCCTGTTTGAAGCATTTGCTTCTTTCTGTTCTAGAGCTTTTAGGTGTGCTGCTAGGTTACTAGTGTGGGATCTCTCCAATTTGTTAATGAAGTTGCTTAGTGCAATGAACTTTCCTCTCAGAACTGCTTTCATTGTGTGCCATAAGTTTGGATATGTTGTAGCTTCATTCTCAGTGAGTTCTAGAAAGCTTTTTAAATTTCTTCCTTTATTTCACTCCTGACCCAGTTGTAGTTGAGTAGGGATTTGTTCACCTTCCACGAGTCTGTTGTTTCTGTTATTGAATTCTAGCTTTAACCCATGGCAGTCTGATAAGATACAAGGGTTTGTTTAAATTTTCTTTTATCTGTTAAGATTTGCTTTGTTACTGGGTATATGGTCAATCTTGGAGAAGGTTCTGTGAGGTGCTAAGAAGAAGGTATATTCTTTTCTGTTTGGGTGAAATGTTCTGTAGATATGTTAGGTACAGCATATTCATGTCTGTTAGTTTTTATTTCTTTTTTGTTTCATTTTGTTTTTTTGTTTATTTTAATTTTTATTAATTACACTTTATTCACTTTGTATCCCCCATAAGCCCCGCCCTCCTCCCCTCCTAATCCCACCTTCCCTCCCCCTTCTCCACACATGCCCCTCCCCAAGTCCACTGATAGAGGAGGTTTTCCTTTCCTTCCTTTTGATCCTAGTCTATCAGCTCTCATCAGAAGTGGTTGCATTGTCTTCCTCTGTGGCCTGGTAAGGCTGCTCCCCCATTAGAGTGAGGTGATTAAAGAGCAGGCCAATCATTTCATGTCAGAGGCAGTCCCTGTTCCCATTATTATGGAACCCACTTGGATACTGAACTGCCATGGGCTATATCTGTGCAGTGGTTCTAGGTTTACTCCATGCATGGTACTTGTTTGGAGTATCAATCTCAGAGTTTTTTATTTCTTAGTTTAGATTCTGTTTCAATGATCTGTGTGCTGGAGAGAGTAAGGTGTAGAAGTCTCCCACTATCAATGTGTGGGATTTGATGTGTGACATAAGCTTTAGTAATGCTTCTTTTACAAATGTGGTTTCCCTTTCATTTGGGGCATAGATGATCAGAATTAAGATGTCATATTTTGTGGAATTTTTTTCTTTGATTACTATGAAGTGTCCTTCATCATTTAATTTGATTAATTTTGGTCACAAGTCTATTTTTTTAGATACTAGTACAGCTACTCCAGCTTGCTTTTTGGGTCAGTTTGCTTGTTTGAGGAAATATCTATATTGTTGAGGTATGGTTTGTGTGTGTGTGTGTGTGTGTGTGTGTGTGTGTGTGTGTGTGTGTGTGCAGCAGAATGATTGGTCCTATTTTTACATCCACTCTGTTATCCTGTGTCTTTTTATTGGGGAGTTGAGGCCATTGATATTGAGAGATATTAATGACCAGTCATTGTTACTTTCTGTTGTTTTGATGTTGCTAGAGGTAGAGTGTTTCTGTGTGGGAGGCAGAAAGCACTCTGCCAGCTCCCAGATTGCAGGACCTTGCCTAGGAGATAGTGGGGGTGGGGCAGGGCAGGAACCATGCATATATCCACTGAAGCACCAGGGATGTGATGTTAGTGTTTTGGAGTGGGTAGCTAGGTTACTCACCTTAACCACAGTCTCTGATCTTATGCCACTCAGATATAGTATACCCCCATAGAATTTATTTGTATTTCTCTAATTTAATTTTTGGAAACCTTGATATGTTTTAGATTATGGTTGTTCCTCAAATGTGATTTTATATTTTCAATATTTGTAGCTGTTTTTTTTTTATTTCTTCACAGTGTCTTCATAAAAAAAAAACGATTCTAAAATTTTTTTATATAGTTCAGCTTATAAATTCTTACTTCATGTATCATGCCTGTGTCTCAACACTTAGAATTCCTCTTATAATATCTTCTTCAAGTTTATTGTTTTGTAGTTTTACATTTAGATAAATTATCCACTTTGTAAATTGTATAAAATATCATAAAGGAGGGTGTGACTAAAAATCTAATTGTTTATTATCAGAAACCAATTTACTTCTGAATAATATGATAAAAGCTTAAAATGAATATTAAGCGGCTTATAGCAAAAGGCTTGCTTTTATTCTCAGACAGTTAGCTTCCAGCTGGTAATAGAGCAGTGAGAATTACTAAGCTTAGCTATTTTGGAGTAATAAAACTGTAGTTTAAAAACCAAAATAGATTAACCAGAGAGTTTGTATACATTTTCTGATGCTGGAAATAACTGTTGTTTTATACTTCAGAATAGACTGTCAAACATATATTATAAATTATAGTTGACTGTATTTGTATGTTAAGTTTTTTGAAATTAATTAATATACATATTTTATGCTATTTATATATTTACATTAATTTATTTATTGATTTACAATCAATGTATTTCATTTACATTTGTGTGTTATCACAGGCTTTCTCAAGATGGATGAAATCCATCATTACTGAAAAAAATTCTCTATAAGATAAAAGTAACTTGAGCTCGGTGTCCAGTCAATATTAATTTAGTTTTTACAAGATAACAAATGAATACTCCATATTATGCATAAAAATCTACATTTTAATTTATAAGCGACTGATTACAGACTTCATTTTATAATGTTTTATTGTAAATACTGCATTTGTCATATAATGTGAAAACTCTTTTCTTTGTATATAAATAAAAAAAATTCCTTCTAAACTGTGAGAATTTGAATAAGATGTGGAACAAGAAATTTTCCCCCACCATTTATGTTAGCACCATGAAAAGATAATAAATCTTCTAAAACAGAAGATAATATTATCATGTATGTGGGATATAGAAATACACGTATCAATAAATGCATAAATAAATGTATGTATTTATATATCCATTAATACACACATATGTCTGGCTAATTAAAATACTCTACAAGAAGTATTTTGTTAAATCTTCACAGTAACATTTTATGAGAATAATTTTTTAATGTAGATGATATTTGTAATAGCACGGAGCTAAAATAAATAAATAAATAAATAAATAAATAATAAAAGACAATAAGAAAAACTAGACTATTATTATTTATATCCTAAATATAAATATGCCACACAAAACACAAAAAGCTGAACTCAAAGCATAATAACATACAATAGTGGGACCATAATATGTTCCCTGCAAATAATATTAAGCAAAGCAAACATAGTGGATCTCTGAGTTTGAGGAGCAGGGGATGCCTGTATTCATGAACTCAGTTGACTGCTCTCTGATCACTTACCCCTGATAATGCAGCTTTGCCAGGCCACAGAGGAAGAAGATCCAAGCAGCCCTGAGGAGACTTAACAAGCCTTAGGCAGGTGGCAGTAGTGGAGAACTCCTCTCTTCTGTAGACTAGGAGAAGGGGGGGGGGGAGGGTGGAAATTATGGAGTTGAGGGAGGAGGCTTCAATAGGGACATATAATGAATAAATTTGAAGAAAAAATCTAAAAAAATAATTTAATGTTTGTTTGTTTGTTTATTTATTTATTTATTTCAATTTATCCACTTTGTATCCCGGCTGTATCCCCCCCCCCTCCTCTCCTCCCAGTCCCGCCCATTCTTCTCATTCTTTCTCCTATGCCTCTCCCCTAGTACTTATAGGGAGGATCTCCTCCCCTTCTATCTGACCCTAGCCTATCAGGTCTCATCAGGGCTAGCTGCATCATCTTCCTAGGTGGCCTAGCCAGGCTGGACCCCCTGAGGAAATGGTAATCAAAGAGCTGGCCATGAAAAGGGAATCCACTTGGAAACTGTGCTGCCTATGGGTTTCATCTGAGCAGGGGGTCTAGTTCTTCTCCATGTATGGTCCTTGGTTCAAAGAGAAGAAACAATTGTATGAATTTGAACTATTTCTTAAAAATAGAAGTAGAAAAGTACTTTTAAATTTCTTTCTTTATTATTATTATTTATTATGAATTATTCAATTTGTATCCTGGATATAGCCTCCTCCTTCTACTGATAGGGGAGGTGTTCCTCCCCTACTATCTGACTCTAGCCTACTGTCTAGATCAACCTGAGTGAGGTACCCTAGAAGCAGAATGACACAGATAGTATATATTCACTTATATGTGGGTATAAGACATAGTATGTAGGATAAATATACTAAAATCAATAGTCCTAAAGAAGCTAAATAAAAAGGAGGACCCTAGGGAAGAGGTTTAATCCTCGTTCAGAAGGGCAAACTGGATAGACATAAAATAGGGAACAGGACAGGAGCCTACTACAGAGGGCCCCTGAAAGACTCTACCTATCAGGGTATCAAAGCAGATGCTGCGACTCATAGCCACACTTCAGGCAGAGTGCAGGTAATCTTATGGAAGAAGGGGGAGATATAAAGACTTAGAGGGGACAGGAGCTCCACAAAAAGACCAACAGAACCAATCAATCTAGTCTAATGGGATCCTGCAGAGATTGATGAATCTAGCAATGGAGCACGCATGGCAAGGACCTAGACCCCTACTGAGATGTAGCCCACAGGCAGCTCAGTCTCCATGTCCGTTCCACAGTAAAGGGAGCAGGGGCTGTCTCTGACATGGACTCAGTGGCCTGCTCTTTGATCACCTCTCCCTGGTGAGGTGGCCTAACTAGGCCAACAGAAAAGTGCTTTCTTAACTTTATAAAATACTCTTATGGAAACATAGATGGTTCCACATAAATAGGGTTTATGTAAAATTACATACTTAAATCACAATATGTAACAAATTTAAGATTAAGATCCTAACTTAACCCATAATTAAATCAAAAAGACATAATTATGAAACTAGGGCAAGATGTCTATATATAGTTTTTCTATACTGTATATAATTTACTGCAAAAGGAAGTAGCAAGATTATTAGAATCTGCTGAAATTTGCTATAAGTGTACCTATTTGCCACTTGTGTACTTTATTCTTAATTGAAGTTCTTTGTGATTCTCTCTGTGTGTAGATATCTTAAACTCTTAAAATGGTTAATTTCGGTCAGTAATTGTATCAAATTATTCATATTTTTGTATATCATATTTTACTTTCTAAAAAGAGTTATCTAAAACAAATGAAACATATGAATGATTGGCTATAAAGAACTTGCAATATATTTATGCTTTTGAAAGTACATAGATTAGAAACAACAGCATTTTGGTTTCCTTCTTACCACGATGCATTTCTCATTAGCAGTTTCTCGGCAACAGGTCGGACATGGAAACTTTCTTGAATGTGAGAGTGCTGTATCTGTTACATGGCACATAGGGAGGAAACACTAGCCTCCACTGATTGCCATCTTAATGAGTTTTGACTCCTGTGCACCTGCTTCCCATTATCTACGAGGGGAAGTCAAGCATTGTGATAGACAGGGAGAGGCAGGGAAGCCAACTTTTCCACAGGGTGAAGGGAAGTATGCAGCTGCCCAAACACTCCGGAGTATCTCCCCAAGTCTGCAGGAGGGTGCATCAGTTAGGAATAGTTCCAATCAATAATGTAAATGTGGCATAGACTGTTAAAGCCCATGTCTCAGAGTGCACTTCAAGTCCTAAAAGCAGTTTGTCCAAAAATAGGAACCATTTCTCTTTATTCTTAGCGATAAAGAAAAGCAAGACCCGATAGATTTCTTAAATATATAATTCAACTACCAATTCTATGGTATTTTAAAATACTTTGAATGAGTTTGTTTAGTTGTTAGTCACCAATGTAAGATACACACCAGCCAGACACTTTCAACAGGCTACTGATGTAAGGAAAATACATTACAATAGAGTAAAGCACTCTACTTTAAAATTACTTTTATGTGTGTGGGTGTTTTCGCCTGGGTCTGTTTATTGTACTTTGTGTGTGTGTGTGTGGTTCCTGTAGAAGCCAGAATAAAAGTTGGGAATCACCAACACTGGAGTTACAGACAGTTGTGAGTACCATGTGGGTTCTGGGCATCAAACCCTGATCCTCTGCAAGTCAGCCAGTGCTATGAGCTTCTGAGCCACCTCTCCAGCCTTCTTGAGTAACTCTTCGTGTGAGCGCATTCAAGTACTTTCTCCTATCAATCGTAAAATAATTCTAGTAAGAGTTTCTGTTTTGTTTTTATTTTATTTTGAGATTATATTTAACTCACAAAGTTTCTATTTTTCCCTTCCCTCCATCCAAACTTTCCTATAAGCCTCTTCCCATTCTTTTTTTTAAATTCATAGTCTCTTCTTCATTGTTTTTGTGTGCATGTATGTGTTTGTATATAGGCATAAATTCATTGCAACCTGTTGAGTTCATATAATATTGTGTGTGTGTGTGTGTTTTCAGGGTTGATTGTCTGGCTCTGGACAACCAATTGGTGTGTTCTTTTCTGGGGAGGACCACTTCTTCTTTTTAATTTTTTATTTATTTATTACATTTTATTCACTTTGTATCCCAGCTGTAGCACCATCCCACTTTTCCTCCCTTGCCCCTTCCCAAGTCCACTGATAGGGGAGGCCCCCTCCATCTGACCCCAGTCTATCAGGTCTCATCAGGACTGCCTGCATTGTCTTCTCCTGTGGTCTGGTAGGGCTGCTCCCCCATTAGGGGGAGATGAACAAATAGTTCAGCCACTGAGTTCATGTCAGAGACAGCCCCCGTTCCCCTTGCTAGGGTGCCCATTTGGAGACAGAGCTGCTAGCTTTCCTCAATTGAGTATAGCTTTTTGTGTAGTGTTGAGACCTCATGGGATTTTCTCTGTCAGTTTGTTGTGTTCATTGGTTTCATCCTTGTTTAACTCACATTTGGGCAGTATATTTTGGGAGACTTTATGCCTGTGTCTTCTGATTTTAATAGGAGACAGAATATCACATCTAACTCTCTGATACTCTCCTCTTACAACTTTTAGCCCTTCTTCTGCAGTGTTCTCTGAGGCTTACATGTGTGTATGTTTTGTAGATACATCCATTACAACTGACCTCTGGGACCCTGCTGTTTTATTGGGTGTGGTTTCTATAGTGATCTCCACCTGTCCCAAAGAAAAATTTGCATAATGAGGGATGAAGACCACACCTATATGTAGGTATGAAAACAAATGTTTACAGAATGATTTTTAGCACTTCTGCTATTTTATTTAAGTTAGTGGTTGTAGATAGTTTTCCAACCATGACTCACTAGCGCTGAAGATTTAGCTTGGCTTCCAGTACAAGGAATGGTCTTGTTCTTGTAAACAGATCTGATAAGTACAATTAGAAAGCTGGTTACCACCAGCAGACCTTTGCCACTACAACAGCCTGGCTGCTGTTACAGATATGGTTGTGGTTCCTAGGTAATGGACCTGGGTAGAGTTATTGATTACCTCCGTGCTTAGGAAGTTTTCTTTTTAATTTATATTTTTATTACATTTTATCTACTTTTTATCCCAGTTATAGCCTCCTCCCTCAACCCCTCCCATTCCCATTCTCCCTCCCTCTTCTCCTCCCATGCCCCTCTCCAAATCCACTGCCCCTTCCCTCTGACTCTAGCCTATCAGGTCTCACCAGGACTGACTGCATTGTCTTCCTCTGTGGCCTGGTAAGGCTGTACCCCCCTCAGGGGGAGGTGATGAAAGAGCCAGCAACTGAGTTCATGTCAGAGACAGTCCCTGTTCCCATTACTAGGGAACTCACTTGGAGACTAAGGTGCCATGGGCTACATCTGTGCAGGGGTTCTAGATTATCTCCATGCATGGACCTTGTTTGGAGTATCAGTCTTAGAAAAAAAACCACTGGGCCCAGATATTTTGGTTCTGTTGCTCTCCTTGTGGAGCTCCTGTCCCTTCCAGGTCTTTCTATCTCCCCCTTCTTTCATAAGATTCCTTGCACTCTGCCCAAAGTTTGGCTATGAGTCTCAGCATCTGCTTTGATACCCTGCTGGGTAGAGTCTTTCAGAAGCCCTCTATGGTAGGCTCCTGTGCTGTTTCCTGTTCTCTTCTTCTTCCAATATCCATCCTGTTTGTCTTTCTGAGTAAGGATTGATCATCTTACCCAGGGTCCTCCTTAGCTTCTTTAGATGTACATATTTTAGTGCATTTATCCTATATTATATGTCTAGTATCCACTTAAGTGAGTATATACCATGTGTGTCTTTCTGTTTGGGGGATGTCTCAATCAAGATGATCTTTTCTAGTTCCCACCACTTGCCTACAAATTTCATGATTTCCTTGTTTTTAATAGTTAAGTAGTTGTCCATTGTGTAAATGTTCCACAATTTTTGTATCCATTCCTTCATTGAGGGACATCTGGGTTGTTTCCAGATTCTGGCTTTTACAAATAAAACTGCTACAAACATGGCTGAACAAATTTGTTCTTGTATACCTGAGCATATTTTGGATATATGCCTAGGAGTAGTATAGCTGGATCTTGAGGTAGCACTATTCTTTTTTTTTTTTCTGAAACACTCATTTATTTTTTTTCATTGCAGTACTTTATTTTTAATTAGATTTTTTATTTTTTAATATTAGTTACAATTTATTGACTTTGTATCCTGCTCCCTCAATCCCTCCCAACCCCACCCTACCTCCCTCATCTTCTCCCTGCCCCTTTCCAAGTCCACTAAGAAGGGAGGGATCTGACCCTAACTTATCAGGTATCTTCAGGCCTGGCAGCAAAGTCCTCCTTTGTGGCCTAGCAGGGCTACTCCTCCTTTGGGGGAAGGGGGTGATCCCCCTGCTGGGATGTAGTGCATGGTAGTTCAGTATCCAAGTGGGTTCCCTAGTAAGGGGAACAGGGACTATTTCTGACATGAACTCAATGGTAGCACTATTCTTAATTGTCTGAGAAAGCACCAGATTAATTTCCAAACTGGTTGTACAAGTTTACATGTCCACCAGCAGTGGAATAGGATTCCCTTTTCTCCACATCCTCTCCAGCAAGTGTTGTCACTTGAGTTTTTGATCTTAGCCATTCTGAGGGGTGTAATTGAAATCTCAGGGTTATTTTGATTCACATTTCCATGATGAGTAAGGATGTTGTGCATTTCTTAAAGTGTTTCTCTGCCATTCGATATTCCTTTAGTGAGAATTCTCTGTTTAGCTCTGTACTCCATTTTTTAAATTGGATTTCTTGATTTGTTGGTGTTTAAGTTCTTGAGTTATTTATATATTCTGGATTTAAACCCTATGCCTGATATAAGTTTGGTGGAGATGAAAGCTAATCTTTAAACAATGCTCAAAATTCCTGAGCTTAAATTCTACTGTTTTATTTATTTAATTCCTACCACAATCAATCAGTATTGCAAATACTTAACTAATAAAATAAATTAGCACACTTATTTTCACTGTACTCTTACAAGATAACTATTTTTCTACATTTCACAATTAAGGAAGCTAAAATGACCTCCCCTGTCAGTGGACTTTTGGAGGGGCATGGGAGGAGATGAGGGACGAAGGATGGGGTTGGGAGGGAATGAGTAAGGGGGCCATAGCTAGGATACAAAGTGAATAAACTGTGATGAGCAAATAACTGTGATAAAATAAGTAAATAAAATATTAAATTCACTTAGGTTTCAGAACTATCACGTAAAACAGAATTAGTCCAGAAATTACAGTATTTTTTTAAATTTTTTAATAAATTTATTTATTTTTATATCAATCACAGATTAGGTTTTTTTGCATCCCATGCGTAGCCCCCTCCCTCCCACCCTCCCCAACCCTCCCTCATCTCCTCCCCGCCCCCTCCAAGTCCACCAGCTTGGGAGGATCTCCTCCCCTTCTATCTGACCCCAGATCATCTTGTCTCCTCCGGGCTGGCTGCAATGTCCTCCACTGGGATCTAGCCAGGCTGTTACTCCCTGGCATGTATGGGGGAGGGTCGAAGAGTCAGCCATCAAGCTCAAGACAGAAACAGTCCCTGTTTCCCTTACTAGGGTCTTCAGTTCACCAATGAGTTATCATGGGCAGCATCTGAGCAGGGGTTCTAGGCCATATCCATACATGGTCCCTGGTTGGAGAAACTGTCCCATATAAGACCCTTGTGCCCTGCTCAGTTTGATCTTTGTGGAGCTCTTGTTCTCCCCAAGTCTTACTAACTTCCCCTATATTTATTATTACTTCCAGCCCTCTGCCAAGGGCTTAACTGAGAGTCTTCATATCTGTTTTGATACATTGCTATACTGATTCTTTCACAGGTCCTCTTTGGTATGCTCCTGTCCTCTTGCTTGTTTTCTCCCCAGTTTAATGTCCCTCCCATTAGTCCATCCAAGTGAGCATTGATCATATCAACCTGGGTCCTCCTTCTTGTACATCTTCCCTAGGTGTGTAGATTTCAGCATGACCTTCCTATCCTATAGGTCTAAATAAGTGAGTATATACCATATGTTTCTTTCTGCTTTTGGGATACCTCACTTAGGATGATCGTTTCCAGGTCCCACCATTTGCCTGCGAATTTCATGATTTCCTCCTTTTTTATTGCTGAGTAGTATTCCATTGTGTAAAAGTACCACAATTTCTGTATCCATTCCTCAACTGAGGGACATCTGGGTTGTTTCCAGGTTC
>CM053752.1:79110599-79121685 GCA_028658305.1 Pachyuromys duprasi | reverse complement strand
CAAGGCAGCTATGAACATAGTTGAGCAAATGTCCTTGTTGTGTACTTGAGCATCTTTTGGATATATGCCTACGAGTGGTATAGCTGGGTCTTGAGGAATCACTATTCCTAATTGTCTAAGTAAGCACCAAATTGATTTCCATAGTGGTTGTACAAGTTTGCATTCCCACCAACAATGGAGGAGGGTTCCTCTTTCTCCACAACTTCTCCAGCACGCATTGTCACTAGAGTTTTTGATCTTAGCCATTCGGTGGGTGTAAGGTGAAATCTGAGGGTCGTTTTGATTTGCATCTCCCTGATGGCTAAGGACGTTGAGCACAGAAATTACAGTATTAATAGGATCTCTCTATGTAATTATTTTAGGTATTTGAAGAACACACTCCAAAACTGTATTTTTTGTAGAAAATACAGTTTCTCAAATGGCTTTTAAAATTATTTATTTTTTAAAAAGCCATTTTATGTGAATTTTAAAAGGAAAACACATCTGTCTTCCTTGCTATTTAAAGTGTTATAGAAAATAAAAATGGTATTGCTTCTAATGCCATATTAAATCCTGTAATGTATATTTTTATGATTTATATTATTTATAATTATTTATATATTAACAATGTATATTTAATATGATCTCCACACATTAACCACTCATGTGGTTTTGAATGCAGCTACTCATTTAAATTGTTTGACTCAGGACCATTTGAAACTATAGACCAGTAACAGACAGATCATACTGTGTCTATAACCCTGTAGACTTCCTTGAATGCCATGAAATCATCAGAAAATAAGGCCAGATGAATGTTTTTTGGAAACTTCCTGTGGATATGAAAAGAGGTGTATTTTCTCATAGCATAAGGTCTCCTTGGGTGTGGGAGAAAAAGACTGATACACAGATTCCTAATCAGTTTTCTTACAGTTGTTATTTCAGGAACCATAATATGCAGAGGTCACAGCAAAGTACACTGACCTAAAATTTTGCCTTGTTAAGTAACATTGCCTAGAAATCAAGATATTCCTCAGGCATTTTCCAGTAACATCCAGGGTAAATGTTCATACATGAAGCATCCCTTGAAGGAGCATTCACAAACTCAAGTGCCCAAGTGCTATGCAAAGTAGACCACTAGAGAGATTAAAGTGATATAATTTAAACTTCATGTTAGTCATTATTAAACTTCATGTTAGCCCACTATTATCTGCTGCACTGATATTTAATCATGGCAGGAACTGAATCTCTGAATAAAAAATTTCATGGTTTATTTAGACATTAGAAAATAATGTCTAAATAAAACAAAGCATGTTGGCTCAATGAAATAATTCTGCTTGTAGAATTCATTCTGTATTCCCTTGCTCATAATCCCTAATTCAGATAAATAAGGTGTAGTCCATATAGTCTTCTCTAGAAAATATTGTTTAAGTATGAAATGATGTTTAATACTTATTAGCTTTTTGCATTTCTTTTCATTCAAGGCAAATTTAAATCCCATGTTCTGGAAAGCACATTGGGCGGATCACTCCCAGGCATTGTTTTCAATAAGATCACCTATTTCTGCTTCAGAAATAGTATCAGTTTTGAAGTCCAGAACACAATTCAAGCTGGTTTTGGAGACACTGTCTCCAGTACAACCTCATTACTGTGGTGACTATGACTAGAATTTTGCATGTGGAGGACCAGATGTTTTTCTGAGAAGAGTCTCAGTTAGGCACAGGACCTAATGATGTTTGAGTGTAACTGGGCATTGCTGTGGTGGAGGCTGACGCTTGATTCATAAGCTTCTATTACAACGCTGGGGGGATCTCTGGCAATTATGGAGACTAAGTGTCTGGACACAGTGGGATGTTCTTGCTCAATCTGGAATGGCATAGGGCCAATTTCTCTCTAACTCCTGGGTGCAAGGTGACCTATGTGCAGTAGAATATAATTCAGTTTGCTTCTATTGGAATCACCTAGAAGAGGGAGGCTCAAAACCGAAGCATTTGAACCATGCTTTGTCCGACAAACATAGAGCTGGTGTCATTCAAGAGCACTAATATCAAATGCTGACTTGACGTTAGAAAAACCTTCTACACTCTGCTGAAGCTCTAAGTTTTACTTAGCTTTCAAACTAAAATACACCACAAGCTCCACTTTCACTTATGAGTCATGAAGAAATTGAAACATGTCCTAGTAGAATGCTGATTAACATCTCTGTGTGGGATTTCCCAGTAGGAGCTAAGAGAAGTGCAAAAACAAACAAACACACAGAAAAAAATATGACTGTTGAACCTTGATCACCTCCATTAATTTTCTAATTTCTGCTTAGGGAGGAATCTTGATGCTAATATTAATGACAAAGATGTCACTGGTGTTGTTAGAGTTTGAAACAAAATAGGGGCGTATTAGCATCATCTTCTATCTTCTATGAACATTTCCTTCATACGAGTCAAGTTGCCTTCATCGGGATTGACAAAGGTCATCTTTATTGTAAAGTGACTGACAATTCACATATGGAAAACTGTGAGTGCTCATTCACTCTCAATTTCAAGGAGAAGCTTGACAAGCATTGAAATGTAATACATTCTGATGCAGAGTATTTACTGAAACACACATTTACCTCTTGGTGAATACTAAACCCTAGTGTCTAGTTGGAAAATCCCTATTTTTCTTACAGACAAGGAAACTAAATTTACATTCGGGCAGAGTGACTGCAAGAAAATTATCACCAGTAGTTTAGTGACATGAATGTATTTTAGCCATGATATTTTTGGACTTTCTATTTACCTTACTAACTTCAAAAAATTAGTTTGCTGTTGATGCAGATTCATGGGAATGTCTTTCTTAATCCTGGTGTATACCTTGTTGTATCTGTGCTTAAATGGAGGATATATGGTTGTCAGGCTTTAATTCCATTTTGGGAAAAGACATCGTGTACCTTAAAGATAGCCTGCAAAATTTAAAAGTCAGATATAAACGCTATTAATAGATTTGTCCTAGTCTTTTTAAATCTCTATATTAAAACTCATTTTTTTACCAAGTAAAATTTCCTCAGAAGATGTCTTGGAGAACTAGAAATGCACTTTTCTAAATTCTATGGCTTCTCCCCCCCATATTAACTAGGTTATAAAAATCATATCTTAACTCACTATAAAACTCAAGGCAAGACTAGACCGGTGATTAATGGTTAAGAATATTGCTGTAAAAACATGATGACCTAAGACTGACTCTCCAGCACCCATGCAGAAAGACAAGCATGCTTATAGGTACCTTAAGCCCAATGTATGAAATAGGGTTCACTGGCCAGCTTATCTTGAGACCACATATTAGTGAACTTATGACAATGATCCCCATATGTCCATGTATTTGAATAATTTCTCCCCGGTTGTTTGAACTATGTGGGAAGGATTATTTGCTATGGACTTATTGGAGAGGGCATGTAAGTGTGGGCAGGCTTTGACATTTAAATGCAATTTCTGTTTCTCTCCTTTCTCTGTCTCAAACTTGTAGGAAAAGGATGTAACACTCAGCTAACACTTCAGCATCATGTCTGCCTGTCCACTGCTCCCTGGCATGATCATGGTGGAATAACCCTCTGAAAGTGTAAGCCCTGCCAAAATATTATTTCTTCTATAATATGCTTTCATCACAGTGTCTCATCATAGCAGAAGAAAAGTAGCTATGACACCACATAAAAACAACAATGCAAAGACAGCAAAGGACATGTGATATCTTTATTTGGCATCTTCATATACACACAGGGGTTCATGCATATCTATATACTCAAATACATGAATGACACCCTCACCTGTGTGTGCCACATGTACACACCACATTGGTGATTGATGGAATATCAATAAAAGTTAAAAAACAAGGGCATATTCAATTTAGAATGGATCCTATAAGTACATTCTAGGTCACACAGCAATATCAATGTTGTGCTTGGTTTGGAATGCAGTATACTTTTTTCCTGATAAAGCCTGACTACGATTGTTCACTTTTTACTCCTCAAGAAAGAAAGAAAATATCCATGTGTTTTATTGCATAAAATACAAAGGAATTCTGTAGATTATGCTTCTAAAGCAATACAAGAAAGTAGTATAAAAAACATAATTGTTAAGTTGTGAGAATTCATATTACATTATCACCATATTAAAATGAATTAATCTTCCTTTTTTTCTCATATTAGTTGTGACCACATATCAAACTACTGGCCTATAGCAATTTTTGTTGCTATAACAAGATAACTATATCAAGATACTTGATATAAAAGAAAAAAATATTTTGTCCCTCGATTTTAGTAGCTGACTTCTTGCTCTTCTAACCTAACTTCTGTTTCTGAAACAAAATACCACACCTGATGTAAAAGAGAAAAATTTTGTTTTGACATCAATTTAAGAAGCTTCAGTTCACAAATCAGTTGGCTCCATTGTTTTTGGACCAATGGCAAAGCAGTGAATTAAGGCAAGAGACAATTCAAACTGTGAGCAGGTGAGAAGAGACAGATAAAAGGAGAACAATAGGACCTGAAGACGTCCTTCTAAACCAAACCTGTCTCATAGATTTCACCACCTCCTCATAGTGTCAAACTCACAATTAAACTTGTAACGCATGGACATTGAGGGAGCATTTCATGTGCACGCTCTACTGTAACGTGACTCAGAGTCACTGAATCATCATTGAGAAGAAACTGAAGTTCAGATTATTTAAGATAAAATTTATGGATATAAATTTTATCCAACATCTGAAATTGGGACAACACTTCAAAATCAACAATTTTGTGAGGATAAAATAAAACCTTACTGTTTTGTGCTTATACCTTAGTCTAAAATGTGAAGGAAAAGAGAAATAAGATTTTTTTTCTGTTTTTGTTTAATTTATTTTCTTTGTATGAAATTGGAATGCTAAAGACAAAGGTATGGGAGTGAGAAAAAGTAAATTTAAAGATAAATCCACTAGATGAACAGTATATTCTAGTACATAAAAGGGTAAAGAAAACAATGTTTATGTTTTCATAGAGTCATTTTTTAATAAATGTAATAATATTTTAACTCTGTTAAAAGAGGCATAAACATTATATTTTATAATGGACATTAGAAGAAGAGCAAAACAGGACAGTAGTATAGTTATGAACGTATTATAGATCTGAGTATATAGGGGGATCGAATGCAAATTATGTTCATAAGAATGTACTTCAACATTTATTAACAATAAAAAATGAGCTCATATTTCAAAACTGTTGAACGTCCTTACAGATCACATAAGAGTCAGGAGAAACAACTATTAACAAATATGGATTCACAAATATTTCTTTTTTTGAGAGTATAAGACTATAAAGTAAAAGTGTTGAAAAAAAGTGGGTTTCAAAAACCTGAACAATTAACGAGAATTGTTTTAAAGTAAGAGAATTCATCAAACCAGACTTTTAAATTTTTAAATAAAATAACTATAATAAACCTATAATAACCGAAATTGGTGTACCATAAATATCAGCTGAACGTACATCAAAGATTTAAAATGAAATAACATCCTGAGCCTTAATCACGTACATACATAGATGACATATGAAGTTTTAAGAGATGAATTTTAAAAAGCTAACATTAATTTTGTAGACTTTTAGAGGTCATGGCTGGGACATTTTTGATAATTGACTTCCAGTTGACTATACCCAACTGACACCTCTGCAACCCAATTCCTACACTTACGGTTCAGGAAGCAACACAGAGACAGGGACAGAATGATTTTGAGAGCCAGAGGATCAGGATATTTGCTGCCAGATAGTGTCTTCTATATATGACAGGGAACCTAAACACATGGATTTCAACACTAGAGTTGCCTAAATAAACACAGTTGGTATTCCAGCATTAATGGGGGAATCTCACAAGGCTCTACCTCCTAAATAAAAATATGTAGGTCATTAATAACTATAAGGAGAGGGACTCTCAGACTTTTTCAGAGGTGAGTCCCCTGATAGGTTATCCAATTCCATGGGGTTAGCCCTTAAACACATAACACATATACATTTAAGCAGGATCAAGAGGACACAAAACTTGTGTTTGTTTGTTTATTATTTGTGTATGTGTATTTCAATAAAAAGAGTCATGAGTATAAGGAATACATAATATGTATCTGAAAGAGACAGTTTTCAGAAATGGTGTAAATACATTACTCTTTTAAAGACTCTCACCCCAAAAGTAAAATAAATTTAAAAATCTTTACATTTTGAAATCTAAACAAAAATAAATAAATAAAATAATAATACTCAATGTCATGGTCAATGGTATAATCTACAAAAGCAAAGAGATTATCTGAAAAGTTAGTGAAAGTAAAAGAAAGATAAAGATGACTTGGGCCTGGGAAGATGGCTTGGTGGTTAAGAACCTTGTCTTCTCTTACAGATGACCCAGATTTGATTCCCAGAAACCATGTCTACTTAGAACAATATGGACCTGCAAGTTCTGTACATCCTCTTCTTGCCTCAGTGGGTACCAAGCACACACACAGTGTACATACATACATACATGCAGAGAAAATTCTCATTTTCTGAAAATAAAAATAAATATATTTTCAATTGAAAAAGAGATTGCTTCCAACTGAATAACAGACTTTCAGGCTGCTTCTCAAAATAAAATACAGAGGAAATAAGTGTATTTCATGATTGTAAACCCATCTGATTTTGTATTTCAGAGTAGGGAAAGAGTAAGACAAATTGAGATAAATCTCAGGGATTAAGCCTTCAGCAAAAGCTTAATAAAGATATTTCTGAAATAAGAGCCCCCTAGAAAGAGAAAAAAATGCATGTCTGGGGTAAAGTTTGACAAGAAAGAACACTATTCACATCTCTTGGTAAGCCAAGATATTACCTCAAAACAGATGAAAGTAAATTTGCATACCAGAAAGAAATTTTTGTACCATACTAGATAATGCACTGGCTGTATAAATATTGTGCTTTGTATTGTTTTATGAACAGAGCAAAAATGATGAATAACTTTAAAGTTAACTCATCACTTGGTTAAAATGATGAATGTGTCCACTGAATGAATATAAAAAAAACACATCTTTATTTGAGATCACTGGAGGGAGAGGAGTCGAGAGTTCTCACTGACCCACACTAAGAGGACAGGGCCCAGCTCTGAGAGATTACTGCTAATGCAAATCTGCTCTGTGGGTTGCTATGAAGAGCATTTGACTGGCACTGGAAGCTGAAGGAAATAATCCATGCCTGTGCTTCTTGACTAGAGCTGAGTGTTCCCTACTTGCTGCTCTAACAGCCAACAAAGAGCAAGGATCATTCATTCTACCTTTGGAATATTTTAGATTACAGAACCACACAGCATATTACTTTGTTGAAAAATTCTACAACTTTCAGGCTTTATTTATTGACAACAGAATAAGGTGATATTTTGGCATAAGAGTAAACTGAATTTATGGGAGCAATTATTTTAGACTTTATTCCACCCATTCCTGGGATTTGTGGCAGACCAGATTTGTAAACCACTGATATTAACCACCTATTTTTTTCCACTGGTGAGAAGGACTGTTTCAAACATTCTGATCTTATCTACAAATCTTGGCCCTCAAGATGTATTTGCAGACTAAGCAAGCCATAGGAAAGATGCAGAATGAGAAGGGGGTTCTTCTATACATTGAAACACATTTAAGATTAAAAATAAGTTTCAAATAGGAGTTGCAGTAATTTTTTTCACCAATGACATTGATAAATTCTTCTTTATATATTTCTACACTAAGAAACCTTAAAAAATCTCATATTTCTGGAAGTTGGTGTGAATTTCTCTCAAATTGTTTTCAACAAATTCAGATACTCCTTACAGTGGTGTGGCTGCACAGTTCGCAGAAGTCCAAAGCTCTATTGTTGTTTAATCATTTTGCATGACAGGCAGACAGAAATCAAAATCAGGATATTGTGGTTACAGACACAGATAAACAGAGCCTACTGAAACAGAGGTTGACCTTTAGTACAATGGAAGCCCAAACCAGCAGAAAAATGCTCCTCCATAGGTCTTTATATAAACATTTGGCATAACAAGGAAAAGAGCCACCCAGGACTCATGCTGCTCTTTCTAAACAGATATCTTTTTAGCCTTGGTTCTTCCTCACCACCTTGCTAAAGAGGGAAGAAAGCTATGTGTGCTGACTGGGCACAATAAGAAGCAGGCTAAAAATACTGTTGCTTGAAATATCTAGAAGCATATGATGTCCAAAATTTAGGACAGGCACAGCGTCGAATGAATTAGGTTCTCATGAAGAAAGTCTTCTTCAAAAAGACTTGACAATATCACACACAACTAATGAGGGGATGAGGACCGCTAAGAAGATGGAAGACCATCCTTTGGCGAGCAGCCAGCTGTCACTGCTGTGAGCCTCTCTAGCTGCCAGAAGTGACGCAGGAAAAATTAATGAGGTCAGGCCTATTGTACAGGACTGCTTGTCATTGGGCTGAATGTGAGTGTGTGTGTGTGTGTGTGTGTGTGTGTATTAAAGTGTTTTTGTATCTGCCTTAACACGAAAAGACAGCTTTCCTTTTCATGTTCTATAATTTCCCAGCAATTCTGTTGTCACAAAGAGAAGGATATGAGTTTCAATAATCAGATATCTCAAAGCAAATTTACTGAGTGTATATTAAAGGTGAGATCTTATTTTAATATATTGATTGAGTATTTGAAAGAACTGGAATGTTTTATTTTTTTCCTGGAAATTGTTAATTAGGGGCAGGACTGGTTAGAAGCTTGCATTCATGATATCAAAGGATTGATGCAGAGGAGATCATTTATAAAGCTCGACAACAAAGTGTAATGAAAAGGCATCACTGGTGAAAGAGAAGGTCCTATTAGAGCCACATCCTGGAGCAGGAAGAGCCCAATCCAAAGAGAGGCTTGGAAGATAGGTTCTCCCGTTAGTGTACTTGCCTTTGACCACACTTCTAGTTATGGGGTTGAAACTTTCTCTGTGTTTTACTTATGTTTACTTCATTCATGTATGTTTGTGATATGGGAGACTTCTTGAAGTTCAGAGGCCAACTGTAGGTAAGGCCTGTCACTCTCTACCTTGTATTTTTGAGACAGACTCTCAGTTTCAGCAAGATTGGCTGGGTAGCAAGTTCCTGGGATTCACTTGTCCCCATTCCCTCCACATCACTGTAATTCTAGGCACATGCCAACATCCCTGGTGTTACATAGCTGCTGTGTAGCTGGACTCACATTCTCGTGAATGTGCAGCAAGCGCTTTATCCACCAAGACTTCTCCCCAGCCAGCACATACATATTTAAACAAAAGATGTGGAGATAGTAGCTAGGAAAATCTCAACACTGGTATTCTTAGTTTTTCAAGCAGCATATGTATATGGTTCCAGATGTCTTTAGCTAAAGAGCACTAGACTCAATATTTACAAGGAAAAGCAAATAAACCTAAGATAAAAATGTCTATGTGATAGAGATATCATTCTTTGTCTCCTTGGATTTCCTGAATGCAAATCATTTAGTTGACCTTGAGCTCCGTTTCATTTAAACACATGCACCACACACTCACACACAATGACACCTAAAATATTATTTTCAAGTTTAAAATAATCTTTCTAAGCTCATCCAGACAACAAAACAATTCAAATTTAGGGCCATTGTTGAAGATTGCGGCACCTAGAAAATTGAGGTTGTGCTACTGGATAGTGAAAGATTACATTGTTCAAAGTGATAAATGGTGTTCATGAAAAGCCAGATTATAAGAAGTAAAGTAAACAAATAAAACACTAAAATATTGAGCAATACACACTGAAATAAGATTTCTTATAGGACAGATATTTGTGTTGGTTTCACTCATTCTCAATTTCCAAAGAGCTTATTATTCTTTTAAAATATTAAATATTCAATTCATTAGATCTATTTTTTGGTTTCTTAAAAATTAGAAAATTTTGCACTGTTATGAATGTCATATGAAAACTTTTCTTGTAAATAATGTAGTGGCAAATGACCTTTCCTGAAAAATGTGTAGTCCTTTTAAATTAATTTTAATTTAGAGAAATTTATACTGCTGAATTTGCCATCTATATCTAAATTTCACATTGACTTACTGATATTACCTTTTCAATTTTAACATTGCCACAGATAAGGCATTGTTCTTATTTGTATGGTTCTAGCGTTATATACCTAGACAGTTTATCAATAGTTTATTAATCATTCATTTTTAATGTCCTGTGACTTTTATTTTGAATGTCAAATACTTTAGGTCTTCTAATCATTTGTTCCTGATTAATTTCAGGCTGGCATTCTTGACAGGAATGTTGTAAAGCTGATACTAGCTTTTCTCGCTACATCACCTTAGGAAAGCAATTGATTTTAAAATTATATTTTTAAAAAATTTATTGTAAGTTGGCACAGTATTGCATGCCTGTAAGGTCAGCACTCAGAGAGGCAGAGTCAAGTGGATCTCCATGAGTTCAAGGCCAGCCTGGTCTACACAGCAAGTGCAAGACAGGCAAGGCTACAGAGAGAAACCCTATCCCATGAATATATATATATTATATATATTCATATATATATATAATATATATATTAATTTTGATCAGAAAAACAAAACTAGTTTTCTCAGTAGCCTTTTAACTAGTTTACTCTGTCTTTTTCTTGTATCCATTTGTTTGACTTTTCCTAATCCCTTAGTACATTCCCACATGCTATTTAACCTATACTAAACTTAGCTATTCCTCTAAGAAAATTTACCTATTTCTAGTGAGGATAATTTAATAAAAATTAGATATGTAAGCTCTCTGGCAACAGATTCTGAATTTTTTAGTAAATAAATGTAGCCTTATTTCATGTAACATTATTTTATCTTAAAATGTAAATTAATTGTATACTTAAAGTATAATTCACTTTAATGGGTATTTGTTTCTCAATACCCATTGTTTTCTTTTTTGTTTTTTTAAGACTGATTCCTTCTCAATTTTGTAATATGCAAAAAGTTTTGAAATTGCCACATCCCCTATTGCTACTAAGATTGTTTAGCACATGATGCTCAAGATTTATCTGCAATATTTCATGTTATTTTGAACAATGTCAGCATTTAGAATATTCTATCAAGGCCTACTGAATAAGTAGATCAGCTATGCTGT
>CM053752.1:79070002-79110099 GCA_028658305.1 Pachyuromys duprasi | reverse complement strand
TGTGTCTCATAGGTTTGGGTATTTTATGCTTTCATTTTCATTGAATTCTAGGAAGTCTTTAATTTCTTTCTTTATTTTTTCCCTAACAAAGCTGTTCTTGAGTAGCAAGTTGTTCAGTTTCCATGTATGTGCAGGCTTTTTGCTGTTTCTGTTGTTGTTGAGGTCCAGTTTTAGACCATGATGATCAGATAGGATACAAGGGATTATTTCAATCTTCCTGTATCTGCTGAGGCTTGTTTTGTGACCAACTATATGGTCTATTTTGGAGAAGGTTCCATGAGGTGCTGAAAAGAAGGTGTACTCTTTTGATTTTGGATGAAAAGTTTTGTAGACATCTATTAGATCCATTTGATTTAGGGTCTCTGTGTTGTGCTTCTGACTGGATGATCTGTCTCTTGGTGAGAGTGGAGTGTTGAAGTCTCCCACTATTAAGGTGTTGGGATCTATGTAAGATTTCAGCTTTAATAATGTTTTGTTTACAAATGTAGCTGTTCTTGTCTTTGGGGCATAGATGTACAAAATTGAGATGTCCTCTTTTTGGAATTTTCCTTTGATGAGAAGGAAGTGCCCTTCCTCATCTTTTGTGATTAGTTTTGGTTGAAAGTCTATTTTATTAAATACTAGGATCACTACCCCAGCTTGTTTTCAGTGTCCATTTGCTTGAAACACATTTTTCCAGCCCTTTACTCTGAGGTAGTGTTTATCTTTGTTGCACAGGTGTGTTTCTTGAATGCAGCAGAATGTTGGATCCTGTTTCTGCAACCATTCTGTTAGTCTGTGTCTTTTTATTGGAGAGTTGAGTCCATTAGTGTTGATAGATAATAGTGACCAATGACTTTTAGTTCCTTTTATTGTGGAGTTGGTGGTCTTATTATGATTCATTGCTTTTTTCCCCCTCTTTTAATTGTTGCTGGGAGATTGTCTCTATCCTATATTTTCTTTGGTGTAGTTGTTTTCGTTGGATTGGAGTTTTCCTTGTAGTATTTTCTGTAGGGCTGGGTTCCTGTATAGATATTGCTTAAATTTAGTTGAGTCATGGAATATTTTGTTTTCTCCATCTATGTTGATTGAAAGCTTTGCTGGGTAGAGTAGTCTTGGTTTGCATCTGTGTTCCCTTAAAGACCGCATGACCTGTGCCCAAGCCCTTTGGCTTTCATAGTTTCTGATGAGAAGTCTGGTGTGATTCTGATCGGTCTATCTTCATATGTTACTTGACCTTTTTCCCTTGCTGCCTTTAATATTTTTTCTTCGTTTTGTAGGTTTAGGGTTTTGACTATGATGTGACATGAAGTATTTCTTTTCTGGTCTAGTCTATTTGGTGTTCCGTAGGCTTCTTGTATGTTTATGGACATCTCTTTTTTTAAAGTTAGGGAAATTTTCTTCTATGATTTTCTTAAAAATATTTTCTTGTCCTTGGAGCCTGGACTCTTCTTTTTAATCTATTCCTATTATTCTTAGGTTTCATTTTTTCATGGCATCCTTGATTTCTTGAATGTTTTGTGTTTGGGACTGTTCTGATATTAGTTTGTTTTTGAGTGAGGAATCAATTTCAGCAAGTGTATCTACAGCTCCGGAGATTCTCTCTTCTGTCTCTTGTATTCTATTGGTGATACTTACCTTTGTGGTTCCTGATCTTTTTTTCTAGGTTCTCCAATTCCAGGTTTTTCTCAGTTTGGGTTTTCTTTATAGATTCTGTTTTCATGCTTTGCACCATTTCCTTCATCTGATTGAATGTGGCTCCTATTTTTGTATTTGTCTCCTCTCCATATGTTTCTAATTTTTTTTCTACGTGGGCCATTATATTCTTTTGAATTTCTTTGAGAGCTCTGTTTGTTTCCTCTTTTTTTCCCTGAATTAACTGGATAATCATAGCTTTAAATTCATTTTCCTGAGTTTCTGCTGAATTAAAATATCCATTTGTTTTCGGTGTTTCTGGTGGTGCCATGGTGTCCTGATTTTTGTTGAGTAAGTTCTTATCTGGACCTTTAGTCATTGCTTGTATATAATCTTCACTGTTTCTTCCTCAAGTCTGACCTTTGGACTGGAACCGTCTTACTCTGGTGTCTGTAGAATTCTTAAGGAAGATCAGTGGAGACCATCGGTTTGAGAGTGTGTGTTGTTGCTTCAGTTGTTCCTGAGCAGGTTTCCTGAATACCCGGTGGTCTACAGTCTGAGGCAGGCTCAGCAGGCTGGACTCTGTGGTCTGCGGCTGGCACTATGGGTGGGACATATATTCAGTTGTGGACTCACTGCTCCTGGTCTTGAGTTCTGCACTGGAAGCAGGCTGCACTCTGTTCCCTAAGTTGGGATGTGCTATCTGCCTCCTCAGCAGCTACCCCCTCAGACAAGGCTGTGGGTGAATACCAGATATCTGTGCTTGGAACAAGCTGCCTGTGCTCCTTGCAAGTTGCTGTGTGCACTGCGGGCTGCCTCCTCTGCTTCTCTGCTGGTTGGGGTACTTCTGATGCTGCTTTCCTGTTGGCTGTAGTATCTCCCCCCTGCTTCCTCTGCTGCAGGCTTGGCTATGTCTGCTGCTGCTTCTGTCCCTTGGGAGGAAGTGCCTGGGAATCGATTCCCCAGAAGAAGTCCACGGAGATGACTGCAGTTGACCTGTGTCCTATTGGACTCAGATCAGGTTTTGTGCCCTTTCTCCCCGGGATCCTTGTATGATTGTTTTGGGTTCCACAGCCCCTAGATTCACCAATTCGGGGACAGGGAAACCCAGGGTCTGGTGCTCTGGGTTGCACAGATCTATCTGTGACATGTAGCTGGTGCTTGAGCAGGTCTCTGGGCTGACCACGAGCATCTGCTGATCTATCATAGGATAGGATCAGACAGTAAGGGAGGAGGATATTCCCCATTAGTGGACTAGAGGAAAAAGATAGGGAAGGAAGATGGAAGGAGGGTGGGCCTGGAAGGAGATGAGAGTGGAGACAACAACTGGGATATAAGGTGAATAAACTGTAAAAGAAATGTAATAATAAAATGCTGTACAGAGCTGATTGTATGCCAGTCTTATGAGGGCAATTTCCCAATGAGTGTCCTTCTTCCCAAATGATTTTAGCCTGTGTCTAATGACATAAGACTAACCAACACATTTGACATCTTGTTAGCTTTACACAGAAACATTAAGCCATAAACTTTTCCTTCTTGTATCCTACTGATATGACTATTACAAAATAAAACTTTCCACTTTATAAAAGTCCCAGTTTTTAAAATTCCAGTCTCTTACTGACTAAAGCACACCATTGATCACCATGATGGGAAGTGACATCAATGATTCACACATTCCTAAAGAAAAGTGGCTGTAATATTTTAAAGAACGTTATTTTCATTTTCTCTTGATTTAATGTGTAATTTTAGTCAGTAATTGTGTGTTGAAGGAATAACATGGAAATAAAATTTATTTTAAGGGAATACTTTGAACAGTAAAATAATCATAATATTTATGAAAAATAACGTTAATTTTGCACATCAAAAAAATTCCAGTTTCTTTTAATTATCAGAAATCTATTTAAACGTTTAAAATCTAATACTTTGTATCATCTTGGAGTACCTTTGACAGTTCAAAATCTCTTCATTGTGGGCTTAGAGGATAAAAAACGCTAAAGATTTTCTTACTCCAAAAGGGAAGAACCAGGGTACACTTATAATAAAGTCAAAACAAATAACTGAATAAGATCCTTCCACTAAAATTTTTCATTAAATCCAGCTGTTGACCTTGGTGTGTGTGTGTGTGACAAATAATGTAAAGCTCAGTGTCAGATGTTTCAAACTCATAAACTTCTCAGTTCCAAAGGTTCCTAACAGCAATTCTCTGCCTCTTCCATCCACAGCAAAAGCAGCTCAGTTCAGCAGGACTCCATGGCTTTTGTTGTCACCTAATGGTATTGGGGTCTCCACTGCGACTGGCTGCACCCTCATCAGTGGCCACTCCTAGGAGGCATAGAATCTCTGATGCTGTCACAAGTGCCAAGTTTCAGGTTCTCTCCATGTGCAGTCCCGGAGTCTCTATCACAAGTGGCCTCTCCTGGACTCTCCAAGCCTCTGCTGCTGTCCTCTTGGACCATTTATGCCTCCCATGTGAGCAACACCTTGAAACTCTTACACATTACAAAGTTTAGCTGCCAGCATATGATCTAGAGTGTCCTAAACCTTAACTGCACCTCTGCATGCTGACCCTAAGGAAACACTCCCAGAAAGTTTTCCCTCAGTGATACTGGTCTCTTCTTAATCACCAATAATTTCCATGTTCCAGTTAGCTAGCTTCAATTGCCCCAATAAAGGAAACTTTTAATGTTGCTGGTGCTTGCCTGTTAATTACAGCTGTTTTTTGGTTTTGTTTTTGGTGTGTGTGTGTGTGTGTGTGTGTGTGTGTGTGTGTGTGTGTGTGTTTAGACCCAGATAACCAATACCACAGATTCTTAATTCCAAATATTATCATGGTCATAGTAGAGTCTTTTCTTCCCTCTAGAACTTAAGAAATCAAGCCTCCTCTGTCATCTGCTTTGCTCTCGGCATCACTATCTTCCAAACATCTCACAGTTGAGATGCCACCACAATCCTCCTCAAAACAGGTTGTTGCTATCATAACACAGTGTTCCATGAATCTGATGCCAGTTTCTGCCATTGAGTTTCTATTGCTGGGATAAAGGAGCACAAGAAAAAAAAAACTTGCAAAAAAAAGTTTATTTTCATTCAAACCTCTCAGTTCACACTCTATCACTGAGTGAACTGACAGCAGGAACTCAAGGCCTGAATCCGGAAGCAGGTACTGAAGTAGAACCCACAGAAGGATGCTGCTTCCTAGTTTGCTTCCCATGGCTTGCTCTCCCTGTTTCTCTGTATCATCTAGGACCACCTGCTCAGGAGTGGCACTGTACACAGTGATCTTGTCCTTCCCACAGTAATCATTAATCTAGAAAATGTTCTACAGGCACTTTCCTAGTTGAGATTCCCTCTTCCACGTTGACTCTAGCTTTTGTCAAGTTGACATGAAATCAAGCAACACAGTTAATAAGTGAAATATTTATTTCCTTAATTATGTTCAATAATATTGTATAATAAGGACATATTTAAAATTTTAATATGAACTTTAGCATGAACTATAAAATTAAGAGTCTAGAAAATATAGTGAGAAATATTCAAATTACTGAATTTCCAGATTATTTATTTAGTTTATATTTAATGAATACTCGTTTTCTTCATTTCCTGGTATGACTTTGGCAAATTATAGCTTTGCTAACTCAACGCTGAATAAAGTAAAAATTTTTAATGAACATATTTTTATTGAATGCTCGCTCTAAAATCTAATTAATGCAAAAAACATTTCATTGTCACAAAGTTTGGAAGCGGTACACACTAAATAAGTCATGCATCCAAACTTAGCAGTTCAATTAATTTTCAGTATCAACTGGAAAATAATTTTAGCTTAAAAATTATATTTAACTTTTACGTTCAGTACAATCAATAAATATATCTCTCTGCACAATTTGGATGGCGTAAATGAGATATTAATTTGTTTAATTAAATTGCATCCTGTGCTCATTTTTAACTTATTCTTTTACCCATAAATAGTTAAGAACTATACTTTCTTGTACAGGTAATTTATTGTTACCTCATACTGCATGGTATAATTTATTAATATGACTTTGAATATTGGGTTTTGAGAATAAACTTTATTATAAAGGGATTGTTTCTAAGCTTTGAATGTAGATTGTTTTTAAATTAAATTACCACATTTCTTGCTGTCTATTTTTGTACTTGACTAAATCAAGTTAAGAGAGATGTGATCAAAATTTTTTCCAAGTATTGCTGAGGGAAAACACAGAGGAAAGCATGGTATCTATAGCAACTGATTTAATATAAATTAGAAGCCTTTTCTCCTATAATTGATCAGACAAAATATAGTACATACAATAGTTAAACAACTATGGAAAATTCAAGTGTGTGTCCACATGTAACCAGTGGAAAATGCAATAGTAAATGTTAGTGTGAAGATAGCTGGAAAAAACAACCATGTGGTTTGGATGAAGAAAGAAACTGACCTGCAATGGAGTTAAAGGTAACAAATTAAGACACACAGTAGAAACTTTGAAAGGAAACAATGACATTTAATAGATTTTTATTATACGTTTGGCACAATGATGAAGCCATTAATTTATGGGACTCGACTTGAACTCATTGATAGGAAGACTGAGGTCCAAAGTATTTCAGTGAAATTGTTCCATGAAGACCCAATGGAAGACAGTGCCAGTCATTCAGTCACATAGTAATCCAAACGTTATTATCCAGAGTGGTGCTAGCTTCCCTATCTCATGGTTCCTATAATTCTTCTAATGACTAAGTTCATTTGACAGACACTTCAAGATAGGACACAGAGACCAGAGAGAGGACTCAGAATCTGGAGGCACTTCCTTGAAGGTCTTACAGACAGCCTGAGTTATGTTAAAACTGGGATCCAGGGGTAATAGGAGGAAAACAAGAACAAAAACAAACAAAAGACACCTGAGAGTTGACTTCTGATCACTATGTGTGTGTTTTGGCATATTTGAAGTTTCTCTGTCTCTCTGTCTCTCTGTGTGTGTCTCTCTCTCTCTCTCTGTCTGTCTCTCTGTCTCCTTCTCACTGATTTTAAGGTATCTGGAGTAACTGAAGAAACCAAAAAGTAAAAAGGGACCACTGCACTGGGAGAAGAGGAACAATATTGAGAATAATGAAAAATAATAATAGTCTTAGGACAGCTCATAAGTCTTTATAGCTCACCATTAAAAACTATACAGTTTTCTCTCTGGATGCCCTTACTTGTATTTTAGAGGTTCTGATAGTTTGGTTACTCCAGTCCTTTGAATGAGAATGGCCCCCATAGGCTCATATGATTGGCAGAACAATTTAAGAAGGAGTAGGCATTGTTGCATTGTTGGAAGAGGTGTTTCACTATGGGGCAGGCTTGTTTCAAAAGACTCATGCTATTTCCAGTGTGCCCTCTGCCCCTTGCGTTTGGCTTAAGATTTGAGTTTGCAGGTGTTTCTTCTGCTATGCCATCATTGCACCATCTTGGATTAAAATACTATGAAATTTTAAGCCCCATTAAACACTTTTTAATAAATTGCCTTGAATATGATGTTTTATCAAAGCAATAGAAGAGAGCCTGTCACTGAGTTCATGCAGAGACTGATGCCCCAACCAAGGAGAGATCTCCATATCCCTTGCATGGAGAGGACCTAAAAGTCTTGCTCAGATGTAGCCCATGACAGCTATATCTCCAAGTGGGTTCCCTAGTAAGAGGAGCAGGGACTGTCTCTGGCATGAACTCAGTGGCTGGCTCTTTGATCACCTCCTCCTGAGGGATGATACCTTGCCAGGACACTGAGGAAGACAATGCAGGCAGTCCTGATAAGACCTGATAGGTTAGGGGCAAATAGAAGGAGAGGAGGACCCTCCCCTACAGTGGACTAGGTGAGGGGCATAGGGAAAGAAGTGGGAGGGAGTTTGGGATTGGGATGAGATGAGGGAGGGGCTCACAGCCGGGATGCAAAGTGAATAAATTGTAATAAATAATAAAAATTAAATTAAATTAAAAGTTAGCAGGTATTTTAAGAGAGTCTAATATTGAACTTGTTATATGGTTATTAGTAATCAATCTATGACAGGTCTGCAATAAAAAAATAGAAAATGAGACTGAAAGACCAACAAGATGTAGGTTTTTAAAGTGCACCATAGCCAACATGTATGCTAAAGAAGAGAATGATCCAAAGGTAAAGCCTGGCCTGCAGGGGAAAAAACGACCATCATACCAAGGAAGGACTCCACTCAGAGATGCTTCAAGCTTGGGAAGAGTTAAGTCCTAAGAAATTGTCTGTTCCTGAAAAGGTACTAACAAAAACTACTACAAATATAATTTAAGAGTGCCAGGATTCAAGTGGTCCTTGGCAGTGTGGTTCACATAGTCCTGGATTTAGATTCATGAAAGATACAAGAGTAAAGAAATTATGGAATCTTCTTCTACAGCTTATGTGCACATCTACCAGATGTGTGTCAGATAAGCTCCTGTTACAGTTCCTGAGAGGCCATCATTTAAAGCCATTGAAATGAAGTTTCAAGATGTTATAGATGCTAGAACCATGAGATATCTACCAAGGATACCTGCTTACAAGGAGTGGAATGAGAGAGAGAGAGAAAGAGAGAGAGAGACAGACAGAGACAGAGACAGACACTGAGAGGTACTTTGCAGGCAGCAAAGCTAGAGAGCATCATCATATAAATTATTTTGACATCAGATGTGAAATTATAGAATTTAGTGTTTCCATGTTAGGATTTCTGTGTTATTGGAACTCGTGTTTACTCAGTATGCATTATTCTTCCCTTTCTGGATGTATTTGATGTTCCAATCAGATAATGAAGTTATGAATTTTTTTGATTCTACAAAAGGTTTCAGTTAAGAGGTTGTCTTGAGTCTCAGAGGAGATTTAGGGCTATAAAAGTGTTGAAACTGTTAAAAACTTGGAGACCAAACGGATGTCCACATATAGAAAAATGCAAATAGATCCATATTTGTCACCCTGAATAAAAGTAAAGTCCAAGTGGATCAAAGAGCTCAACATAACACCAGACACCCTAAACCTGCTAGAAGAGAAATTGGGAAAGAGTCTTGATCTCATTGGCACAGGAGACAACTTCCTAAACAGAACATCAACTGCACAGGCTCTAAGACCAACAATCAATAAATGGGACCTCATGAAACTGAAAAGCTTCGGTAAAGCAGAGGCACCTTGTGATCCTTTTGTGAGTCTTTGTGAGCCGAATGTTTCAGTAGGACATTGTGCTTTAATCCTCATGGGAGAACTACCAAGCGTACATTAATATGCAGAATACAAAAACACTTACAAAAACACTTACTGACCAAGTAATTTCATCAAAATTATCGTGATGAACCTTTTCAATGTTTTTAAGGTTTATTTTAGTATTATATTATTACTTTAATTCTATGTGTGTATGTGTGTCTGATTTGGGTGTGTGTACATAAGCGCAGATGCTTGTGGAGTCTGGAGACATCGATTCCTGGATTTTGAGTTACAGGCAGTTGTGAGGTGGCAGATGTAGGTGCTGGGAACGGAATTGATGTCCTCTTCATGAGCAGCATGTGTTCTTCATCATTGGGCCATCTCTTCAGCCCTACAATATCTATCATTTATTTAGTATAGTTACAACCTTCAAACAACTCAGTGTTTTCTAACTAGGCCAATAAATATCAACTTCTTTTTCTTTTATAGAGTACTATCTGTCAAAAAGAATCTGCATTTTGCTTACAGTATTGAGTAATTCAAGATCATATGATTAAATATCTGTGTAGGACCATTTACGTACAGCTTTTTATTTTTAGATAATTTTTCTTATTTTCAATAACAATTTAGATAGCAAAAAAACAAAGTAGTTCCCTAGTAAGGGTTACAGAGGCTGTCTCTGAGCCTCTGTGCAGAGGCTCTTTGATCACCTCCTCCCAAGGGGTACAGCCTTGCCAGACCACAGAGGAAGATGATGCAGCCACTCCTGATGGGACTTGATAAGCTAGGGTCAGATGGAAGGGAGGAGGTCCTCTCCTATCAGGGGACCAGAGAAGGCACACAGGGGGAGAAGATGGGGGCTGGGTGGAACTGGGAGGGCAGAGGGAGGAGGCTGCAGCAGGAATACAAAATGAATAAAAAGTAATAAATAAATTAATTAAATTAAAAAACATTGTTTTTAGCTAAGATATGTAAAAAGAATAGACAATAAAATACTCTGATTCTTAAAGAAAAGAATTGAGAAAACAATGCAAGATTATAAAAGAATACACTCAAAAAAGATGTTAAACTAAGGATATAAATTTTAGATTTCAGAGAAAGTCAATATTACCCGAGAGCAGTCAGGAAAACATAGATATTTGAGGGGGGAAGACTCTTCCTTGCTTTTAATGTGGAATATATACAAATGGCTTTTTATATTTATATTGCATATACATTTAGGTCTATATAATAATGTAGTTATCTGTGGTTATTTAAAGGGTTGAATAATAAGACCAGACTGGTGTTCTGTATTTCTGAAATACCACTTAAATATAGAAATAAACTATTACAAGATTCAGAGGAATTACCAATTTTAAGTACAAACTGGTAGAAACCTCGGATTTACATGGCCATCCTATTTCATTGGCATTTCCTTCCTACATGGATTACTATTTTTATTTTGACTGCTGCTTTAATCACACAAATCACACAAATATCTAAGCATTGCAAAGCACATTATACATCTCATAGGATATACGACCTGACCGCAGGTACAGGCTCGGACACAATGCCTCTGGTGTTATGGTGTTTCAGTGCCTTCTAGGTCCTGGAACTTCACAGTTCATGGATTATTTTTAAATAGGAGTTATACATTACAGCAGGCATTACTATGCTGATAGAGTAAATATGATGCTATATAGTACTATAGCTAGAGATGATTGATAAGCTGATGGTAATTGGCTTTGCATAGCTTTGTCATATAAATGATTAATGATGGTTTAATTGAAATAGCACAATGTTAATATAGTTTATGAGTTAAGTAAACCCAATAAAAGTATCAAATAGGAATCACATATTTTCACCTATATTGCAAAACATTTAAGCACAATTATAATTCCCTTTAGCTTTTAAGTTCTTTGGTGGAAAGAATGCAGTGTGTTATAGGATGTTCATCTGGCATGCATGTTGTCCTTGGCTCAAATGTCATCTCAAGTAGCATAGTTAGCTTATACAAAAGATTTTTGTTTTTCTTTGTGTAGAACATGAGTTATTATTTATAACTAGTAATTATGTAGCTTGTAATTGCAATGTGCAACTATAAATTTTTAATGTAAAATAACATTAATTATTCACATCCAAAGAACTTAAAGATTTGAACTATATTTGCTAATTGCAGAAGTTTAAATACTAATATTTGACTTACTGTTTAGTAGGAAAATGGTATATTAAAAAAAAACAGCCAAGTTTAAAATGTGAAAATATGATCTCCTAGATGTGAAAATGCAAGACTGGTTCTTTGGAGTTCATTACAATTAATTGAAGGTGGTTAAACCAAGCAACATCCTTCCATGTTCCCAGCACAAAGCCAAGTCAAGTCTGAGCATCGCACACCTTAAGTCCCTGTGGTCTAAAATTCAGAAAGGGTAGAACAAGAATTGAAGAAAGGGTATTTGCATACCATCTAGTGGTAGCTTTCAAAAATAGCAACATGTTTAAACATTTCTTTATAGGAATCTATGTATTCACAAACTTGTCATTTCACATACAGAACAAGAGAATGGAAGTAGTACTGTTCACCTTTGACAAATACCTTCATAACCTACAAATTACTATTTCACACTTTGACTAGTAAAAGACAAAAACACTCTGACTTTGCATACTATTTTTGCCAATTGATTTCATTTATTCCTGAACAGAGTATTCAAATGGAATGCCCCTTACCATTTTTTTTAATTTGAAATGAAGTTTCTATATATCTTAGCAGTAGGCAACAGGGGACTTTTTTATTTTGCCTCTACAGAATAGTATCGTATCCTGATTTTGCCACATTTAGTAGCTAAATGGCTATGACGGTGCCAGCTAATTTTGTAAGTTATTTTAGGCTAAATTGTGGGTGAATTGCGATTTATTAAATAAGAAGACCTTAGGAATTCATGTTTTCTTAGATGGATTTGAGACTAAGGTGCCCTGTTGGTGGAGAGCCATCAATTCCCAGAGCCAGCACAGAAGGTACCACAAGGTCCCCAGAAGGCACTTCCTGATAAACACAGAATGTGGCAAGAGGGTGGCATCGTTGGCACTGCAGTTGGCAGGAACAATGCTATCTGTCCTCTGATGCCAGAGAACACTCAGAGGAGACAGGGGATTTCCTAGCATATTCGCTTGGAATGTGTCAAACTATGAAAGGCAAGATGAATTTTGAGACAAAAATAGAGTGGCGTACATTGGTAGAGCCCTGAGCTGGGGGCCCACATCATTGAAAGGTAGTATATGGTGAGACTGTATTGGCAAGGTAAAATTTGCAGTGCAGAAGGTGATTATATATATATATATATATTTCTACTCAGGGCTCTTATTATGGTAGCAGCAAGTGACATAATGCATGAATATGGTCCTTAAACTTTGTGGTATGGATTTTGGGTCACTGAAATTCAGATTTCATTGATTATAACTTTCCTCAAAGGCTCATGGCATCAATATTCTCTATTCAGTTATTTGAACAAGCCCCACTAATGTATAGAATTTATAGTTATAGAATTTTTGTAATGCAGAAATGGAATTCTTTTCTATTTTCATACAGAATTTGCCAAGGAAATTGGGTTACATATAAACAAAGATGTAAGGTTTTGTGTATTTGGGGGTTAGGAGCTTCCAGAATTGAGAAACTGAAACCAGGACCTTTTCAAAAATAGCCTCAGAGAAAAGAAGTGAGAAATAAGAAATAAAAATTCAAGGTGACAGGACATTTTTATATAAAATATATTCTTGAGATGATCATAAGGTGAACAACTGGCTGTCAGTCATGTTGAGAACCCACAAAAAAATAGTTCAGAATAAATTGTCCCACAGAAAGGAGTGAGGAGCAAAGAGTGAAGAGAAGAGAGGAAATGAAGAAAGTATATTTCTCCTAGCAATGACATCTTTCTCCAAATACTGTAGAGAAAAGGAAGATTAGAGAAATATTTAAAATAGGGAAGAGCTGGACTTCACTTATGCTTTTAAAAGGTGTGAGATGGTCAAACCTCCATTGAGTGAACCATCCAAAAGAGCAATCTCCTCTACTAATATGTTCATGAAGAGGCTCCATATAATCTCTGACCATGGTGGTATTTACATTTCTGAGATAACTCCGCTTCATATTAGGTATTTTGGGCATAGCGAAAGAAATGAAATGGGCTAGAGTTCCATCTTACTTTGTTTTTGTCTGTGTTTTAAAAACTAGAGTTACTAATTGGTTTCAAGAACTGAGGCTTAACCCACCATAGCCAAGTTTCATGACATGGGCTTTGAAAATCCAACCAGAGCATAATTTTCTATCAAAATTTGGAAAAAAAAATTACCATGTAGAGTTGAGAATTTTTTAAAGAATAATAAGAGATAAAATGTATGATAGCACTCTTCAAATTCAAAGGCATTTTTCCAATATGAATAACTATCCTTATATGCCATTTCAGCCTTCTGCTATCTGCTGTCTTCTTGGTACACAGACTTCTTCACATTCCATTGGAGGGAATCCTTCCAATCTCTCCTCATAGAGGTCACTTAGCCACATAACTGACACTTTCTAGACTGCAATGGAAGAAACAACCCTTTCTCTCACTCTGGCTTAGTCACCCATTAAACATCAAAGATCAGTAAACAGACTGTGGCATGTCCTGATAGAGGTTTAGTTTGTTCCAGAAGTAAGCATTCCGGGGGCCATTTAGGGGGTTTCCTTGGCACTGAATCTGGACATGTGACAGACTGAAAAACTCTGTTCAACGCCTACGGTGCTGAACATTCCACAGTCTAAAAATGTAGCTGGAAACCATCCCAGATTGTACATCTGCCTCTCTAATTTACACCTCCAGAGATAAGGCTAAGCAGGGGGGAGGGGAGAAGCTTTAATGAACCGCTTGGAACCCTTACATGCTCAGGAAAACTTCACAGCACCCACCAAGACCTGGCAGCAGGGAACTGGGCGGTAAACAAGTACACAGACCTTAAACTTCAGTAACGTTCAAAGGACACTTTGCCTTCAAATAGTGACAACAATACCATCTCTCTATCTTTTTAAATTAAATTTGTTTACTGACAAGTTCATGTATGTATAAAACATATTTGATATTACTGTCTCCCTTCTACTTTATCATCCTTTCTATCTCCCAACATATTTTTTTCCAGATTCATGACTTTTGGTTTTATTGTGCTATCCATTTAGTTTAATCAAGGCTATCTGAGTGACCATTCCCGTCTTTCTTGTTTCTATCAGCCTTTCTAAATTGTCTCCTAAGACTTAAGTTGGACATCACTAAATCTTTCTTGTTTACCAAACGCTGGTCCTGATGTGAGTGAGGACTACATTTTTGCCTATGTTGAAACTTTTGTATTCTTTTATTGTGAATATCAATTCAAGAGAAACCACACTTTAATAGGGGTCAAATGGTTACCTAAAAATAAAATTACTAAAACATTAAAATCTGCACTAAAGTGCTGGCAAGAACATATACATTCTAAGTTGGCTGTAATAATAAAGTCCAAAATAACCTGATACTGTTCTGCCTTAATTGGTGTTACTTAGCGAGCTATTCTTGCAATTTATGGTATGAAATAATAATATAATGTTTGTGCTTAGGGACTGACATCTTTAGTATGATAAAATAATGAACTTTCATATGTCATTTTCTAACTCATAGCATAGCATAAGCTATGGTTGTCCAAGTGAAATTCCTCTTGAATCTTCCAAATGTTCTGAACTTGGCATATCTCAATCCAAATGAACCCCTGGATTGAATCCAATGAATCTGTGCGTTCTGATGGGGGAACTTGTTATTCTTACTTTTGCTACTTTGTGACTGAAATTTAGCTTTATCTTTCAACATTCAGTGTATGCTGAGAATTCCAGTATTGTCAGCCTTTTTCACTAACAGATCAGGTGTTTTCAGTACTGCTTATGGTAGTCCCAGACTGAAAAAAGTATTTGGATTCTTATTTTCTTTTTTTTTTTTGGTAAATTAATTTTATTTATTTTAAAGTTGCATACAATCACTCTTAACAAGTATAGTTTTTGTTGTTGTTGTTTCAACATTTTGGTTATGGATTCTTATTTTCTTAAAGTTAAATCAGTTTTTCAAATTAGGATGATTATTTAAAAATCCAATATATTTTGTTATTTAGTGACTCAACGAACACACCATACGGATTTTTTTATATATTACAGAGTGTTATTTTACATACTTAGGTTCACTGATAGATGTTATGTATTTTAATCTATGCATTTAAAAAAGTTACCAATGAAAATCTCTTTGGACTGCCACAGACTCTGGATAAGAGGAAGCTAACATTGCCTGAAGATCAACTTCATACATTACTTGTTCTGTAAAACCAGCATAAGTTCTCCCAAGGAAGTCTCAGGATGCCAGTTCACGTGTTTCAATTCATCAACTGGCCCTTAACATGCCTACAGACTGGTAGAGAGCAGAGATGGCCCCTATTATACCAAAAGTGATTCTATTGCTTTGCTGTCTGGGCTAAGAACTCAGATCATTAACCTAGTCCAGCTAGTTACTTAGCCTTGGATCCATTAGTTCTTAGCCAATATGGTGCTGTATGAAAGGCCCCAGTTTCTCCACAGAAAATCTAAATAATCACTACTTCAGTAGTGTTAGGGCCTATATAAGTTATATGAGCAATGCCTTGGAGAAAGTAGGTATGCAGCAAATATTAGCAGCCAGTGTAAGTTTATTATAGTGATGGTAGTATAGAAGTTTGAAAGTCTTCACATGTAGCAGGCTTTTCCTGGTGCATAACAGCTCTGCAGTACTTGTCAAATGAATGGAAAAGAGAATTTGTTTGTCCAAAAGGCACTGAGCTTCCTCACTCATTCCATGACATTCCTGCTTTCTACCTGTCTTCTTACATGAGGAATGCGAATGATGAAAATGGTAATGGAATTAGCTCATGTATAGAAAGGAGTAGAATTAAAGAGACTAGTTAGAAAAGGCCTGGGGGAAGAATTCATTTTTATAGTGTGTGTGTGTGTGTGTGTGTGTGTGTGTGTGTGTGCATGCGCATGTGCATGCGTACATGCATTTAGAGCATACATGTGGAGGTAAAAAGACAACCTCATGTGTCACTCTTCACTATCATTGTATTTGAGACAGGGTCTCTGTGAGACTTGAATATTGTGTCCACTATGGTAGCTGGCCAAGCACCTCTAGAAACAATCCTGTCTATCCCTCCTACTCTGGCACAGTGTGTGGATTCCTAGTGTATATGTCTTCCAGAGCTCAGTTTTCCTGTGGGTTCTGGGGAGTCAAACTCAAGTTCTCATGGTTGCACCATTGTCTACAAGGATAACGCCCCTTAACTCCTGTCATTGTAAGTAAATATTCCTTTAGAGTATTTAGAAGACACCTCTTTCATTCTAGACAATTTTGACACTTATAATCTATATGGTGTCTAATGTCAAATCTTCTATTAAAAAATAATATGCTTCCTCATTTGAAATCCCTTCTTACGTAAAATTCAAGTTTCCTTCTGCTGTTCATTCTGCTGCTACTATGCATCAAGCTCATGTGTAGCTCTTTATTTATTTTTTCAGCATTTTCTTGCCCTTTTTGTGAAGGTTCAAGATTTATAATGTAGACGTAAATGAGCAAAACACGATTCATTTTATGGCATTAAGTGATGTTACGAGTTGCTTAGATGACAAATTATTTTGCTAACATTTAAACTGGTCTAAGACAAATTTTCTAAAGTATTGAAAACTCTGGTTGAGTGAAGATAAAAAAGTAATCTGTAGTCACGGGGAAAGCCTTTGCTAAGCAGTATTGCTCCTTCCTACAAAGACAAAGGGAATGAAACAACTAGGTACACTGCAACATACAAAACAGTTCCCGAAAAAACAAAACAAAACAAAAACGAGCCCTGAAATTTTATGAATGATTTATGTCAACTGGACCAGAATTTATATGAATTTTAAATATTATGCTTTCATGATTCGACATTTATGTGTACTATTTGTTTTCACATCTTTGGCCACTAGCCTCCTGGTAGAAGAGACATGGATGCTGCTGCCTTCGATTTTGGTCCCAGGTGTCAGATGTGCCTGGAAGGAGCCAGGCGAATTGTCTTGTCAATTCAGTTCTCTGCCTTGATAAACTCACATACAGTTTATGTTTATATTTATATTCTCAAGAGTCACTAAAAATGCCCTTTCAATTTTTCACTATGTGGAAGTTATGAAAGATTTAAACATGTCTAGCTGGGGAGAAAAAAAAAAACATATTCCTTTTTTTCTTATGGAGCAACAGGCAAGAGGTTTTCAGAACCGAAAAAAGCAAGAGATTCACAAATAAGTTTCTTTCCATTGAGGCTAATTTAAGATAATTTCCTGATAGATAACAGGAAATGTGATGGAAATCAACAGAGAGTGCCCAAACTCTGCAACTAGATTATAGACACCTCATAGCTGAAAGAACATAAGGTCCTGGGCATCCTGAGAGAGCTGTTGTCTAACTGCCAGTGACTCAATAAAAGTCACGGGATGGAGACAAAAATAAAAACTGGACTTCAAATTCAATCAGGTAAGAAGATAACAGACTATTATCTCAAATACAGCCACAAACAGTACTTCTCACTGGAAAGTTATTGCAAAGAGTATCAAAACACCAGTTTGTAATGAAATGATTCACTGTGATGTCAGTTGATAATGTCTCTGATATTCGGTATCATTTTAAACAAAAATCACATGAGAACCCAATTTCTCTCTAAATACTCTAAATATAGAATTATATTACCGTAAAACGTGGATATGCACCACTACAAAAAAAAACTGATCAGGACATAGAGAAGTGATTCAGATGGTCAGGTGGGGACCTCAGTTGTATCCCAAGTATCTAGCTAAACATACTGGGCAGAGTGGTAATGCACATCAATTACCTCAGCACTGCGGTGCACAGGAGGCAGATGCCTGGAACTCACTGACATTGCCTGTTCAGTGAGGGTTAGGTTCAACTGAGAGATCCTGTCTCAAAAATCAAACAAATAAAAGAAAATGAAAACTAGTGAGAAAGAAACATAAGGTTGACCATACATATGTATACCCACTCAGAATATACATACATATACACACTAACACACACAATGTGTATATATTGTGTGTATATTATATACACAGTGTATATATACACAGTATGTATATTGTGTTTCTGTCTTTGTGTGTGTATGTATATATATATATATGTATATATACACAGAGACAGAAATATTTAGATTATATATATATATATAGTGTGTGTGTTTCTTTGTCTATATATAGAGAGAGGATATATACTGTTAATATTTTGACAAAACTTCATTTATTCTTAATAAAATCTCCATATTTGTACATCTCTAGTTAGCACTGCTATTTGATAAACTTCACCAGGTCTGTGGACAACCAATTCTGTGATCACTTGAGAAGAGGGTCAACATAAAGTACTCTGGCATGGTTAGGAACCCTGATATAGTCATCTTAATTAATCGGTAGCCTTTGGCCAAGGTTCTCAAAATATGTTCTTAGATTCACCTGAGTACTTCAAGAAAATAGAGTACTGGGGTCCACCCTAAGGCTTTAGAATCTGAATCTCTGGGATTGGGTAGTACGCCCTTGAGGTGTGGCTGATGAATGCTGAATTTTGAGAAAAAGATCTAAATAAACAGATGAAAACATTGCAATGTGCAATTCTGTGGTGAGATGCAAAGGGCAAGCATCTACTGAAGCTTTAAGTATAAGATCGTAATAAAAATGAAATAGCAGGGGCAGAGAGATGGCTCAGAGGTAAAGAACATTGGTTGTTCTTCCAAAAGTCCTGAGTTCAATTCCTACCAACTACATGGTGGCTCAAAACTATCTATAGCGATATCAGGTGACCTCTTCTGGTGTGCTGTATAAATAATAAATAAATAAATAAATAAATAAATAAATCTTTAAAAATGAAATAGCATCCTTCAAAATCATTGTTTGCAAAGCTGCAGCAGAACTAAACACAATTAAAGGGCATACTATTGTAGAAGAAATAAAATCTTACTCTCATTCTGAAAAATCTCAGCAAAATTTTATTTCAGAGTCCTTAGAAAAACCTATTTTATTATTCTTTCTTGCTTGGAATTGTTCTTCTTTGATACTATATGCTGTTCATGAGTCATAAATTCTGATCACCATATTTTATTTATTTTCTTCTTTTTAATTTTAATTTTTATAATTTTAAATTATGTTTGTGTCTTTTTTGAAGAATAAAAGTTCACATTTTGCCAAAAAAATCCTCCATTACAATCTACACATTTCTAAGGAAGAATAAAATTGCGTCTTAATCTAGAAACAACTTATTATTTGGGTAGATAATTGTGCATTTTTATTTAATATAGTCTTCATATGAAAATGTGTTAAACATTCCATTTGTCTTTCTAAGTGAGGATTGATCATCTTACCCGAGGTCTTCTTTCTTGTTTATCTTCTTGAGGTGTATAGATTTCAGTATGTTTATCCTATCTTATAGGTCTATATAAGTGAGTATATACCATGTGTGTCTTTCTGCTTTTGGGATACCTGGCTCAGGATGATCATTTCCAGGTCCTCCCATTTGCCTGCAGATTTCATGATTTCCACATTTTAATTGCTGAGTAGTTATACCATTGTGTAAAATTTCCACAATTTCTATATCCATTACCTCAACTGAGGGACATCTGGGTTGTTTCCAGGTTCTGGCTATTACGAATAAAGCTGCTATGAACATAGTTGAGCAAATGTCCTTGTTGTGTACTTGAGCATCTTTTGGATATATGCCTAGGAGTGGTATAGCTGGATCTTGAGGAATCACTATTCTTAATTGTCTAAGAAAACGCCAAATTGATTTCCAGAGTGGTTGTACAAGTTTACATTCCCACCAGCAATGGAGGAGGGTTCCTCTTTCTCCACATCCTCTCCAGCATGTGCTGTCACTTGAGTTTTTTATCTTAGCCATTCTGACAGGTGTAAGGTGAAATCTCAGGGTCATTTAGATTTGCATTTCCCTGATGGCTAAGGACATTGAGTATTTCTTTAAGTGTTTTTCTGCCATTCTGCAATCCTCTACGTTGGATGTAGGAGAAAACAAGTAGCAGGACAAGAGCCTATCACAGAGGGCCTCAGAAAGACTATAGCTAGCAGTGTATCAAAGCAAATATTAAGACACATAACCAACTGTTTGGCAGAGTGCAGGGAATCATATGAAAGAAGGGGGAGTTAGTATGACCTGGAGAGGACAGGAGCTCTGCAAGGACTGAATATATCACGGTACAGGGTCTATTATGAGACTGTTTCTCCAACCAAGGACCGTGTATGTATATAACTTAGAACCCCTGCTTGAATGTAGCAAATGGTAGCTCAATATCCAAGTGGGTACCCTAGTAAGGGGAACAGGGACTATTTCGGACGTGAACTCAATGACTGCTCTTCGCCTCCCCTCCCCCAAGGGAGGAACAGCCTTGCTAGGCCACAGAAGAGGACACTGCAGCCAGTTCTGAAGAGATCTGATAAGCTAGAGTTAGTAGGTCCTCCCCTATCTGTGGACTTGGAAAAGGGCAGGGAGGAGATGAGGGAGGGATGGGGGGAATTGGAAGGGAATGTGGGAGGGGGCTACAGCTCAGATACAAAGTACATAACCTGTGATTAATATAAAATATTTTTTTAAAAAGTGAGCAAGAAAAAATACACATGCCAAAAAAAGAAAATATGTTAAACAATTACCAGTATGTTGTATCATGTAAGTGATTAAAACTGATGAGTTAAAATGGAAATTAAAATGTAATAAATTTATACTAAGTATATGCCAATAAGAGATTGTAGTTTTATAAAGTGGTACAATTGTTAATAGATTTCTAGGTTATAAAGCTTATGGTTTCATATGAATCGTAGAGTTTTGAAGAATCCTAGTTTTATTAAATTATTTTTGGATTTTTAAATGAATACAAACAAGACCCCGTTATGAATTTAAAATGAGTAATAAAAGGGGATTAAGCTCCTGCATAAATACCTTAATTCCTGACTTACTTTCTTTGGAACACTGGTCGTCTCAGCCATCCATTTCTTTTACTGGTGGTCTTGACAAGCAGAACGCTGAACTGAATAGAGAGAAACTGGTTTCATTGGCTGTGGCTTGTTAACTGTGGAAACCAATCAAGACCTTCTCTCATCCTCTGAAGGAAGAATCCAAGTAGTATAGGACACAAATTCCATAGTCAAAGAGAGTGCCCAGGGCCTTGTTGAGATTCAGCAAGCCAACAGATCTTACCCATTACCTATTTCTAGCTATCACAGAAAAGCGAAAATACCCACAGGCTGGACACCAAAGCCTAACCTACCTGGTTATACTGAATCATAGTGATGTCTTATTTGGTAAAATGTCCATTTACTTAGTCATTAAAACAAGCTATTTTTTTCCAATTAACCAAAGTGTTCAAGAGGAACTGTAACTAAAACATTTTATTGCATTTTCTGCTGACTAATAAAACAAAAAGTGGAAGCTAAATCTTTATCTAAATCTTAGTGTAAATATCCCATCCCTGTGACCACTGAATGAGACTAACTCTGAAATCATAGTTTTGAGGAAGTTTTGGTAACATGTGCTGAACTACAGTCAATGTTCTTTAGTGTATATAATGAAAGCTTTTACTTAGGAGGCTGTGTGTGACATCACAATGATATCCAGAAGCTGCTGCATTAAATAATACGTATTTAGATACTTTTACTTCTTGAATAGCGTGTAATTTGATAATCTAAATTTTGTTCTCCATGCATTTCTAGGCTCTTATGTAAGGATTCTATAGTTTCAAGGATCCTCCCAGAGGAGAGATAACATTTGAGTAGAAGGAGATAAGAAGGTAGAAAATTATCCCCAGCTTTTTCTGTCTCAATAGTGAACTCACCCTAAGGGATGAATATGACAATATGGTTTAATTTCCTCATTTTTAGTTCTCCTCCAGGCTACTCTTACTTGAGGACTCCTGGAAGAAACCTCAGAAGGGTGTTATCTTCTGTTTTCTTTCATTTTTTCTGCTCAGTTAATAATTTACCTATGACTAAATCTCAATTGCATTCCAAAGTATTTTACTTACTGTTGTTTGTTACTGCTACAACAATATATTTCTAAAGCCTCAGGACATCCTTGGCCAATGTGCCCTCAAATAATGAATCTATTTCTTTTCTATTTAGAGAAATTTAAAGACGTTACCTTAGCAACTATGGCAATGTACATACTCAGCTGAGGTTTTGATAGTCTGACTTTTTATAGCAATGAATGTTAACAAAGCAAGAAATGTGGCCACAAACTTTTTTTTTAATGAGGAGAATTTTCTGTCGATCTAGGTCACCCATGTGTTCCTCAGAGCATCCATTTATGACTTCACAGTCATTGTATAATCATGACTCATTCTGCATACAGTGGTTCCAAATCTTAATTTTTAATGAAGAAAATGGCATACAGGAAGTGGGTGGAGTGACACACCGGGGAAGTTTGTAGTTTGCTTAAATGTTAAATAAATTAGTGATCAATTTGTGAAATGGTGAGTAAGATACATGCTTATGAATCATGTGAGATCTTTAGTAAAGACTAAAAAAGAAGTGTTTAAAGACATGAAATTTTACTCTACATAGGTTCTCAGATTGCTTGGTAGAGATCAAAACATAAAATAAAGGAAGAAATTGGGGACTATGTCACAGTGTATGACCACATATGCAGCATACAATGAAACCTACAATGGTGCTTTCGGCTGAGAAGATCTGCTTTGCTGTTTAGTTTGGGAATATTGAAAAAGATGATACACTTTAGAAACACAAAGAGGATGGCCGCGTTTTGGTAGCTGTGCTGCTTGAAATCCCGAGACTTTGTATAAACATTTCCACTGAGAAATGCAGAGTTCTCGAAAAGTAAATATCCCCGTTAAAGACTGGATGATAATGAAGCAAAACACATGAAAAAGTGATCACTGCCATGGGTGTGCGCGTCTAATTAATAGACCACCAGTGCCCTGCCGTATTCTTACTTTGGTCTAAAAGTTTTGGTGCTGTCCCCTGCTGAGACATTGAGATCATACAAATAGAATCAGAGAGGAAACATATCCCTAAGGTCCAGTCTTGGCTGCTAGTCAGCTGATCCTTTTCTTTTGGAAAGACTGTGTAACAGTTTTCATCAAATAAGGCATTATATCCAACGACTGTATACAGTGTACCTTTGTAATCCATATCCCACTCTTCCTCTACCCCATTCTGAACAAATATTGTAAAGCCTTTTGGTGAAGACTGGAAACATATTTTCTTATGGGGTCAATTCACTAAAATACACAGGGAAAAGCCCTTGACTTGTGTTGATTTATTGGTTTGGAATTTCACATATGAGTACAGTGTATTTGCATTATACCCACTCTTCCCTCATCTTCCGATTCTTCCTGTGTCCCTTAACTCTTTCTGAAAATTATTTCTTATTTTATTTTTATATTTTTTTCTTCACACTTTATTCATTATATATCCCTATTGAAGCCCTCCCTCAACTCCCTCCAGTCCCCCCTCCCTCCCTTTTCCTCCCTATCCCCTTCCCTAGTCCAAGGAAAGGGGGAGTTCTCCGTTATTGTCATCTGCCCATAGCCCATCAGGACTGCCTGGCTCCTCTTCCTCAGTGGCCTGGCAAGGCTGCATCACCAGGCACTAGTGATCAAAAGGCAGCCCCTCTTCCCTTCTCTGGAAGATCCACATGGAGACTGAGCTGCCAATCAGCCACATTTGGGCAGGCGGTCTCGGTCCTCTCCATGCATGGTCCTCCAATGGTGCATCAGTTCTGCAGGAGCCCCTGGGCTCAGATCTTTTAGCTTTGTTGTTCTCCTTGTGGAGCTCCAGTCCCCTCCATATCCCTCTATTCACACCCCTCTCTTCTTCCATAAAACTCCCTGAGCTCTGCCCAAAGTTTGGTCCTGAGTCTCACCATCTGCTTCGATCCCCTGTTGGGTGGAGCCTTTCAGAGGATGCTCTATAGTAGGCTCCCATCCTGTTTCCTCTCTTCCACCACTTCTGGTGTCTATCCTGTTTGCCATTCTAAATGAGATTTAAGCATCCTCCCTAAGGTCCTCCATAGTGTTGAGTATTTATTTTATAATTGATTATTGTTTCTTTCTTTTTATTATTTTTAAAATATTAATCACAGGTTATTTACTTTGTATCCCAGCTATAGCCCCTTCCCTCATTCCCTCCCAAGACCATCCTCCCTCCCTCATCTCCTCCCTGTCCCTTTCCAAGTCCACTGATAGGAGAGGACTTCCTCCCCTTTTATCTGACCCTAGCTTATCAGGTATCTTCAGGACTGGCTGCAATGTCCTCCTCTGTGGCCTAGCAAGGCTGTTCCTCCCTCAGGGAGTGAGGGGGAGGGCAGGTAAAGGAGACAGTCATTGAGTTCATGTCAGAAATAGTTCCTGTTCGCCTTACTAGGGAAACACACTTGGATACTGTGCTACCATATGCTACATCCGAGTAGGGGTTCTAGGTTATATCTATACATGGTCCTTGGTTGGAGAAACATTCTCATAGAGGACCCCTGTGTCCTGATATATTTTGTCCTTTTGGAGCTCCTGTCCTCTTCTGATCATACTAACTCCCCCTTTTATCATATTGTTTCTTCCTTAATGGTCACTATGGAATGCTATCAGCAATTAATGCTCTTCCCCAGCACACAATATTCCCTTTTGCTATTTCTTTAGACTGTTGAAAGTTATTATTTTATTTCTATCTCTAAGATCATAGATTTGCTTTTATTTTAAGTATGTATTTTGCTTTTCGTAGTTATCCTGTTTCTTGTTTTATTTTTATTGTTTTACTTTTATTGCTAGAGTAACATGTCTAACATGTCTGTCTTTAATTCTCAGATACACTGTCACCCTGTAGACTTGAGAGGTAAGAATAAACTATTTATTACATGTTTTTAAGCAATATTTTGTCTAGAGCAGCACACTGTTTCTTTTACAGAATATCACTGATTCTAAGATGTAAATTATTTTTTACTATTTCCCAATGTAGCCTCTCCCTCTCCCACCATCCTTCCATCCCCCTTTCTCTATGTATGTGTATCTTGTCCCTTTTCTCCATTCCTCCTTCCCTTGATTCATCTTGTTTCCATTTCGTCAGAAGCACAGGCAGTTTAGAATTTCATCCATTATTTCATGTTCAAAAAAAAAAAAGTGCAAGTATGAGTAACAACAGTGCAAGCTCTGAGATGGATGGAATCAGAATGTTTCCAATAACTTCATGATTTCAATTTGATGGTTTTCTACAATACTGCCTTTCCATTAGAGTTCCTAACCCATAATTGTTCTAGTTATTAAATGAAAATATCATAATAGTTTTCTATTTGGTAAAGTCTTGTGGGATCATCTCACTTGTGGGTTTTATACCCATGCTCGTATGTATTTCACAAGCATGCTTTTTATTTCCTGTGTGATTACAGGCAGTTTCAGATTCTGTTACTATATATTGATTTAAAGTGATGTGTTTCATCATGGAACTTTCATATGTATGTTCACATTTAGTGTACTTAGATCATACTCATTCCCTTTAGCATTCTGTGTTAACCCATGCAAGTTTTGCATATCATTAATAATTTTCCTTCTACATTTATGTTTCTTTTATAATCTCTAAATTCCATATAAAAGAGAAAACAGGTAATCTTTCTCTTTTTGACACTGGCTTATTTCATTTAACAGAATCGTCTCTGCTTGAATCTATTTTCCTGTAAAAGGGAATTTGAGCCTATGAAAGACATATGTTGAGCCTATGACCTCATAAGCCCGTGTATTCCTACTTACCACTCTCGCCTCCCTTAAATGTGTTTCACTTGCACGTTCAGTAATATATTCATATTTTTGACAGCTGAGGCTTTGAGATTTTAATATTATTATTGGCTATTTTTATTTCTTCCTCTGGCGACTGTTCATGTCATTAGTCTAGTATAGGTAAAAATGTTACATCTCTTGTTATTTAGGTTTTTGAGTCTTCTATATTCTATATATAGAATATAGAATATATTCACTAGCCAAATAACTAGCCAAGAATGCCAGATTTCTTGACGCTGTAGCTCGTACGTTAACTCAGTAACTAGTTGCTCTAAAGAAACTTTTAATATCAGGAGGTTTCATTTGTCCACAGTTGACATTATTTCGGAAGTATCTGGAGACTTAGAAAGTTTTTCCTGTGCCTCTGTTTTAAAGCATTTTACTGACTTTGGTCTCCTTTTAAGGTCTTTAGTCCATTTCTAGTTGATTTTTATGAAAAGTGAGACATGAGTATCTGCTTTCATCTCATTGAATAGCAGGTTTCCCAGCACCATTAGTTGAAGAGGTTATCTTTTCTCCTATGTTAATTTTTGTGAAAAAAATCAACTGAGTATACAGTTACACATTTAGATATGGGTCTCTTATTATTTTCCATGGACCTATGTGTCCACTATATCCTAGGACATAACTGTGTGTTTTTAACTATAGTATCTTTTGAGGTTAAGTAAGAGAATGCTTGAAGCACTCTTCCCTTTGCCCAGATTGCTTTGGCAATATATAGAATCTTTGTTCTTGGAAATTTATGGTTTTCTTCTCCTACTTCTGTAAAAATTGTGGTTCTGTTATGTTCTTCTCATCTACTGGTAAAGTTTCAAGGAAGTTTTTTGTTTGACTTGTGGAGAGTTTTGGTTCCAGTATTTTAGTTTGATTTTTCTTCAGTATTTCAATCTTTATTATTGACTTCCTCTTCACTTCAGCTGTTCATTTATATTCTTTTGGAATTCATCTGGAAGTTTATACTTCACTTTCTTTTTTATTTCCTTGAGTATCATTATGATCATTGTTTTAAATTCTTTGTCTGGGATTCTGTCTAATTCACTTTCAGTGGAAACTATTACTATGGAATTAGTGACTTTGGGAAATCATACTTCTTTGTTTTTCATATATCTTGGGTTTTGAGTTGGGTTTCAAACTTAAGTTATTTTAAAATTACCCTTAAGCTTTTAGTAGAAGTGTTTGAAGTGTTTATAGGAGATTACATTATAGTAGGCTTGGTGTATTGTTTTCTCATAGTAAACTAGTGTTTAATTGTTTGAGTGACTTACATTTTCATGGTGGCTAGAGTAATTTTAATTTCTATTAGCAATGTATTATGTTTCCATTTTTGTGCAACCTAACTATTTTTTTATTCCTTTTCTTGATGGTTGTCATTCTGATAGGATGAAGATAACCTATAAAATTCTCTCCTGTTCAGGTGCCTCTGAAGCTAATTTTTTTCTAATATTCTATCTGGGGTTTCTATGAAAGCTTTCTATGCCATTATTTTTCCCACTGAGTCACAAGCAGAGATGGTAAGTGTGAGTCTTAAGGAACAGAACTGTCCTGGGAACAGTCACCTTTGATGGCCATGCCTTTCAGATGCCATGCAGCCTTACAGAATATTGATTTTAAGATAAGGTAGAGACATATATGGAGCACAATGTACACACCGTGGGCCAGAGATACTGAAGCAGCACACTTTCAATATTACAAAAGTGTGCCTGAAAGTGACTTCGAAAAAGACACACTGTATAAATAATCAAAAGTAAAACTAGAGCTCAATAAGTAGGAGAAATATAGAACATTCCATAGTGATTTTAAGTAGCTATTCATTGAAGAAACTAACTTCAAGGACTCTGAATCACGATATTGGAATTAAAATGTGTGATCTGGGTGCTGCCTCTTAATTTCCACACAGTATCTTACTTCACTACTGATTTAAACACATTCACTTGCAGTCTGAGGCTACTGACTGCAAAACTTATAATTGCCATCAGATGGCAGTAGTTCCCCGCAACAAAGAACACACTGAAAAAGTCCACAAATATCAGTATCAAGGAAAAGGGGGGAAAAGGCAAATACTAGCAGTCAAACACATATCAATTATTACTATATTGTTTAAAGGAACGTTGTTAGGAACTTATGACACTTTAATCCAGGAGGAATCAGGAAATGAAGCTATGGTTGGCGTTAAACTTATTGTGGATTAGCAGAATATATTGATGGGTCTCCCGTGAACGGTAACTCTGAAGCCTGAGAACTATGAGAACAAACACAGCTGGCTCTATCTTCTCACAGAACATGAAAATCTGATCTCAGGCACAGAAAGACTTCCCAGAAGGCATCACCACATGGCAGAGCTGCTGACTGCTGATTCATGTATCAAAGAAAATTTAAAATAACCAGTTATCCAACTCGATGATTGAAAAGAACACTTTAAAAAGTGAGTCATAGAACGTGAGTTCTCAGTTATCTTAGTTGAATCTGATGTTATGTGTATTCAGCATAAGAGATGGCTTAGGGTAGATCACTGCAGGAAACTAAAACACTGAAATAATTTAATTGAGTGACATCCAAAAAAATCTGAGGACTGTTTACAAGAATCCTAAGAGCCACTCTTGCTCATACTCAGACTATTTTGAAGATGGTCCTTGGCAAATACTTAATGGGTGAGTAAACAAAAGATGCCGAAGCCACTTAGTTTTAAGAAACTAGTAAAAATTTCGTTAAAAAAAACTAGTTGCATACAACAAAAGGAATAAGTGCTGTCAGATTTAGAACATCCAGATCCTACGATAGTAAGAAATTGCTGGTTTTGTAGTGGGATATCACTAAATGATGAATTTAATTTTTCAGCTTCTTATCAAACCATTGACAATGTTCTGTTTCTCACTGAAATGCTGTTTTGTGGCACATGATTGATATTACCAGAATAGGGACAATCAAGGTTTTAGCAGGAGAAGGGAAATCACCAGTTTTACTTGCGGTAGCCAGCTGTACTTCACAGAGTATGTGTGAATTTCACAGCCACGTGACACATGGTCACAAGAAGACATAATCATAACACTACAGACCCTTTTATTACCTTACCTTAGTATCACTGAAGACATACTTAGCACATTGCATTTTACCTGGTACACCACATCTCTCTTTTACCAAAGACCTTTTAGTGCACTGAAACCAAAACACCATCTGAGGAGGGTAATCAATCATCACACTCAAATATAATCAAGATGTTGAGATTACAAGACAGTGAATTGTGATGAATATACCCAAAGATTTAATAGGATAAGTAGATAGTGTGTTGTGACTATGTCCTCTGTATTTAAATCTTTGTTACAGAGGGAAACTTACAAATACAAATAGCAAATACAAATACAAAAACCAAATGACACTTTTAAGACTCAGGAAGCGGAAACAAAACTCAGAACTCTCAGGAAGTTTCTGAAACTTATAAAAATTATAAGGTCCATTCCCAAGTGATCAACATGGTAATAAAGCTGGCTTGAGAAGACTACAAACATCAGGGCTTCCCTGAAGACACAGAGTTGCTCCCGGGTGCGGCTTTCTGAGTTATCACTCATTCAGAGTAGCTTTTGGTGATGTAGCTGCCTTAGGGGCCTCCATGCTCCTGTACATAATGATTGAAAACTCACTGCCAATTACACTCAACTAGGGTGAAGCGCTCTCCCTCTCCCTCTCTCTCTCCCTCTCCCTCTTCTTCTCCCTCTCCCTCTTCTTCTCCCTCTCCCTCTCCCTCTCCTTCTCCCTCTCCCTCTCTCTGGTTTGTTGCTACGGCCCAATCTTCGAGGAGCAGATATTTGCCCACATTTTTCTCAGGGAAGTCCCATAACAGCAGACAAGAATGGGTGAATAATTTGATAAGAAATGTAGAAATTATAAGAAACAATCCAAAAACAATGCTCCATTTAAGTCGTTAAAACAGGAATAAAGATTGTATTAGAAGGACTCATTAGGTAACTGAACACAACAGAACAAACTTCTAGGCTTGAGTTATGCCAAATTCAACTCTCAAAACAAAATGGTATAATGAAGAAATATGAAGTGAGTGCTAAAGGTGAGACATATCCATACCAGGAATAACAGAATCTAAGAGAAAGAAAGGCAGAAGAAATATTGAAAGAAACTTTGTTTCTCTGTCATTTCTCACTCTAAAACTCGAATTCTAATCCTTATACTTTTATAATGTACAATAATTTATCTGATAAATTTTGTAAGTATTTATAAAGATTTTACAAAATACAATAATTTTTTTGATAAATTGTGTATTTACAAAGATTTTCCAAAAATATTTCAGAGACAAAGTTAATATTATATTTACTAAAAAAGAGCTCATGGTAAGATTCATGTGAAGGACTTTTAACAATGTGTCAATTAATGTGTGTAAACATTTTCTCAAAGGACTTTTAAATTCTGATTGGTTGCTGATTATTTGTTTTCATAACTTTCTACAATAAAATGATTTGCCTTGAACTCCTTTTCATTTGACAGAGAGTGTGTTCATTATACTGTCAGTGTTTGGAAGTATGTAAAAATAGCACAGAAGAAAATATCACTCATTTCAAAAAGAAATGGAGGACTAATTAATTTGAGGGGGGAAAAAAACATCTTTTAAAAGACCTTGAACTTCTTAGGCAACAAGCAAAGTGGTTCTCAGCATTGTCCTCCAAGATGCACTCTCCAGGACCATTTTTGTGAAGCCAGTGTTTATTCACTTACAAGAAATTAAAGGCCAACAAAGTTAGTTAAAGTAATGAATTTAGGAAGTAAGCAGTGCAGGCTTTACAGTTAACTGATTAAATCACATGCTACACTTCCAACAAAAGAGAAGATTATGCATTCAGTTTATTGGCTTGGATTTGGCCTTGGGCCTAATCTAGGCCAATCAGGTTACCCGCCAATCAAATCTCTCCCCATGCCACATCATCGTCACACAACACATTCTTCACCTTCTGTTAAGGAGTTTTCTTCTTGTTCCCTTCTCTGCCCCCTTTCCCAGTCTTATTCCTCCCTTCCACCACCCCTGATGTGGGATGGGCTAGAAACCTAGGACAATGGAAATTCACAGGAATCTGCCAGTTTGATCCTAGCTAAGACTCCTAGCAATGGGAGATATAGGACCTGAAGTGGCCACCTCCTGTAACCAGGAAAGTCTTCCAATGGAGAGAAGGGCACACCAACCAAACCTCAAAACCTTAGACCCACAGTTTCTCCTGCCTACAGGGATAAAGATGGGACAAAAATTGAGGGAATGGTCAAACAATGACTGGCCCAACTTGAGAATCATGCCGCGAGAGAGAACCCACCCCTAACATTATTAATGATATTCTGCTATTTATGGAGAAGGACCTAGCATAACTGTTGTCTGAGAGGCTTCACCCAGTAACTGATGGAAATAGATGTAGAGACCTGCTTCCAAACATCAGGCAGAGCTTGGGGAATCTTGTGAAAGAAGGGGTGGAAGTATTGAAAGAGCGAGGGAGGTTAAGGACAACACAAGAAAACGTACAAAATCAACTAACTAAGCTGGGCCCATAAAGACTCACAGAGACTGAACCACCAACCAAAGAGCATGCATGGGACAAACCTCTTGGCCTTCATGCACCTCTAACAGCACTGGAGGGTTGCTGTCTCTAACGCTGTGCTCTGCCTTTGGTTGGATCCCTTTCCCCTAACTGGGCTGCTCTGTCTAGCCTCAATAGAAAATTCTCCTAGTTCTTCTGAAACATAATATACCAGGGCTGGTTGTTATTTATGGGGAGGCTCCCACTACTCCGAGGACAAAAAAAAAAAAAAAGAGGATGTGGGGGGAGGGTGGAAAAGGAAGGAGAGGAAGCTATGATCAGTATGTAAAATAATTAAAGTAATTACTGTGGAAAAAGCCAAATGATGACAATCTTGGGACAAGAAGAAAGAAGAAGGAGATGAAAAGAGAAGGAGGAAGAGAAGAAGGAGGAGCAAGAGATGGAGGAAGAGCAGGGGGAGGAGGAAAAGAAGGAGGAGGTTGAAGAAAAGAAGAGAAGGATGAGGAAGCGAAGACGGAGGAGGAAGATGAAGAGGAGGAGAAAGAAAAGGAAGAGGAGGTAGAGGAGGTGGGAGTTGTTTTCTCACTAAACAGCAACTAATACTCATGGTGTTTGGTGAAGGAAATGTATGGGATTTGGTTGTTTTATCCTTCCATTTATTCAACTGACTTTGTCTCACAGACACATATCTGTGTGATCATGAGTGTTTCTCTACCAACATTTCAATCCAGCTCTTATTGTGCAAAGAGCAGCAGTGTCAAAGTTTGTAAATTAAAGACAAAAATGGATGGTTTGAGGCATGAGGTGACAGTTGTTCAGAATCTGTAACTTAGAGTTCCAACAATTTCTCACCTATTTGGTTTCCTTAATGGGATATACTAAAATGTCCCACTATCTCTTTATTTAAATATGTGCATAGTCAGACAACAGACTTATAAAAATTACTTATGAGCGGATACTAAAAATAGGGCCAATAAGCAAAAGCCTCCACATGAGTATAGTTATAGGAGAGATACTTACTGAAAATACAAAGAAGTGTTGAAGAAGTTTGGTCTAAAACTCCCAGATTTTTTACACTAACAGATATGTGCAGTTTATCATTTTGTCTGTTCCACCTTCCTCCCAACAGGAGTTAATGCCATCTCCAGAATGATTTTCAGACTGTAAAATTGGAGTATGTGATGTCCTGTAGATTTCCTATACAAACAAAGCAAAGGTGATACTTGATTTCAGGGAATCTGATACTCCTGATGTTGAAAATTGGACATTTTAGATCAGGAATTTTTTTCCTGGAATTGTTCCATCACTCAGGGCAGTTACACCTGCCAGTCACTTCTAAATTCCTATCGCTTGGCAGCAGACTGTCTGTGCTTTATTTATTTATGTATTTATTTATTTATTTATTTATTTATTTATTTATTTGCCTTTAATGGGTTTCTTTCATGAGTATAGAAACTAGAAAATCTGTTTCTAACCTTATTGTACTAACATCTTCAGCTTTACTTGGATTTCATGCTACATTGTAAATTCCAAACCCAAACCCACATTATAGAGAGGTTTTACTCTATACTATCATCTGGGTCCACAAAAGTGTTATCCTGGAATTCTCTATCGTGGAATGCTTTTATTAACAACCAAGTCCCAAATGGAATGCTTATTATGTGATTTTGTAGATGTTTGTGTATCTACCATGAAATATAAGCAATATGGGGCAGCCATTAAATCTTGATACACAGTATGTATCAGGGCTTGGTTAGTTTGTCAGAAAGAGAGCAAATATGCGAAAGTCCATATCAGGTTGACACCACCGTCTCCAGTTCCAGTTACTAACAGTTGGTTCAAATAAATAAATTATAAAGTTTTGACCACATGATAAAGTTTTCTGGTTTTCCTAATTACTACTGAGCCTGAAAATCTCTTGAGACACCTCTTAATTACCCTTTCTTTTCAAAAAGTATTCTAACTTTTACCTGTATTTTCTACTGAGTTTCCTGTATGTTCCAGTTGCTTTAGGAACCAAAAATCGGGGAACAGAGGTCTTTTCTAAGACTGATACTCTAACCAAGGATCATTCATGGATATAACCTAGAACCCCTCTCAGAGGTAACCTATGGCAGCTCAGTATCGACTTGGAAATCCCTAGTAAGGGGAACAGGGACTGTCTCTGACATGAACTCAGTGGTGGGATCTTTGACCACCCCCCACCAAGGGGGGAGCAGCCTTGCTAGGCAACAGAGGAGGACAATTCAGCCAGTCCTGATGAGACCTGATAAGCTAAGATCAGATGGAAGGGGAGGAGGACCTCCTCTATCAGTGGACTTGGAGAGAGGAATCAGAGGAGATGAGGGAGGGAGGGTGGAATTGGGAGGGAATGAGGGAAGAGCTACAGCTGGGATACAAAGTGAATAAACTGTAATTAATATAAAAAATAAAAATTTAATAAAAAGAATTTGTGTTGAGTATGAATAATCTACTGCTTTTACATATGAAAATGTCTTTTCCAGATTACCCCATATTTGCATTTTTATATAGGAGCATTTTATTTTTTAATTTTTTATTAATTATACTTTATTCACTTTGTATCCCCCCCTGTAGCGCCCTCCCTCCTCTCCTCCCAAACCTTCCTTTCCTCTCCATGCATGCCCCTCCCAAAGTCCACTGCTAGGGGAGGTCTTCTTTTCCTTCCTTCTAATCCTAGTCTATTAGGCCTCATCAGGAGTGGCTGCATTGTCTTCCTCTGTGGCCTGGTAAGGCTGCTCCCCCATCAGGGTGAGGTGATCAAAGAGCATGCCAATCAGTTTATGTCAGAGGCAGTCACTGTTCCCATTACTATGGAACCCACTTGGACACTGAACTGCCATGGGCTACATCTCTCTATGCATGGTACTTAGTTGGAGTATCAGTCTCAGGAAAGACCCCTGTGCTCAGATTTTTCGGTTCTGTTGCTCTCCTTGTGGAGCTCTATAGGGTCATTTAAAATGTAGTCAAAATCTATACATTTTCTCCATTAAATTTCTCTGTTTTTCAGATTGTTTGGGACACCTTTAATCTACGAAAGCATTAGAAGATTACTCCAAATAGAGTTTTAACAGATTCATAGTCAACCTTTCAAATGTAAATTTTCAGTTTACATGTAATCTTAATTATGTAAATTACACTTCTAAATTAATTTTCTCTTTACTAAGAGAAATTTCCAACAATAGCTACAATAAGATGTAGTCTTCAGTTTTTTTTTTCTTATATTCCTGTTTTCACTATTTATCTGAATCTAAGATTTATTTGCCTCCTGTATTTGTCTGTTGGGCTTTCCCCAAATGAACTGCTTTGTGTATTTATTGCAGCCATTTCCCCAGGAGTCACTAGTATCTTTTATTATAGAATGGTTTTAGAAACCAAAATTTCAGAGCTCAGTATACTTGTTACTGGAATTGTATAATTCAGGTCTTCTCAATTGAAACAACAAAGTGTTTGTGTTTATATGCTAACCTGTAATAAATATATATCATTAACTATGAAGATTTACAAATATATAAGTGGAATCACTAGAAGTAAATTCAAAAGAAATTACAGGTTATTATCGTATTCTAATAACATCTTTCCCATGGGTGCACATGTTCATAATTTGATACTACTATATTCAGATAATACAACTGAATTTTTGGAGGAGGAGTAAATGAGTGAACCAGGTTCTTCATTATTTATAGTTCAATAAGGTTAATGGGGTTCATAGCAAGAGATAGCTTGTGAAAACATCGGCAAGGCAGTTCCAAAATGGTGTTGACAAGTGTGTGCCATATGTGAGGGGCAAAGTATCTGAGACTCCTAATCTGGTGAGTGGACAGCCTACAGACTGGGAAAAGATCTTCACCAATCCTAAATCTGACAGAGAGCTAATATCCAGAATATATAAGTAATCAAATATCAAAAACGAACAAACCAAGTAATCCTATTTAAAAATGGGGTACAGAGCTAAAGAGAAACTTCTCAACAGAGGAATATTGAATGGTGAAGAAACACTTAAAGAAATGCTCAATGTCCTTAGTCATCAGGGAAATGCAAATCAAAGCGATTCTGAGATTCCACCTAACACCCATTATAATGGCTAATGTCAAAAACTCAAATGACAGCACATGCTGGAGATGATGGGAGAAAGGGGAACCCTCCTCCATTGTGGCTGTGAATATAAACTTGTACAACCACTTTGGAAATCAATCTGGGGCTTTCTCAGAAAATTGGGAATAGCTCTTCCTCAAGACCCAGTTATAGCCACTCCTTTCAGAGACTGATACATCAACCAAAGACCATGCATAGAGAGGACACATGTATAGAGGCGACCCCCTGCTCTGATGTAGCCCATGGGCAGCTCAGTCTCCATGTGGGTTCCCTATTAAGGGCGGAAGAGAGAGTCTCTGACACAAACTCGCTTGCCTGCTCCTTGATCTCTTCTCCCTGGTGGGGAGACCCAGCCAGCTCACAGAGGAAAAGGATTCAAGCAGTCTTAATGGGACCTGATAGGCTAGGATCAGATGCTAGGGGAGGACAACTTCTTTTTTCAGTGGACTAGGGGAGAGGAACAAGGGAGGAAGAAAAGGGGTGGGACTGAAAGGAGATGAGGGAGGGGATTACTGCCAAGCTGCAAAGTGAATAAATTAAAATAATAATAATAAAATAAACTTAAAAAACATCAGCCAACTAAGGCAAACAATAATATTAGATAAGAAAGAAAAGTGTTAACCAAAACCTAAGTGGGTTTTTATTATAGAAATGTTCAAAGAACATTGTTTATTATCAGAGCATAATGCAAGTAAGCTAAAAATGAATGAAGCTTTAATGATTCCAGTAAGACTCAATTTAAGTGGATTTCAGAGTACACATATTTATGTACCTCATATAGGCACATACACACAAAAGTCACAAAATGAATGACACAACAAATATAAGTTCATGATATCTTAACTCAACTTAACACTTAATAATTTAATATTTTATAACTATATTTGTCATTTATAAAACCTTCATTTAATTAAAAAGATTAAGCATGACACTGGGTATAAAATTTCACCTTATTTTGGCACATAATATGTACCCAATAAAACTCTTCTTTACTGAAAAGGCTTTTAGACTTGGCCTTCTGTCAAAATATTTTTTAAATGTTCTCCTTTGTTGATGTTAAGAGGTTCTCTTTGGGAAATGAAGACATTCAAGTTTTGCTGTTGCAGAGGCTTCAGCTTGGGCTCCTAGCACCCGCAGAGGAATGATCACAACTTTGTGCAAGTCTGGCTCCACAGGATGCACTGTCCCCTTCTTGCCCCTGCAGGTATTCACAAACATGTGGTGTGCACATATATACACTGAGCACATATATGTACTCAGCTCACACACACACACAAACACACACACACACACACACACAATTAAATTAAAAAGAAAAATCCCAATCACTTTTTTCCTTTGCAAACAACTTAATCTAGAATAAATGTACCAAATTCTAAGGACAAATAATGTGGGTTCTCCTAAAGATTCTCTTGTCAGAACAAGCATGGAATTTGTAATCTTAGGGGTAATCTGTTTACTGAGACTCAGCTCAAACATAAACATTTTTGAGAAAAGAGGGTAAAATAAAATGCTTAGTTTGTGCTATCTGCTTGCTGGTGTAGTCCTAAACCCAAGGCTTAATGGAGGGAGGGGGAGGGACTCATGAGACAGAATAACTATTCTGCTGTTGTCTCCTGCCCTTATTGGATTTCTCTTTTGCTGTAGTAAATACCATGACAAAAACAAAAAACAAAACAAAACAAAAAAAACAAAAAAAAAAAAACTGAGGATGGGAAAAGGTTTATTTTATCTTACAAGTTGCACCCCCATCTGTTCAGAAAAACCAAGGTTCAAGGAAGGAGCTGCAAGTAGAAACCATAGAGGAGACCTACCTAGGAGCTTGCTCTCCTTGACTTGCTCAGCTTACACATCTCAGGCCTACCTGTTTAGGGTAGGCACTGCCCAGAGTAGGATGGACATCAGTGTATTTGTTAGCACCTGGGAAAATACCCAAAAGTTACCTTTACAGGGCAATCTGAGAGCACTGATTCCTCAGTTGTGGGCCTGTCTTTTCCAGGTGTATCAAGTGAACAACCAAGATTAGACAACACAAGTGTGCACCTTACTCGTTTAACACACAAATGCATCAATGGTTATTGTCTTTTTCTCTTTGTTCCCCAGATCTCATTCTAATACTAATGTCAGATTATAAAACTTAGTTCAACTTTTAAAAGTCTATTGTCTTTAAAATTTTTCAGAACTTTAAATCTGAAGCTACCTATAAAAAAATTAAAAATAAATAAAAAAAAACTAGAATTGCTAAAGCAATCCTGTACAACAACAGAGGGTCTGGAGGTATACCATCCCTGATCTCAAGCTGTAAGACAGAGCAACAGTAATAAAAACTGCATGGTACTGGCATAGAAACAGGATGGTGGATCAATGGAATTTAACAGAAGACCCAGAAATAAACCACACACCTATGGTAACTTGATTTCTAATAAAGAAGCCAAAACCATACAATGGTTAAAAGATACCATCTTCAACAAATGGTGCTGGTCTAATTGGATGTCCACATGCAGAAAATGCAAATAGATCCATATTAATCACCCTGCACACAACCAAAATCCAAGTAGATCAAAGACCTCAACATAAATCCAGACACACTAAATCTATTAGAAGAAAAAGTGAGGAAGAGTGTTGATCCCATTGGCACAGAAGACAACTGCCTGAACAGAACACCATCAGCACAGGCTTTAAGATCAACAATCAATAATTGGGACCTCATGAGACTGGAAAGCTTTTATGAAGCAAAGGACACAGTCATCAGAACAAAACAACAGCATTACTGATTGTAACTTCACAGCAAGAAATTTTAAATAAAAAAAACCAAGAGGATTCAAGATGGCTGCCCCAGGAGAACACCGTGACTGAGGAGTAGGACAGCAATGTCAACACAGCGACCAGGAGACTGAACTCTGGGACCTAAAACACCAGTGCTTGTGATTACCAGGTGAGCAGAATTCCTAAGGTGAGGAAGTCAAGTGGAAAAGTCCTAGGAACACCTAGTTATTCCCTGGAAAAATTCCGGGTGACCAGCTGCGCACAGCTCTGATCTGAACATGTCTGCACTGGGTGCTTACAGCCGCCATTCCAGACTGGGTCATACAGTCTCTGGGCTCGGATGAGATCCCCCCAGATACTATGCGCTGCATCTGGCGGGCCCACACCCCTCTGTGACCCAGCTGCCACTCTGTGCTGGGTCACACAGTCTCCAGGCCAGACTGAGAAGCCCCCAGATACCATCTCAGACCGTGGTGCACAATGCTTGGCCCAGAAGAAGGAGGCGTCAAGTCTCCATGCCAGAGGAGAGCTCTTACCAACAAGCCCAGGCCAGAGCATGGAGCCTTCAAACCAGAGCCACGCCCCTCAGCTGCAATCTCAAACTGGGAAACTCAGCCTCTGACACAGAGTGATGAGCCAAGCCTCCAGACTAGAGTGGCAAACAGCCTGCTGTGCACACAGCTTCTAGCAGAGAGCACAGAGCCGGGCACACAGATCCCACAACAGAGCTAAACTGAGACACAACACACACTATTAAACCACTGGAACTCCCTGATCTTCTTGAAGAATACTCCATACACCAGACAGTGACAGTTCCAGTCTGAAGTTCAGCCTCAAAGCACAAACAGCTCCTTGACTATATATAAAAAAATGGACAAAGAACTCACCCAACAAAAATCAGAACACCATGACCCCACCAGAAACACCCAAAAGCAATGGAGATTTGAATTCAGTGGAGACACAGGAAAACTATGTTAAAGCTATGATTATGCAGATATTAGAGGAACAAAAGGAGGAACAAAAAGAGAAAAAGAACAAGGACCTCAAAGAAATTTCAAAAAGTTTAACTGCCCACATAGAGGAACAATTAAAGTCAGATACAGAAGAAACAAACAAAAAAAATAGGAGCCTATTAGTTCATCTAAACAAGCATTGACCATACCAACCTGGGTCTTCCTTCTTGTATATCTCCCCTAGGTGTGTAGATTTCAGCATGAACTTCCTATCCTATAGGTCTATATAAGTGAGTATATGCCATATGTTTCTTTCTGCTTTGGGGATATCTCACTTAGGATGATCATTTCTAGGTCCCACCATTTCCCTGTGAATTTCATGATTTCCTCCTTTTTAGTTGATGAGTAGTATTCCATTGTGTAAAAGTACCACAATTTCTGTATCCATTCCTCAACTGAGGGACATCTGAGTTGTTTCCAGGTTCTGGCTATTACAAATAAAGCAGGTACGAACATAGTTGAGCAAATGTCCTTGTTGTGTACTTGAGCATCTTTTGGATATATGCCTAAGAGTGGTATAGCTGGATCTTGAGGAATCACTATTCATAATTGTCTAAGAAAGCGCCAATTTGATTTCCAGAGTGGTTGTACAATTTGCATTCCCACCAGCAATGGAGGAGGGTTCCTCTTTCTCCACAACCTCTCCAGCATGCGTTGTCACTAGAGTTTTTGATCTTAGCCATTCTGGTGGGTGCAAGGTGAAATCTCAGAGTCCTTTTGATTTGCATCTCCCTGATGGCTAAGGACATTGAATGGAGGAGAAAACAAGCAACAGGACAGGAGCACACCAAAGAAGACCTGTGAAAGAATCAGTATAGCAATGTATCAAAGCAGATATTAAGACTCACAATTAAGCCCTTCGCAGAGGGCAGGAAGTAATAATAAAATTAAGGGAAGTTAGTAAGACTTGGGGAGAACAAGAGCTCCACAAAGATCAAATTGAGCAGGGCACAGGGGTCTTATATGAAACTGTTTCTCCAACCAAGGACCATATATGGATATGGCCTAGAACCCCTGCTCAGATGTGACCCATGATAGCTCAG
>CM053752.1:79051650-79069502 GCA_028658305.1 Pachyuromys duprasi | reverse complement strand
CTTCATGCTGTTCCTGGTTGCTGCGGATGCAGTTTGACGACAAGAAGTTGAAGATATCCTGAAATGAAGATTGGACTTGCCCAAGGAACTCTATGAACCTAACCAGTAGGAAGTGGCCTAAGAGAACTCTGCCCGCCTGTTCCCTATAACCTCCTCTCTCTCTTACCCGGTGTTGGGGTATTGAAAGGGATTGGAATGGATTAGGGAGAAATCGATATTAAGAAACATAAATAAAAAAGTTTTAAAAAGTACGCTAACACTTCAGCAAATCGTCAATGTTAATAAATTGTACTAATGTGTCACATAAGTGATGCCTATTATAGGACATAAAATTTAGGTATCTTTTATCTTCATTCAAATTAATTGAGTCATATCATTTTACAATGATACGAGTCCTGGTGATGTGTCATCTATTCAGAAATTTAGTGGCTTTTGGATGTGCTCCAGGTTGTGATAAATCTCAGAATCCCTTTGGATGACCAATTCAAATATATAGAGGTAATTAATATTACATCAATGTGTCTAACACTTCCCACTACTGTTTTACATCCTCTGTGCCTGTCATGTTTTTATTTTCCTTGCTCTTCCTTAAAGGTACCTTAGGCTATTTCCATATTGCCTAGAAACCTTTCTTTGCTAATTATCATCACTAAAAATTACTATTCAAACACAAAAATGTGCCAAAGTTGCTGACTCCCTACCCTCCTGTAGTTCTCAATCTTCCCTGTAGCATAAGATACAATGTCTGTCTTACGGAAACTTTCTGAAATTTTTGCAGTAGAAAGACTTTATTGGGGGGCTTTACAGCTCCAGATGGTTAGAGTCCGTGGCCATCACGGTAGGCAGCATCACAGGAGGCAAGCGCCATGGAGCTGAATGACCTTTTCAGCACATAGGAGACAGAGAGAATGCTGAGGAAGCAGTGAGCTTTGGTCATCTCAAAGCACACCCCAATAACACATCTCCTCCAAGAAGGCCACGTCTCCTAATGATTTTTTTAAACTTTTTATTGATGCTGTGTGGATTTCATATTATGTACCCTAAACCTACTCATCTCCCTGTCCCTTTATACTGCTCCCTACCCTTGCAACCTCCCCACGCAATAGAGAATAAACTCACTGTGAAAGCTGTAGCATGTTACAGTCTGTCCTAAAGTTATTACCCATTTTGTCCAAAATTCTTTACTTGGGATTTTTCATTGCAGCGAGTCATTGGTCTAGTTTGAGGCCTTGGGTTTCTGCCACACTATCAATACTTTTACTAAGTCTCCTCTTGGATATCCTTCTCTGTTGCCTTGTGGAGATGCTGTACTTTTGGATCTGTAGGATTAGTCCCTTCATGTGCTCCAACAGTTCATCAATGGGGTAGATGTTGGGGTAGGCAAATTCAAAGCTCAGGACATGGGCCTGAATGGTATCTCAGCTAATTACTCACATCACTCACCACCGGAACATGCTCTCCAACCCTGTGTCTGGCGAAGTGCAAGGCCCACTCTCCAAGTGCTGCTGCAGGCAAGGGGCTGGGTCAGCTCTTCTGCTCTCATGCCCTCGCAGCTGGCTGACTCCACAACTCCACAACCAGGGCCAGCTCTTCTGCCCAGGTGAGGTGTAGGCCTCCCTTGCTCTCCTGAGTGTTGCTGCCAGTGAGCGACTCTGGGGTCAGATCTCCCTCCTGCTAGAAATGGCAATGGCACAGGAGGTAGAGGGGATGGGGGACCATCTTCCCATTGTCCATGTCGATGCATGGCAGACAAAACTCTCTTAGCTGTTAATCTAGATGTCTCCTTATGTTGGAGCTCTTGGTTATGCTGCTTTCAGTGAGGCAGCATGCCTAATGGTGATATGTATATTTCTACTTTCTAATTGGTCCTTTTTTTCATTTTGATGTTGTGAGCACATTAGAGTGAACCTCTTTACAAATTTCTGATGAATGAAGACAGCTCTAAAGCAAAGCAAAGTTTCTATAAGTTTTTAAATGTTTTGAAAGAGACAAGTGTCGTGGTGCCTATTTGTAGCCCACGTGGACATATAACCAGGAGGATCACAAGTTCAAGGCCAAGACCAGCTGACGGGTACACTGGAGTCATAAGTTCTAGGCTCAAACAACTGAGCACAGGAGCCTTCCTCAGTAAACCAAACAAGAATAATTTAAAAGAATGTGATTGTGGAAAGGATTCAAATTTCTCTCTGTGTTAAGTCGATATTGGTAGATTCATTTATGATGGTTAATCTTGAGTGTCACCTTGCTTGGATACTGCAGTGCCAGCGAGATTAGAGAAAAACATCGAAGGATGCAGCTGCGAGAGTGTTTCCAGAGAGAATATTCTCTAAGGAGAAATACCACCTTCAATACAGGAGGCATTCTACTTGGAATAAGAAGATAAAAGGGAAAATACTCACTACTCAAGCATAAATTCTGTTTGCTGAATGTTATGGCGTGACCTGCATTGCTTTGCAGCATCCTCCCTGTCATGGTGAACTGAAACCTCTGAAAGTGTCTGCCAGAGTTTTCCCTTGTGTTGTCCATGTTAGATAGTTGCTCTAGTAATAAGAAAAGTAACTAACATAACACCAGACTGAAACTGCAGAGCTGCTGAGAAAGTGACACATGAGATATAGGACACAGAGAAGAACAAGATCTACTCTGGGCACGGTAACGCATGCCTATAATCCCAGCACATGGGGAGACAGAGGCAGGCATATCTCTGAGAGTTTGAGGCCAGCCTGGTCTACAAAGCAAGCCCATGACAGCCAAAGCAGCAACGAGAAACAAAACAAAACAAGCAAGCAAAAAGAGAGAGAGAGAAAGAAAAGAAAGAAAGAAAAGAAAAAACACCCAAAATCTAACATGAAGAGCAGAAATTTGTGTTTTGTTTAGTTTGCACTATATAGCTCCTACTCCTACAAACTGGAGATTGCATGTAAAGATCCTATTTTCATCGCTCGTTTTCTATCTTTTTTTAAAGAAGGTAAAATCCTACCATCCCCTTCCTGATAACCTGATAACAACCAGCAGAGCTAATTAAAGCAGCCTCCCTCGGATGGGGCATGCTTGCTAGGGTTCCCCTGAATTCCTAGTTGGCCAATATTTTCTCTTTAACTTACTTTTGTGAGTCCTGTCCACAGTTGAGTTTTCAAGTCCAGGTTTAAAAGACTTTCCCTTTCATTAACTAGAAGGTACCAGTATCCCTTTTTCTCTGAGTCTACACGCTTTCTGGGGTGGGACAGGGAGTAGTTCTTAAGTCAGGAAAGTCAGAGTTACCACCAGGGAACCTTGTTAAAAATGTGGATTCCTGTTATCTTTCTTCAGTGGGTTTGGGGAAGAGCATCTGAGATAGATATGTAACAAATGTCCAGGTGATTCTAAAGTATCCTTAACAGGTTGTGGAAAAGCACTGAGTGGGTGCATAACAGCATGTATTTAGTGGATTTTTGAGTGTAAGAAACTGTGCCTAAGATGTGGCTAATTTATTCACAAATGCGTTGTAATAGCTTTGGCTCTTTGCCAGTGGTCCTGGGAAACATCAGTATCCCATTGGGTGCTCTGGTAATGGATGTTATATGAGTATTGAATATGAAGTTAAAGAAGCCGTATTATCATCCTTTAAAATATCAATCCTCCATGTACCAAATGCCAAATATCAGAGGAGAGCTATGTCATTGTAATTAATCTCCACCACCTATTACGTTTCTATCATTAAATTTTTAAACATGTGTCTATCTAGCCTAAATTCTTAAGATGAGAAAACTGAGGTCAAAGGAATTAAATGTGCTGATTTAGGGTCTCACAATTCAGTCCTCGTTGGGAAGGTCTGTAACTCTAATCTTCAGGATTTTTTTTTTACACTGATAACACACTGAGTACAAAGCATAGATTAGGGCACATGTATTCTGAGAGCTTTGGGGGATAGGTTAGGCTTGGGGTTAAAATTAATATGGTTTCCAAATAAAAAATGTACATTTTGCTAAACTGCTATTTTTTTAGGCCTAAGAATATTTTCTGTGTGCAATTTTGTCTGTTTTTACAAGGAGTAATTCTGAACTTAAGATCACAAATGTGAGAGAATAAAATTTATATTCCTATAATGTACACATTGTTCTCAGCAAAGGATGAGGCAAATATTCCAAAAATATAATGATGAATTTGCAAATGCAACTTCTCTATTCAGATAAAAACATTTTTCTAGGTTAAATTATGCTGAGTTGATGGTGCATTATTCTCTGCAAGCCACCAGGTGCCACTGTTTTATCTATACCTCACATAACTAAGATAACTGGAGATTTAAGTATTGATCAATATTAAGAGTTTTATGTTCATGAACAATCTGTATATTTTCCAAATAATTATTTATAGAATGAATATTCTCTTATTGATATGAAGAATAAAATAAAGTCAAGAAAAAGGAACAAATATGAACCTTTTCCTGGATAGTATTGAGTTGGGTAAAATCATTTGTCCGTGGTGGCTTCTGAATTTCCAACCCACCCCTACATCATAAGTACTAAAACCTGTAACTATAATTTAAAATCTAATTTAATAACTTCATATACAATAATTAATAGAATTATTAATTCAATTAAGATTTGAAATCAGTTATTGGTTTTTCAATTATTTAAATGGAAACTGGGAATACAGAAATTTAGTGTTTAGAATTAAAATTCTATGCATGTTTTAAGATAAAATTGAAACATTATCAAAATAAAATGAAATACGAAAGAAGAGCAACATTCAAGTTTGAGATTTAGAAGTGGGAGTTATCATTTTAAAACAGAGTGAAGAGAAGAAATATTATGTTAAGAACCAGATCATTTCTAGCAGCCTACAGTGTATTCATGCCCTCAGGTAATTGGAGAGCACAGATCACAGGAGTGTCAGCAAGATCTGGGTCTGCTGAGAAAGTGGGGAGTAATGAGAAGCATGAATGGACTAGCTTATTGTCTTAATTTTTAAATTATAATAATAATTTCAACAATTTTCAGATAAGGAAACATGTGACATAATTACCATGCTACAGCCACTGCACACATGACTGCAGATGTATGAGTTGGAGGTAGCAGAATCTAAAGCAATAGACAGCATTAGTAGGTTAATAGAAAAACGAAGAACTTGAAGTGTTCTTCAAGGAGGAAAAAGAGAGGTTTGATATGCAGAAGGTGAACATTCTTTCCAGAAGGCCATTTAATTCTGTTGATAGAACTTAGGTCATCATTGTGTCTAAATATCTATGCAGGATATGATTGCAGTGGGACATGCCTATAACCTCAGCACACTGGAGGATGAAGCAGGAGAATCATGAGTTCATGGCCAGCCTGGAAAAGTTTGAATCAAAAGAGAAAAACAGGAGAGACACTGAGAGAGAGAGAGAGAGACAGAGGCAGAAAGGCAGATAGAGACAGACAAAGAAACAGAGAGACAAAGGCAGAGTCAGAGACAAAGAGGATGAAGATAAAAAATGTGTATATGATTAATGATATTATTAAAGTATCTACCATTTTATAATTTCATAATTTTGGATGGATAGTTTGAGAGCATTGTATTTTTTCAAATAAGGAACCCATATGCTATGCATCAGTTAAAATTAGGATTTAAATGTAATCTAGAATATTGATTGACACAAAGTCTTAGGACAATACTGAAATACTAAAAACCTGTTCCCAGCTGCTGTTCAATGCTTGAAATAGCCACTTCCCAGCTCAGTGAAGATTTGATACCCTTAATTAAGGTGTTACATTTCTGAAATGACATTCTTCCATGCTTATCAAGTGTCAGGATTCAACAGATTCTTGGAGATACAAAGATGAATGAAATGATATCGCTCTGTTCAAGAACTTCAGAATTTTGCAATACAGATAGAAATGTAAATAAACAGTTTAAATATAACAACATTTGTGAGGCTTTGAGAACAAAATTTAAAATTTTATAAGTTGGTCTGGGTGAAGTCCAGACAGAGAATAGAGCAAAAATAATGCCTGAAATACATCTAAAAATTGAGAAAGTACTCAAGGTGAGAGCTAGTCTGGTGAGCTGGCCCTCTGTGAAATAAGAGAGCCATGGGAAACTATTAAAGTAGTTCCTACTATATAGCAGTATGAAGGAAGAAACATATGGCTATCTCAATATCTCCACAAAACTCCCACTTTCATTTAGTGACTCCTTTCATTATTAAAAGGTGGGATAGTTTTGACAATTTATTCATATATTAAAACTTATAAATAAAAGCACTAAAGATATCTGAAAGCCATCCATTACTGGTTGGTACCAGTAAAACAGGCAATTGTCGAGGGTATGGTAAATTACAATGAAAGTATAGGAAAGCAAATAGCAGATACAGGTTTTTTTTTTTCTTTTTCATTACAGGAAAGTCAAGAAGAGTGTGATGACAAGATATTGTGAGGTCCTGCTCCCAGACTTGTGGGGAAACGCTGATGTATCAGTCTTATGGTCATATGCCATTTAAAGGAAAAGTGAGATTTGTATAAAATACAACAAAAGTTTCAAGAAGAGAGTTTTGGGAAAGTGTGAAAGACCTTATAGGTTTTACTAAGGATGATAAAATAATGGCTAATATTTATTCAGAATTTTCAATATTTTGGGAACTTAACTAACCAGTAAGAAAAAATAAGTGCTTTAATCTTTGGAAAGGATTAAATTCTTAGATAACATGTGGTTGTTATTGGGAATTACATATTGACTATGAAATTTCTTGCAACTCCTGGGTACCGAGTGAGGCCTTTTTTTCCCTTTTGGCTTCAAATTGAACAGTTGTGACTCAGAACTGGTGAGAAGTATGGTTGTTACCAATGAGTTGGTAATTTATTCATTTTTGTACATCTCCAGAATTTCTTTGTCTTCTGTCTCAGTAACCAGAATTTTTCCATAGATTTGTCACTCCTCACCAATTCTGTAGCGAGGATGAAATCAGTGTCAATCAGAATTATAGTCACAGACATATTTGTGGTATGAAATTCTTCAAATTGGAAAGAGAGAACATCTGACAGTATCATGATCTAGACTAGATCAACATGCAACATCAGCTTAACATCCATATTGCAGATAAGGCAAAAAACACTCACATGTTTAAGTTATTTTACTACTGTTTATTTAAAGAATGGAGTTAGTAAGTAGATATATTGGGATCAGAATTTTTACAGTGTGCAATATTGAATGAAGAGAATCAAGAGTGTCTGTACCATAATCTTATTTATGTAAAAGACTTCTTTAGGTTTCAAACAAAGACCAGACAATTATTGCATCTAACCACCCCACCTTGAATCTTTTATTCAAAGATGAGACTAAGATCTCTAACAGAGAAACTGAGGCACTTCCCCCTCATAAACATTTTGCACCAACTAAAGATAAGAAGCAAGTTGTGTACACAAAAATACTATTTTTTATAATATTAACAATAGAGTAGGTAGAGATGAAAAACAAAACATTATTAAATATCATATACGCTAAAATGTAGCCATATATAATAATATTCATTTCTTAAATGCCCAACAGTGTAAAACGTTGTTTTTGCATTCAAGTGGTAACCCATTCATAATGCACTAAGTAGAGCTGAGTGCAAGGATAAAGCAAATAATTTAAATAAACAAGATAGTAAGGGAGAATAAATAGAATACAAATGATACAGCTGAGAAAAGGAAAGTAATGAGAAGGGAGGTTTAGGGAAGATGAATGGGAAGACTGGGGTGAGTGAGGGTAGGGAAGGGCTATAACAACACCAGGGATGTTTGAAAAGCTGCACAGTAGTCTATGGCATATAAATGTGTATATGTGTATTGTGTGTCATATAAAACAGCTAAGTTAGAGTTATTCTCCACAGGAGATAATTCTTTTTCCAGAACCCAAATGTGGACAGATAGAAAGCCCAGTACTAAATATGGGATATTTCCCTTCACCCTCACCCCCATGTCCACCTCCACACATGATAGAATGATAGAAGACATTACCACTGCTTTTAGCTACCCACTAGAATTTGATGCTAAAACACTATTACTGAAGACACCGCACATTTTTGTCACAGGCCACAGAGAAATGTCATTGGTACTGACAAGGAAGCTTCCTTCAGGGTGGCCTAGATTTCACAGTATAGGAAAGTGCTGTGTGGGCTGCTGGGAGTAAATTTATCAATAACGTTACCCAGCTCTGCATCCTTTGAGCTATAATAATAGCATGAGTGCAAAACTTGTGTGTGGGTGCAACAGTGGCATGAGTTTTTTGTGGAAAACCACCTATTTTCTGATTGGATTTAAGGCATACTCCATGGGAGAAATATAGCCATTGGTGGGTGCATACAATAAATACACATCATATGATATTCTCAAAGAAGTAATAAAATGTTCTTTAAAACCTATAAACAAGTGTAAAACTGGCCACCTGGCCAAAGGAGGGGACTTTCATTTACAGGGGTATTCATGCACCATGACTATAAACAGCTTAACTCTGTTTAAACCTCCTATAGGAAAATAAATGTGCCCAATCCCCGGCTATCTCTATTAGCTTTCATGGTATTCCAATGTGGGAAGAATTTCCAGAGGAGCCTATTATGTATAAAATGATTTATTTGAAGTAAGAAGCATGGATATTCAGAGGAAGTTCTGCAAAAAAATCTCAACAATGCAAATTGCTTACCTGGTGGCCCTAACTAGACAGACTATGGCTGTCTCCTGACAGACCAAGCCCTCTGAAAAGCAAAAACAGTCACCCAGAAGCCCTTAGCTACCCCATGCACAGGCATAGCCATTCTTTGTGCCTTCATTTGTCCTTTGGATGCATAACTTGCCTTTCATTGAATGCTAATTATTTGCAGGGTACATGGTGGCTCTCTACCAGTCTGGCATATCTGCACACTGGGGAACTAAAGCTGCAGTCAGGTGACTCTCAGGGCCGTAGGGATGTTTTTGTTTCAAGGTGAGAGGAAACTGTGACAGGAGCTGCATCTCAAGTCGTTTGTCCAGCCAGACCTGAGATTTGGGCAGCTGGTAACTGCATTTATTTATTCATAGCGAGGGTGATGGAATACAGATACCAGTGCTGGCTGAGCTAAAAACAAGAGCATAAGTGTTCAGGATTTACCTAAGGACTAAATAGGCTCAAAGCCCAACATGCAGAAAAGAAGAGGAAGGGAAGGAAGAAAGAAGACAGCAGTATCAGGGCTAATAAACTTTTCTCTGAAACCAAAGGATTTGGGGAAGTTATGCCTTAGAGACTAAGACCATTCCCAAAGAAAGCAAGGACGAAGTGGGTCAGTCACGATGTCACCAAATCTGTGAAGAGACAAACACCAGCAAATCAAAAACTGCGGTAAGGAAGAATCACTCACACAGAGCCACATAGTATCATTGTCATCAAGGTGAAGATACGACCAGAAGTACAGGATATGTGCAATCACACTCATGCACACACTCACACACACACACTTATTTATACAGTTAGAAATTGTTCGTCATAAACCAGAAGTTCACCGGCACCCTTGTTTCCTGAAAAATGCTGAGAAACCAAGTTATAGAAAACCCCCTTGCGTGTTTTCTCTGGAGAGAAGAAACTGAAAGCAACCAAGGTGATACAAGCTGGAAGGTTATGATTTCCTGTAAATAAAAAGACAATGACTGCATGTGCTCCCCAGGAACCAGCTAAGGCTCTCTCACTTCCTGTGACAATTTTGACTATTGAGTCTGAACAAAATATTCTAGTGGCATATATTAGAAGAAATATACCTTTCTATCTTGTTTCATTTGTGAAAAATGTTATTGGTTTTTCTTTCTGAATATGCCACCATGGTTCAATAAATTATCTTTCAGTTATGTGTGTATATATAGAAAACCAGAATGGACCGTTTGACTCTCCAGAATTCTTATACAAAACAGGAGTCACTGTGAGAACAGAATGCCTTTTTCTATTCCTGTCTTCTACTCCCCCCCCCCTTCATCTCTCTTTTCCAAATTATTACTCTAAATATCTCTACCTACAGAACACTTGGAAGTCCTGGGAGGGCATGTATCTGTGAAAAACAGAACAGAGACGTTCTCTCTTGTGGACCTCCTACTATCAAAAGGGCACAGTCAAATTGCTCCAGAGCATTGCAGTGCTAATGCTTCATAGACTACTGGGAGGGAACAGGAAAAGCAATGGAGCCAGTAACTCAGAAGGTAAGGGTAGTTGGTTCATTATATACATTTTAGTTGATTTACCAGTAATCCGAATACTGAATCCGGCCATCTGTGCGCCAACTTCTCTCCTTAAATTCCTGTTTGATTTTTGCTTTGTTTACTCATTTTATGATGCTCTTTACAACTAGTGTTATTACACTAAACTAGTGTTTAGTTTGTATTATTAGACTCTTGGATTGTGCTCACTTCCTAACTGCTTCCCCACTCTGACTGTCACAGCATATTGTTCGGAGTGGGGAAAGGCAGTATTAGTTAAGTGAGGAAATAAATGAAATGCATTTGGTACTTATTTTCAGGACAGCTAATATCTACAAGCAAAGAAAAGCTGAAGCAATGGTAGATCATATTAACTAGATTTTTAAGGTTCTGCCAGAAATGTTTTTTTTAATAAGATATAGTTGTAGTTTTGGAGGTAGAAAGAAATATAAGAAAAATACAGACCACAATCATAAAAAAAAGTAGGTTTAACTCTAGGTTTAATTTCTATAAACTCCTGGGCAACTGATCAAATTTCTCTGGCTCCAGGTTCTTTTAATGAAATAATGGTAAATTATCCACCTTACCATGTTTTAATGAGAATTACCAGTAATATATGTAAAGTGCTTAGACCTTGAACATGGAAGCTACCAAATTAATGGTAGCTATTAACACCATTATTTTTATTAGCAAATGCTCAGCACTGATTAATTTACCTGCCTTTTCATTTACTAATTTAATTATTTCACATGCTAGTTAGACACTAAAATTGTAACAGTTACAAAATGATTCATTTCTCTAAGATATAGAAATTCTGTTAGCTTTCTAAGTAAATACCAACTGCCATTCTTGATTATCTCTGCACCTTCATTGTGTATGACATTTTTGTGTATATTAATTACTGTAAATTATAGAAAATGAAAGAATTATTTATAAAAGGAATGAATGAGCATGTGGAACTTAATTCAGAAGTAGCAGTCATTTCTATTTTTACATGCTACTCTGGGTAGAAAAGCCGTTTATTTTCAAAAGCTTGGAATGTAGAATAGTACCCAGACCTAGAAAATGATTTTAGAAAGCCATCAGATCCCCGAGACGTGGGCAGAAAACAGGCATCACCAGCTCACAGGTTACAATGTTCTGACACCTACAAACATCTGACTTAGCAGATTTGTTTTTAAGAGTGGTACTTAAAAGAGTTGGTGTGGAACATAAGTAGATAATGCAAATATGTTACCGACCCCTACCAATAGTTGTAATTATGCAAATTTCAAAACCTTCATCTTTTATAATTAGGCATGGCGGGCTTATGTAGTTAGGTGGTCTGTTGGCTAGCTCCAGTTCAGCAATATGTCAAACAGCCTCCCCTTGAGACTCATGCACTTCAAATCGACAAAAATATGCCTTCTGCAAAATACTGACAGAATGCTTATGGAGGACGAGAAAGGCATGCTATTCTAAGGTAATTGTTAGTGACACAACACACTTCTAGTTTGTAATTTAATACAATTCTTTTTATAAAATCTCTAAGACTGTTTGGTAATAGCTAAGCATATTGTTGAATTGGGCATAGAGGTATGAATTTTTAGTTTATGTCCTAAAAACCTCAGGAAGAGAAAAATTATTTTTCTCGAGCGTTATAAGGGAAGATGGCTATTTATGACATTTACATTGAAACTAAATTTGTATAATTTGGTTTATAATTTCCTCACATATAATTACCATGGAACAGTTGAACCTAATTATCAATTATGCTGAGAATACAGATACATACTGACATCTGTCAACATTACAAAATACAATTTCAAATACAATTATAAATGTATGTTGTGTGTACACATTTAAAACTTACATTAAAGCTTACATAAAACCGTAATCATGTATACACAAATTATATGTGGATTTAGAACACAAAACCAACTAAGCATTTTTTTAATTTACATTAAGCCTGACGAGGCATCTTGCTATGTCTGAGTTTTGAATTAAACAGTTGAACTTTCCAAGTATGGCAATATCCTCCTTTAGCACTTGAGAGTCTGAAACAAGAGATTCATTTATGCCCAATGTTCTGAGGCTAACTTGGGCAACATAGCAAGATTCTATGTCAAAAAGATGAAGTAACACTGTCCCGCCTGAGTTTGGTTCTGCCTCTTTTCAGAGAAGGCCTAATAATTTGGAAGACTGTATTTTATTTACTATTAGATTTACTAACTAATCTATCTCTTTTTACTCACTTTCCTCGTGGCAACTGGGAAAAACACAGATTAGTAAAATACACTAAAGTCCAATCAAGTGAGCAGAAAAACTGACTAGTGGGAGGACCATTTTCAGACATTGATTTGGTTCATGCTTAAGTATTTCAGCTTCTTTTTCAAAGTTAGGTCGAAATAATCTATATTTACATCATATATAATTGCCCCCTCCAAAAAAAATTATTTGAAAACAAACCACAAAACCAGATCATCAACACAAGGTGGCACTATTGACCAGTCTCTTAGGAATAGAGCTTGGTTTGAAGCATTTTCTATTTGAGTTCTCACAGACTAATTTTCAGTTCAGACCTCTGAATTTTATATCTGATTTTTCATTGCAAATCTGGTAATGAATAGGGAAATGGAATTTTTAATTAAAATGAAAATGCAAATTTGAAACTCAAATGGATTTCTTGTGTAATTAGTAATCAAAAATTAAATCTATCTGTATCTATACTCTCCTGGCAATGTATACCTGTATTACCCTACCCTTCTCTAAGAAGTCCCTCATACACGGTGTCCTCTCTTCTCATCATCTCATGAGTGTACTCCCTGCTCTTATTTGCATAGAATTTAATTCTTGCTCATTAAGCTCATCAAACACACGATTATACATATCATTTTAATGTGAGATCATTTTCTGCCAAGCTAGATGGCTCATCTTATGAAAGCACTTGAATCAAACCTGGCTACCTCGGTTCACTACTAGGAACTTACAGGGTGAAAGGAAAGAGCAGACTCCTGTAGACTCTCCTTCTCCCACCACTGCATGCCATGCTAAACAGAAATAATCACTTATTTAATAGATGCAATTTAGGGCTAGAGAGATGACTCAGCAGTTTAGATTTATGTTCTTTGTTCTATGTTCTGCTAAGTTCTTCTAGAGGTCCTCTGTTCAATTCCCAGAAATGATATGGTGCCTCAAAACCATCTGTAATGGGGTCTGATTCCTGCTTTTGCTGTGTATGAGTACAGAGCACTCATATATGTTAAATAAATAGATAGATAGATAAAGAAATCAATATTAAAAAGCACACACAACTCTGTGGTCTTAGAAGTGGAATGAAATATCTACCCAACAGGTTAATTATTTTCATTTAATAGAATGTCATAGATAGACATTGTATTTTATTAGTTGAATTCAATAATCTAACTATACAAAATCAAGACATGGTTGTACATCAACTACTATGCACATGCATACACACAAACAAACATGAAAACAAACTCAAGTCTATATGTTGTGACATATTTACAAATTCTAAATGGATGTAAAATACTCAAAATATTTAACAGCAGACTACTCTTTTGAAGGTATCTACAGTAAATGGGCTTGCTTTTCTTATCTTTAGAGTACCATAGCATTTTAAAAATTTTCACCATCATTTCATAGTACATACCATGCCACGTTCACTGTTTCCTGACACAAATTCAGGAACTAAATTAGCTTAAATGTTCTAACAGCTTAAAAATACTAATAAAAATGAACACACACATTATATTTTACAATCTGTAATATACTTACATATTGGCACAAATAAAAGGGCATATATTTTATGTGAGTTGCAAAGTTAAACATGTTTAAAAGCACAGTATAAGGTTCAGTATTCTGCCTCAAACTTTACTGAGTTGCTTAACCATCAAGAGTATTCAAAAGAATGCAGAAGTCCATTAAAAGCCAGGATTTAGTTTGTAGTTTATGTCTGTTCTTCAAACAATCAGGGCAATAGATAAGACAACAGCTGTAGCAAATTTGAAGTATTTAAGAAAATACACATTCCGATTTTATGAATAATTGTTATGGTACATTATTTCCAGGGAAACATGATAAAATATCTAATTTACTCACCCCAGATGGGACAGACCATAATAAGAATACCAGCCAAGTTCACTTGGTGAATCAATGAGTTGTAATGGTATGGTTTAAAGGAGTATGGGTGAGGGGTTAATAACAGGAACAAATTACTTAAATACATCACTGTCACCAAAAGCCCACTCTAGGATGGTTGTTGGCTTACAAATGCTGAAAGCCTGGAAAACTCTGTACAAGTTGCAAACAGCTCAACAGGTGGTAAAAGTCTCTTCCAGGCATTTCGGTTGACTTGAGCTTCTTCCAATTAGCTCAGCTTTTGATTCTTCAGATGGCTCAACCTGTCTGAGAATCTTTATGGCAACCTGGGTAGTCTACAAATCACTAAGAAGTCCTTCTTTTTTATGTATACTGGGTTGGGGGAGGGGCCTGGTATACCTAATAAGTGTCAGGGACTTCCTGAAGCTTTTGAGTTGTTTACTTCCTAAGCCTGATACATTTCACTAAAGGACAGAATGGTTTACATCCCTTCAGGACATTGTGAGTCAAATGAGTATGGAAGGTTTTATCTCAGAGGAAACTTCTGCCTAACAATAATAAACAGCATTGAAAGTACATAGCTTACAAAATAGAAGAGGTACAAGCTTTTAAAGAAAATGTAGATGAAATGGTCATATTTATAGTATTTTTGTATATATTTAATTATAAGTGCAAATTAGTCATACTTCAGGAAATGGTAGTTTAAGTTAGGAGCATCTTCTATGCTCCTAACAAGAAATAGTTTTATTTAAAAGCCTTTGATAAATATACATCACTTGTTTCTTCATTATTACATTGAATTATCTTTGTTATCATGTTATGTCAAGCAACAATGACATTTTCATCATTTTTCTGATTTCATTGCTTTGCTGCTCTTTTTATAATACAGATATTTAATACATAATATGCACATATATTTAGCTTTTTTAATTAAATTTTCATTTTTTAATATTAGTTACAGTTTATTTACTTTGTACCCCATCTGTATCCTGCTCCTTCGTTCCCTCCCAATCCCACTCTCCCTCCTCATGTTCTCCCTACCCCTTTCCAAGTCCACTGATAGGGGAGATCCTCCTCCCCTTCCATCTGACCCTACCTTATCAGGTTTCTTCAGGACTAGCTGCAATGTCCTCCTCTGTGGCTTAGCAAAGTTGCTCGTTCCCCGGGGCTGGGGAGGTCAAAGAGCCAGCCATTGAGTTCATGTCAGAAATAGTCCCTGTTCCCTTTTATAGGATACCCACTTGGATACTGAGCTACCATGGGCTACATCCAAGCAGGGGTCTAGGTTATAGCCATACATGTTTCTTGGTTGGAAATACAGTCTCACAAGAGACCCCTGTGCCCAGATATATTTGGTCCTTGTGGAGCTCCTGTCCAGGTCATGCTAACTCCCTCTTCTTTCATATGATGCCCTGTACTCTGCTGAAGGTTTGGTTATGAGAAACTTGTATGCAATGCTGTCCACAACAGAGACTTTTGCCCAGTAACGATGCGTTATGTCTTTCTGACTCTTGAAAACAGAAGCTGAACTGATATCAGAATTTACAGGTAACCTCTGTGATCATGCAAAACAAGTATTGATAGTAATAGCTTCCAGATCATTGGTTTTCTCCAAATAAATAGTTTAATTATGCTCTCTACTTCTCTGCAAAAAGATTGGGCAGAATTCCAGTTGTGTATTTGGTCAAATATGATCTCAGAACATTAGAGAGAATGTGTCCTAACATGAAAGAACATTATCTGTGTTGTCTGAAACTGGAAATTAGTTCATTTTCAACAAGCCTGAAAAATACCAAAATAGGACACTGAATATAGGCAAGACAGTTGCTACTTGACCTACTCATTAGTCAACGTATCATGGAGTTTCAGTGAACCTACTCTAGACCCAGCCTTCCTCTGTTTCAATCCATACCCCAGGCACCCTTCCTTCTGCTGCTATATTTTTGTCTTGGGTCATAAACCATGGGCCATGGTATCATGCGCTATTCTGTGATAAAGATATCATGTCTACCTAATGACTGATACTGATGTCTCATAATTCTAATTCTGTAGAATACTAGCTAATGGCTAATGTCTGGTACATGTTGCCATTATTACACACTAAGGGAATGCTGCCAAAGTACATTTTAAAATAAACAAGCACCATGAGAATCAGTAATATAATCATTGCTTCTGTTTTCATATTAGTTTTTCCTTTTTTTTCTCTTGTAGTAGAAAAGATATCTAAGACCTATTTCCTCTTATGAATACTCTTTTTAGCATCCTGTATATTTTACATGTTGCTCTTTAAAATATCAATTTTGAGAGCTTTTGCCTAAGAAATTGATCTTTTTTTTTCCCTAGCATGGCTTGATGCTGATTAGAGTTTGATGCTTGAGATGCTTTATCTTTTTCCTATTGCACATTATTTTAAATGGCATGATTTTATTGTAAGAGCAAATTGCATGAAATGTTTTCTATTATTTTTAAACTTGGCAAGTGTTCATTTTAATGTTTTAAAATTAAATTAAAACATAATTTTGATGTTGTTCAATTAATATTGGTTTGGAATATTTTTAAATTTGGCTTGAAATTAAGTTTGTCTTGAGAAGATTGAAAAACACAAAACATTAACTTTATCTTCCTTTTCAAAACACACTTGATTAAGAGGATGCAGGTAGTCCTGATGAGACTTGATAGTCTGGGCTCAGATGGTAGGGGAGGAGGGCTCCCCTTTTTCTGAGGACTAGAAGAGGAGCCTGGGGGAAGAGGGTGGAAGGGTAAGACCTGGAGAAGAGGAGGGAGGGGCTACAATCACATGTAAAGTGAAAAAAATTATGAAAAATAAATTTAAATTAAAAAACAGATTTTCAAAATTTTTTAGGAATGAAATTTACTGTGGCATGAAATTCTAAGCAGGAATTTTTTTAAATAAATTTATTTATTTTTATATCAATCACAGGTTAGGATTTTTGCATCCCATGCCTAGACCCCTCCTTCACGCCCTCCCACCCTCCTCAACCCTCCCTCATCTCCTCCCCGCCCCCTCCAAGTCCACCAACGGGGGAGGATCTCCTCCCCTTCCATCTGACCCCAGATCATCTTGTCTCCTCAGGGCTGGCTGCAATGTGTTCCCCCCAGGATCTAGCCAGGCTGTTACTCCCTGGCATGTATAGGGGAGAGTCGAAGAGTCAGCCATCAAGCTCAAGGCTGAAACAGCCCCTGTTTCCCTTACTAGGGTCTTCAGTTCACCAATGAGTTATCATGGGCAACATCTGAGCAGGGGTTCTAGGCCATATCCATACATGGTCCCTGGTTGGAGAAACTGTCCCATATAAGACCCCTGTGCCCTGCTCAGTTTGATCTTTGTGGAGTTCTTGTTCTCCCCAAGTCTTACTAACTTCCCCTATATTTATTATTACTTCCAGCCCTCTGCCAAGGGCTTAACCGAGAGTCTTAATATCTGTTTTGATACATTGCTATACTGATTCTTTCATAGGTCCTCTTTGGTATGCTCCTGTCCTGTTGCTTCTTTTCTCCCCCATTCAATGTCCATCCCATTAGTCCATCCAAATGAGCATTGATCATACCAACCTGGGTCCTCCTTCTTGTACATCTTCC
>CM053752.1:79012670-79042109 GCA_028658305.1 Pachyuromys duprasi | reverse complement strand
ACTCTCATAATCGCCACCCATCCAGAGCCACCACTTTTCTCTCTCTCATTAGTCAACATACAGTCTTCTAAGGGATTAAAATAAAATAATAAATACTAACCAATCGAATAAGATAAAAGAAACAAATAGAAGGAAAAGATCCCAAGAAAAGATTTAAGAAACAGAAGTAGATGCAGAGAGATACTCCTTTGAAAACTGAGAAATTTCATGAAAACACTACACTGGAACCAATGTACTGTAGGCATAAAGATATTGTGTAATGAAATGCTGATTTTTGTAACACCTATACCTAGTTACAGTCCTTGGACTGAGACTTCCCTATCTCAGTGCTGTGTAAACACTGCTCCCCAGTTGTCCTCTGATATGTCAATAAAGCAGCTTACAGCCAATCACTGAGCAGGGAAAAGAATAGGGCTGGACTTCTTGCCAGCCAGGAGAGAAGGAGTTAGAAGAGGAAGAAAGGGCTTCAGCCCTGGGAGAGGTCAAAGAGACATCAGGAGAAGGAGCTGGAGCAGAAAAGCCACCGAATGTAAGAATCTCTGGAAAGTACACTGGTGGGTTAGAGGGTTAGGAATAGATTAATAACCGCTCAGGTATTATGTTGTGAAGCTTATTATTAAACAAGTATAGAAGAGTCACAATTATTTGTATGATAGCCAGGTTAAGAGAGAAACTGATAGGAGCCTGCCACAGAGGGTCTCTGAAAGGCTCTTCCCTGCAGGGTATCAAAGCAGATGCTGAGACTTATGGACAACAGTTGGGCAGAGTGCAGGGAATCTTATGAAAGAAGTGGGAAATAGATCTGGAGAGGAAAGGAGCTCCACAAGGAAAGTAACAGAACCAAAAAATCTGAGCACAGGGGTCTTTCCTGAGACTGATACTCCAACCAAGTACCATGCATGGACAAAACCTAGAACCCCTGCACAGATGTAGCCCACGGCAGTTCAGTGTTCAAGTGGGTTCCATAGTAATGGGAACAGGGACTGCCTCTGACATGAATTGATTGGCCTGCTCTTTGATCACCTCACTCTGAAGGGGAAGCAGCCTTACCAGGCCACAGAGGAAGACAATGCAACCACTCCTGATGAGACCTGATAGACTAGGATCAGAAGGAAGGAAAGGAAGACCTCCCCTCTCAGTGGACTTGGGGAGGGGCATGTGTGGAGAAGGGAGAGGGAAGGTGGGATTGGGGACGGGGGGCCCTACAGGGAGGATTCAAAGTGAATAAAGTGTAATTAATAAAAAAATTTAAGAAAAGAGAAACTGAGAAACAAATACACTTTTATAAAAATAACTTTAACCATATAAGTATTGAATTGATACTTAGTTTAAAAAGAGCAATATATACTATGTATATCATTTATACAAAACACAGCATATACAAATATATATATATTTCTTTATTTATATGAAATTGTGTTGCAAGGATCCTCCAAAGATGCATTGAGTTTGCTTTGTGCTGGGCATGTAGTCTACCATTAAGAGTAGTTTGCTTCCCCAGTGAAACTTGCTTATAGAAAATTAAAATTTTCATTTGCAAGTAGTTATAAATTGGAAATAGCTTCTAAGTTGAAAATGGGATTTGTATTTACTTCTCCTTTCAAGTCTATGACCCCATCTCTATGCAGACCCTTGCAGGTCCTATGTACACTATTTCATTCTCTGTGTTCATAGGCGCTGCAGTCCTGCTTATTTAGGTGGCCTTGTTTTCTTAATATCTTCCTTCCCTTCTGGTTCTTATATTCTTTCTGTATCCTCTTTGACAGGTTCCTTGAGCTCTGATGGAAAGTATTCAATGAAAACATACCATTTAAGGTTGGGAGTTCCAAAGTCTTTCACTTTTTGCATAATGTGTGTCTTTGGTCTCTACTGCAGAAGGAGAGCTTCTTTGTTGATGACTGAGCAAAGCACTGATCTATGAATATAGAAGAATTAGGACTTATTAAATTGCTCGGATTGTTTGTTTGTTTGTTTAGAACAGTAGTATTTGGTTTTGCTCTACATCCATGGATTATCTAGTCTCAGGTTGCTTGTTATCTAAGACAGGCCCAGTATGGATTCCATCTTGTGAAGTGGGTCTTAAGCCAAATCAGATACTATTCAGTTAATCCCACTAGCTCTGTGCCACCATTGAACTGCCATAACTTGCAGGCAGACTACCGTTGTTGATCAAAGGGTTTGTGGCTGTGTTGGTATTACATTTCTCCTTTGGTAGCATCTCAGAGTATATTCTTGTACCAAAGATGATAGCACGTCAGGCTGAAGACTCTATGTAGGTGCAGCTTAGCTTTTCTATCATCTATGAGTTGTGTGGCTGTTGTCTTCATCAATGGGGCCTAGCTATCAGTATGTGAAGAGCAACCTATAGTCTTGGCAACAGCCTGTGTTCTTTGAGGATTTCCATGGGTCTCCCTTGACTAATAACTCACTTAGGTGTACTGAATACTGGTAATGGAAGCTTTGTTTGGTGGCAAGAGATGGCTAGTTGGTGTCCGGTCTCTCCCATTATCTGATGATTTTATTGAAGTGAAAATTTCTTGATTTCTTTGAAAACAGAATTTTGTCATGTGATGTTTTGCTGCAAGCTGGGCATGTGATGTTTTGCCCAAGTTGGTTTGTGAGAAGGCACATGATGTTTTGCTGTAATCCCTCACCTGACAAGGGTGGGTGGCAAGACTTTGGCCACCTGAGAACATCTGTTGGGTGGACTTTGAAGAGAGGACATATATAGAGGCCCAGACAGAGTGACACATTGCTCTTTGGATTGACATTGTTGCATCTTCGCTCTACGACACTTGACTTCACAGAGAAAATCATTGCAGAGAGCGTCTCTGGGCTATCCAGCTTGGTCTTGTTCCTTTTTGCTGACTTCATGTTGCTACTCCTTTTTGGCCTTTGGACTAGACTTTTGGTATCCTAATGGCTGAGTCTGGTAATCCCCTTAGGATCCATTGACTATGATCACAGGAAGTAGATAAAAGAGAAAAAGCCCTTTTCTCTATTAATCTACTTAAATTTGGGTGGGGGTGGGAGGGATGGAAGGGAGGTAAAGCTGTTTAAGAAACCTAAATAAAGTAGGTTTGGTGAAAAATCTAAATCTACATTTCATCTAGATCACCTTTATATATGTGTGCATTTGAGGAAGCGTCTGCTGTAGTAAGTTTTTATACTACCTCACATATAGCTTTTAAATTTGGCTGCCTCTACCTGAATTGTAATGTCCTCTTAACAACTTTTTTTTTTTTTTTTGGTGAAACTTCAGTGTCTGAGAATTTCCCTTCCATCTTTTATATTATGTTTGTGAGGCATTGCTCTGTGGATGTGGGGTAGAGGAGAGAGAATGAATATCTGAAACTAGCCTCTGACTTTGCTGGGCTACTTGCTTCTCTGGTAAGGTTAGCTCTTGGTCTGCTATAGCAGTTGGTCTGCTAAAGACCTGGGAATGAGACTGGAGAATTGAATTTGGAGGAGAGGAAAGATTGGTAAATATATGAATACCTGCAGTCAGTCTACCTGCTTCTCTTGCTAGAGTGGTTTTGGGGTTTGGTTTTGGTTTTATTTTGTTTTGCTTTGCTTCTTGCTTATTTCTGTCATGATTTGTGTTATTTCTTGCCATTAACAGGTTTGCATTTGATTTGTTCTTGTTTTTTTCAAATTTTTGAGTTGTATCATTGTCTTAGTTAGGGTTACTGTTTCTTTAAAGAGACTCCATGACCACAGCAACTCTTACAAAGAAAGACATTTCATTGGAGCTGTATTACAGTTCAGACGTTTGGTCCATCATCTTGGTGAGAAGCACGGTGGCATGCAGGCAGACATGGTGTTTGAAAAGCAGCTACTGGGAGTTCTACATTGGGATCTGCAGGCAGCAGGAAGAGAGAGAAACCCTAGGCCTTGCTTGAGCTTCTGAAACTTCAAAGCCCACCCCTAGTAACATAATTTCTCCAACATCACAGCTACTCTAACAATGCTACACATACCAACAATGCCACTCCTTGAGAGTCTAGGGGCCATTTTCCTTCAAACCACTACATTTCAATCTCTGCTCCACTGGTAGGCCACATTGCAGTCATATCATAATGCAAAAAAGCGTTCAGTCCAACTTGAAAAGTGCCCACCTATGGTCCGTTATAGTCTGAATTCTGTTTAAAGTTTTTTTCTGAGACTCATGTAATATCTTAACTATAATCCCCTGTAAAATCAAAATTGAAAAGTAGATCATATATTGCCAACATATAATGATACAGGATATGCATTACCATCGTAATAGAAAGGAAAGGGACCACACTGAAGAACATTAGGCCCTAAAAAGACTGAAAACCACCTGGGCAAACTCCAAACTCTGCATCTCCATGCATGATGTCAAAGTGCTCTTCAGATTTCCAACTCCTTTTAGCTTTGTTGACTGCAACACACTTCTTTCTTTGGGGCTGTTTCCAGTCCCTGGAACTTTCCTTGGCAGATATCCAATGATTCTGGCATCTTCAATAATTTGGGATCTCTAAGGCAACCCAGGCGTTACCTTCACAGCTTTATGGAAAGGTCTCTCTAGGCCTCCGTGCAGGAATGCCCCTATCACACACCTTATCTCAGTAGCTTTCCTTGCCCAAGGATGGGGATTTCATAACCCATTTCTTCTATCCTTGATTTTAAAGCTAGAACCAGTGGCCAAAGCTGCCAAATTCTGCTTCTTGCTGGGACTGGAGCGTGACCCCCTCATTCAAATATATTTTTACTAGATTTCTGTTTTTGATGGTTTCCTTCATTGTCTAAACTCAGCTGTCCCTAAACTGGCTCTGTAGAATGTGCTGGCCTTGAATTTAGAGATCTGCTAGCTTCTGCCTCTGATTGCTGGAATTAAAGGTGTGAGCCATCTTGCCCAGCCCTAAACCTTTTTTTCTGTTCACTTTTTTTTTTTTAATTCCTTTCCACAGATTGGGAGATTAACTGGCTGGGGCTTGCTCTGAGGTCTCCACTCCCTTTTTTCCTTCTTAGCATCAGACTTTTCTCTCATCTGTTTACACTTCCTGGTGGTCCTTTTCTCTTCATACTCTACATTTTCAATTTTTCCTTGCTCAGCTTGCTCATTTTCATTATATCTCCACATAAGACAGGTCCCTAATAATCACACAACACTTTTAACACTAGGCTGCTTTGAAATTTTCTCTGAAAGCACAATTAATCCAAAACCTTTCAATTTAGCTTCAGGCAGACTTTTCAGATAAGGCCTAAAAGCAGCCACATCCTTTGCCAAAATACTCCAAGATTGATCTCTGAGCTACAAACTAGTATTTCTCTCTTCTGAAACCTCTTAAACTGGACCCCATAGTTTAAATCACCATCAGTATCACTGCCTTCCCTGCTCCCTAGCAGATTAAGTCCCACTTTAAGTGGTCTGCTTTTTCTGTCTATCATTCCACAATATTCCATATTCCTCCAAACAAAACCATGGTTCCTCCTATACAACAATACCTCAGTTCCTGGTACCAATTTCTGTGTTAGGGTATTATTGCTGTGAAGGGACACCATGACCATGACTACTCTCATAAAAGAAAACAATATTTGACGATAGTATACAAATTCAGAGATTTAGTTTGTTATCATCGTGGTTAGAAGCATGGTGGCACACAGATAGATATGGTGCGGAGGAGGAGCCGAGGGTTCTACATCTGGATTTGCAGGCAACTTGAAGGGAGAGAAGAGAGAGTGATACTGGGCCTGGCTCTAGCTTCTAAAATGTCAAGTGCTCCCTGCCACACACACACACACTCACACACGCAGACACACACACAGACACACACACACTCACCCTCTCACACACACCCCCACACACTTTCTCCAATAAAGCCACACTTCTAATAATGCCATATGAGTCTATAAGGACCGTTTTGTTATAAACCACCACACAATGTTTGGTGAAATATTCTGTAGCTATCTGTTAAATCTATTTGTTGTATGGTGTCAATTAATTCTGATCTTTCTCTGTTTTTCGTTTCCTTTTTTAATCCAGATAACATGTCTACAGGAGAAAATGGGTTATTTAAATCACTTACTTTTAGGGGCTTGTTGTTAATCTCTGTTTTTCAATTCATTTCACTTAATTTTAGTTATGGGGTACATCATAGAATATATCTATGTTAATGATAGTTACGTTTTCTTGGTTAGCTTTTACCTTGACAAGGATGAAGTATCCTTCTTTAGATCTTCTGTGTAGTTTTAATTTGAAGTTGATTTTCACAGATGTTAGGGTAGTAATTCATGCTCGTTTTCTATTCCCAAATATTTAGGTTACTTTCATCTAACCTTTTAACCTATAGCAGTACCTATATTTAAGGCTCAGATGTTTCTTGTAGAAAATGCAGACTGATTTTCTTTCTGATCCATTTAGTCAAGATATGGTTGGGAATTTTGTTTGTTGTTTGTTTGTTTTGTTTGAGAATTGAGATCATTAACATTTGTGTTATTACTGAACTGTATGTGTTAATTGTGGTCATAGAGTTGTTGCTTTTGGGTGGTATTTTTGTGTTCTCAGTGTTATATTGTGTATCTCTTCATATTTCTTTCCATAGTCTTTTGGCTAGACTTACTTCTCTCTTCATCCAGAATTTTGCTTCCACTTCTTTCTTTAAACTAAAATACTGTTTCATAAATTAAATTCTGATTATTGTTTCCCAACTTTCCCAGATTCCCCACCCAATAACTACATTCACACAATTCCTAGATCCTTCTCATTAGAAAACAGAAATCTAATATATGTAATATTATATATTATATGTGATTTATATTAGATATATACATTCTTATATATGTATATATATGCACATATAATGGTTTGATAAACACACATATCTGTATACATACATGTATATATGTATAGGTGTATGTGTGTGTGTTTATCCTGAAGTAGACAGGAACAAATACAGAAATTTAAAACTAACAAAATACAGAGTGAGTGCTTGGAACATGCAATCCTCAATGAAACGTCTCTGTGAAATATCTCTACTTAGGGTTCAGAAAACACTGAGTAAAAGGAGGCAAAAGTTTGAAAGAGCCAACGGGATGAAAGACAAGAATTTCAGATAGATCAGGCTGATGAACATATGAACCCACAGAGACTATAGCAGCATGAACAGGGCCTGTATAGGGCTAGTCCAAGTGGGTTCTGGCACTAAGAGGGGAGGTAGACACCCCACACTAATCTCTTAACCTTTCTACTTCTTTCTGAACTCTAGCTGGTTGGTTCAACTCAGCTGTTCTGGCTCAAAAACTCCTTTCCAAGCTGACTGAATCAATTTGATTTCTCTCAACTTCTGAATGAATTGCTCTGCTTGGAAAAACTGCCACTGAACTCCATGAACTGTACTTTACTGAGGGCACTGACTGCACAAACTGAACCGAACTGAACAGAACTGCGCAAATTCAACCAAAATGAGCTACATGCTTCTCGCTCTCCCTGTACTGCTCTTAAGTAGCTTCTCTTTTCTGTCCTGTCTGTACTCCTTTGAGTTGAGCCTTTCACTCATTCTCTGTTTTGTCACTTTATCTGCTTCTCAATTAAGCATCATTGTTTGGGATTAAACGTGTGAACTAACTATATTTAAGCCAAATCAAAAAGACCTAAGTTTTGCCTGAGATCCCCTGCCAGAGTAGCCATGCTGCTGGATTAAAAAATTATCATCTCTCCTTAATTTGGTTAACCGTTTTTCTGATTTCGTTGAATATCTGGTCTATGCCGTTGGCTTGGAATTATTCTCCCTCCTCTGTTCCTGTCATTTTTCATAGTTTCTAGTTATATGGTCTAGATTCTCTTCCTCAGTCCTGATATTCCTTACTTTGCTAGATCCATTTTACTTGTAAGGCTTTCTTTGAGTCTTCTAGTTGAGTTATTGGGTTTTTCAACTTCAACTTCATTTCAGCTTGAGTACTCTTCAGTGTTCTTATCTTTCTATTGAATTCCATTCTCAAATATTGAATTGTCCCTGTTGCTTTCATCAGCCTTATATTTGCGGTTTTTTGTTTTGTTTTGTTTTGTTTTTTGGAGGGAGAATCACTCAGGTGTTGTTCTTAAATTCTTTCTCCCTAATTTAATTTTTTTGTTGTTTCTTTGTGTCTTCTTTAAATGTCATATAGGCTTTGATGAAGTTTATTATGATCCTTTCAAATTATTTATCTTTGTATTCATCTAAGTTAATTCTAATTGGCAAACACTTTTGTAAGACTTCGTGGTTTGGGAGAAGATACAATGGCTTGATCACTCATATTGTTTGTACTGTTGCAATAAGACTTTTGCATGTGGATTCCTATTGTTAGTTCCATCTGATATAAACAGAACAGGATGGGGTAAAAGAGATAATGATTGGGTGGGATCGGCCTAAAACTGGGGAATGATTTAGTTGGAATAAAGTCAGGTGGACAGAAAAGACTAGGCTGGTGTGCAGGATGTGATTTATCTTCCAAGTTGGGAGTGTGGGGTTAGACCTGGCTTGTGAAGAGTTTAGGCATGATGAAAGAGCAGCCTGTGTGTCAGGGGAAAATAGGTCTAGTCCTGGCTGGAGGTCCAGCGTAGAGGTTGGTGGTGACACAGAGAGAAGGTGTCTATCCTAGGGTAGGGCACCAGATCTGAGAGTGGGCTAGATTTGGTTTGGGTAAAGGTGTATAGAAGAAGGCTCAGGCAGACTCACCAGCTAGAGTCTGGAGAAGGGTCTGCATGACCCAGCTAACAGGAGAGGTTCACTGTGGTATGTTAAAAATAACATACTACATTTTCTAGTTTTAAACACTGTTATTATCATTTAATATAATTTATTTATTTGTATCCCAGCTGTGTCCCCCTCCCTCATCTCCTCCTAGTCTCACTCTCCCTCCTTCTTCTCCCCCTATGTCCCTCCCCTAGTCCACTGAGAGGGGAGTACCTTCTGTCTTTCCATCTGACCATAGCTTATGAGGTCTCATCAGGACTGGTTGCATTGTCTTCCTCTGTGGCCTGGCAAGATAACATACTATTTTAAATGATAAATAGGGCGATTGAATCTTTAACCAGCTATCTACTGTTAATAAAAAATGTGACAGATAAATTGTTTATTAAAATTCCATGCACTTTTCTTTTTTTTTTTCCATGCACTTTTCTTAAGCTTTACCTTAGGGCAGATGTTTCTAGGTAATTTGAAGTTCCAGATGTAGAGGTGTTATATTGATGCTAGTGTAAAGTTAGAGCAAGAACAAACAAATGATTCAGCCTTTAGGCATCTGAGGATGTTGCCCCTCTTTACCCACTGGATACTTAACACTTAAATGTACTTAGCATTAAAATTTTCACACCTTTTGCTATGGGCAATATTTCCTTTCTCAACTTACTGCACTCAAGAAAGTAAAACAATTAAATACAGTGCATATTTTATTTTTTCTTAACTTAAAATTTTGGAGAATTTTATATATAAATACCATATTTAGATCATTTCCAACCACCCTTTATCACACTTGACATCTCATATTTTCTTCTACTCCTTTCCAACTCATGACCTCTTTTCTATAACTGTTTTTTGTTCTGCACCCACACAAAGATCCCTGCTTGTTTGAGGCCAGCCTGGTCTACAAAGTGAGTCCAGGACAGCCAAGGCAACACAGAGAAACCCTTACATTATACAGTAGGATTCAGAAAACAAACAAAGAACAACAATAAAACAACAAAGACTCACATACTGAGTCCATTTTTCGTTGCCCTTGGATTGCATAATCTATCACTGTGATTGTCCCTGGAAGAAAACAATTTTCCCTCTTTCAGCCACAATTGCTTGCTCCTGACTTTTCATCTATGGATAGGATCTTCCTAAATTTAACCATACACATTTGCATAGTTCCTGATTCTGTCATTATATTGGTCTTCTTTAGGCAGCTGTACTGTTGAGATATAAGAGTGTGTTCTTTGTGTCATGTGTAAGAAACACAATACAGCAGCATGGGTCCTTGTCCACAGGGTCTTACATTGTTTTTGCACCCTCTTCTTTAGTGTTGCCTGAGCCTCAGGTATACTTTGCACTTTTGGTATACTAATTAGGTGCCCACTGTTAGCTACAAAGTAGAAACCACATTCATTAATGTGTTACATTATACAATGGGATTTTTCTTGTCCAGCTGCAAAAAAAAAATAATAATAATATAAAATCATAAAATTGAAAGGTAAGTGGATCAACTGGGAAATAATAGGATGAATTAAGTAACACAGATCCAGCAAGAAAGATTACATAAAAACAAACAAACAAAATATATTACTTTTAATATATGTGAATCCCAGCATAAAGGCCTTTGATTTGAGCATATAAACCTGAAGTAACCACAGAATCCAGCAGCATAGAGAGGAACAACAGAGAGATGAGGGAGAGCTCAGAGACGGATTACAGGAGACAGGTACTAGGACAGAGGGATTCGGAAATGGGAATGGAGACTGCCGCTGGGAACAGAGGAAAAATGACAGAAGGTAAAACACAAGGAAAAGAAGCAGGAGAAATAACACTGAGGATGATTGAAAAGGAAACATGGAAACACTGTTTTATAAGCTTACTTAAATTACATAATTAATATATTAATATTATACTTTAAACATTTATACCACATGTTGTGAAGATGAGGCTCACCACCAAATAAACAGAATAAACAAAGAGCCCAATGCAAGGCCTGGGAAACTTCCCTTAAGGTTGTTGGTCATGAGAGTTTAAGAAACTCCCAAGATAATATATCTATTGTCATTGGCCTTGGTTGACTCCCAGAGCCATTGCTACACACACTACACTCCTTTGATATAGAACTTGGAGGAATCAAGCTAGAACTGATCTGGAAACATTTTCCCTGAGAATTAGGTCTCATGCTCTTTGAAAGTTCTATGGAGGCTTCCTGCTGATAAAAGCAATCAATAGCCCTACTCAGCTGTAACAGCCACTGTTAACAGCCAACAAGCAGCCCCCAGAGCTTGTTTTGGGATTAACCAGCTGGATTCACGATCAACTCAAGAGCTAGTACTGTAGACCTAGCCAGATACTTGTGACCTAGAGGTTATAGACCCTAAGTAACTTACTACTGTCATTTTTGCTAAACCAATATAATTTTTAACTGTATTCCAGACACTTATACATAGATCCACATTAAGTGTAGCTCTCACCCCTCACAAAGAAGCTTCTTTTGTAGGATATGGAGACTTGACAGGTGCAATGGTGCAAGCCTGTCTGAAGCCAACACTCTGGGAGACAGAGGCAGGTGTGTCACCGTGAGTTTGAGGCATATCTGGTCTACAAAGTGAGATCAGGACACCCAAGGCTACCTAGAGAAACCTTGTATGGAAAAGAGAGAGATGGAAAAAAATACAGAGAACAATGTTTTTTTATATATAATTTGTCTAATTTTATTTTATGTGCATTAGTGTGAAGGTGTCAGATCCCTTGGAATTGGCAGTATAGACAGTTGTGAGCTTCCATGTGGGTGCTGGGAATTGAACCCAGGTCGTTTGGAAGGACAGACAATGCTCTTAACCACTGAGCCATCACCCCAGCCTCTAGCAATTTGTTTCTTGATACAGGTTCTGATCTTGGATGTTGACAGGTATTCCCGTTTTCAAATCAAGCAAGTGCAAGCACTTGGAATGCAGACTCATTACTAATAATCATGCTTCTTTAAATTCTGTCTGTGTTACTTCTCCACAATGAACACCTCAAATTTACTTTTTTCATTAACATAAGTTTTTTTTTTCTCGTTTTAGTCTAATCTTACAAGTAATGTAAGTCTTGTGAGAGGAGAAGAAGTTGAACCTGTTCATTTGGCCACTCTAATCCTTTTCTCAGTCTTTATTCATTTTGCATAATGTATCCTCCATGTCACAGCTGGACTGATCTAAAATCAGCATGGATGTCAAATTGGAGAATACTCATGGAGAGTAATTTTTACTAACAACACATTTAAATGCCTGATTTAAATTCCATGGGAATGGTCTTGCTCGTCTAGCAACTGGCTGTAGAATGAGGTTAGGCATCTATTTTCTAGTTTCATATTTTCTCTTTCTCTTTGACTGGTTCATTTTGACATTTTTTGGACACTTCTGTACCAAAGCAATATTAAATAAAAATAATTTACAGACATAATTTCTTAAAGCTAAGTCATTTCCTTTTCCCAGTTAATTGCCGTTGACTGAAACAAGCCTGAAAAGTTATGTTATGGACTGCTAGACACTGACTGCTGTTTCTGACTGCTGTCACTGTCCACATCATATTGATACTTCGGGTGTTAAGTACATAGGAGCCTAACCCACAAAGGCAAGTTGGAAACTAGATTTCTTTTAATAAAAATACGACTTTGCTTCCATTTATTTGAAATGTATCTGTCTCAAAAGTCCAAGTCAAATTAAAGAAAAAAAGACTGAAAAAAAAGTTTTTAAAGGACAAAAAGAAAAGGTTCATCAAAGCCTCTTCAGTGAACAAATTCTATAATTGGTTTTGTAGCTTAAAAAAATAAATGGTCATTTCTCTTATCTTTAATTTTTCCATATTCAGGCAACTCTTTTGATGGCCTTTTTAAATCTTTTAAAAATGGAAAAAGCTAAAGCCTTTTTAATGACTAACTTCTGCAGAATAGAAGACAGTCTGCTTGGACCTATGCAGATCCTAAAGAGCTGAGGCATGCAGAGAGGCAGGTAACTAGCATCTGTGGGAGAAGGCACTCTACAGAAATAACTTCTGATGTAGTGAAAAAAAATAAGTTACTACTGAGTTTGAATACTGCAGCTAGCTCATTCAAGTTTTAAGAAGTTGTTTCTTAGATTCTAAGGAACTTGCTTGCACTTAGTCTTGTTTGCAACACTTTCTCGTGTCTTATATTCAGTAGTTGGGGCAAATTTCCTCCTCCACCCACTTTATTTAGGCCACAATGCTTAATCTTAGACATGGATCATTAACGACACAGCTCCTCCAGAAGTTCTTTCTTGAAGCTCTTCACACTCCCTGGGCTCTGGCATTTACTCTCTCTCCAGAGTCCTCCCTCAGATTTAAACTCTCTGCAGCTGGCAAAGAACTCCTCTGAGAGCCCACATGGGGCAAATGGTCTGCTGCTGTGGACCATCTGAATCAGTCCCACACCAGGGATCTAAAGAAGAAAACGTTTATATCCACAACACTTTGTTATCCTGAACAGCCAGAAGAAGGAACATAGAATGGGCTTGACTCTAGACATGTAATTGGAATAGTTGCTTCCACGTTTCAGTGCTAATACAAGAGACTAGCTAAGGAGCCTAACAGAACTTCAGAGGTGGAAAATGAGGATGTTGTTTTGTTACAAATTTCTCTGAGAATTCACATATTATAATATCAAAAATGGTTTTCTGAAATTTGAGAAATAAAGTTATAGATATGTGTGATTATATTATTGAGAATGGCCCTCATAGACTCTCTTTGAAATGGTTTGGTCACTTCTGTATCAAAACAACATAAAATATAAATAATATATAGACATAAATAATTCCTTAAAGCTAATTCACGTCCCTTTTCTAGCTACTTGCCTCTCTTAGGTCTCCAGCTTGTCATAGCGATGCCTCTGACCATGGTTTCTCTTTTCTCTGGAGGCTATCTGACCTCCTGGTTCCTGTTTTCCCCAGATATGGTCTCCACCCTCATTTCTCTCTGCACTCCCTCTTCTACCTTGTTCCCTCTCTTCAACAACTTCCACTGTCTAGTTTATTTCCCCTTCTGAGTGAGATATAAGCATCTTCTCTCAGGTCCCTGTTCCTTAGGTAAGGGGAACCCCCAAGCCCCTACCCATCCCAACATCCCAGCTCATCAAGTCACATCAGCACTGAACACCTCCTCTTCCCCTGTGGCCTGTCCAGGCAGCCCCCCAGGGGGAAGATATCAGAGAGTAGGTAACAGAGTCCATGTCAGAGACAGCCCCTACTCCCCTTACAAGGGAACACAAATGAAGCCTGAGCTGCCCATTGGCTTCATCTGTGTAGGGGGCCTAGGTCCAGTCTATGCATGGTCCTTGGTTGGTTCTTCAATCTCTAAGACCCTCTGGTCCCTGGTTAGATGACTCTGTGGGTCTTCTTGTGGAGCTCCTGGCACCTGCATGTCCTTTTATCCTTCCTCCTACTTTTTGAAAAAAAAAAAAATCTCCCTATGCTTCTCGCAATGTTTGGCTGTGAGTCTCAGCATCTGTTTCAATCCACTGCTGGGTGGAGACTCTCAGAGGACAGCTATGCTAGGTTCCTGTCTGTGAGCATAGCAGAAAAATGTTAACAGTGTCAGGAATTGGCTTTCTCCCATGGAGTGGGTCACAGGTTGGGCCAGACATTGGTTGGTCATGCTCTCAATCTCTGCTTTATCTTTGTTCCTGCACATCTTGTAGGCCGGGTAAATTTTGCATCAGAGATTTTATTGGTGAGCTGCTGTTCCCCTCCCTCAACTAGGAGTCCTATCTAGTTAAAGGGTGTCCTCTTCAGTATCCGTGACCCCTGCTACTATGTCTCAGCTAGAGTCACACCCATACCCTCCCTGAAGCTTTCTCTCTCTTCGGTCTCCAGCTTGTCATAGAGAGGCTTCTGTTCATGGTTTCTCCTCTGCCTGTAGGCTCTCTGTCTTCCTGACCCAGATCTTGTCTCCACCCTCCTTTCTCTCTACACTCCTCTTCCAACCGTGTTCAGTCTCTTCAGCCACTTCCACTGCCTGTTCTGTTTCTCCTTCTGAGTGAGATTTAAGCATCTTCCCTTGGGTCCTCCTTGTTACTTTTCTTCTTTGAGTCTGTGAATTGTAGTATGTTTATCCTGTACTACATGGCTAAAATCGTCTTATAAGTGAATATATACTGTGTGTGTCTTTCTGGATTTTGGTTACGTCATTTAGGATGATCTTTTTTAGTTCCATCCATTTGTTTAAAAATTTAAATATTTCCTTGTTTTTAGTAGCTGAGTAGTATTCCATTGTATAAATATACCACATTTTCTTTATCCATTCTTTGGTTGAGGGACATCTAGGTTGTTTCTAGATTCTGGCTATTACAAATAAAGCTGCTATGAACAGTTGAGCAAGTGTTATTATTATGTTGTGGAATGTCTTTTGGATATATGCCCAAGAGTGTTATTGCTGGGTCTTGAGCTAAAGCTATTCCAAATTTTCTGAGAAAGAGCCAGATTGATTTCCAAAACGGTTGTACAAGTTTGCACTCCCACCAGCAATGGAGGAGTGTTCTCTCTTCTCCACATACTCACCAATATATGCAGTCACTTGAGTTTTTGATCTTAGCCATTCTGACGGGCATAAGATGGAATCTCAGGGTCATTTTGATTTGCATTTCCCTGATGACTAAGGCTGTTGAGCACGTCTTTAAGTGTTTCTCTACCATTCTGTATTCTTCTGTTGAGAATTCTCTGTTTAGCTCTGGTCCCATTTTTTAATTGGATTGTTTGCTTTGTTGATATGTAATTTCTTGAGTTCTTTATATATTTTGGATACTGGTCTTTGTTGGATGTAGGATTGGTGAAGATCTTTTCCTAATCTGTAGAGTGCCATTTCTTTTTATCGACAGTGTCCTTTGCCTTACAGAAGCTTTCCAGATTCCAGAGGTCCCGTTTATTGTTGATCTTTAAGATAAGCTGTTGGTGTTCTCTTCAGGAAGTTGTCTTCTGTACCAGTAAGTTCAAGGTTCTTCCCCACTTTCTTTTCTAGTAGAGTTAGTGTATCTGGTTTTATGTTAAGTCTTAATGTGAATATTAGCAATTATGGAACTTTCTGACAGTGTAGTACTTGTCCTATAAAACAGTATAGGATGATACTAGCAGAAATGGTTCAGTAGGTAAGAGCACTGGCTTCTTTTCAAAGGACCTGGGTTTGATTCTGAGCACACACAGGGCAACACACAGCCACTTATAACTCAGGTCCTAAAGGATCCAACACCCTCTTCTGGCCTTCATGGATATTACAAGCCTGTCTTGTACAGACATACATGTAGGCAAAAGATCCATACACATAAAAAAAAAATAAAATTGATTTTAGCCCTGAGTTTGATTGTTTCCTGCAGTATACTCTTCTCTGATATGTTTGTTTCTTTTTGTTCTAAAGCTTTCAGGTATGTTGTTAAGTCACTAATTTCTCACTAATTTCTTTATGAAGGCACTTTTTGCTGTGAACTTTCCTTTTAGCACTCCCTTCATTTTGTCCCGTAAGTTTGGGTATGTTGTGCATTCATTTTCGTTAAATGCTAGAAATTCTTTAAGTTCTTTCTCTATTTATTCCTTGACTCAGAGGTCACTGAGTAGAAAGTTGTTCAGTTTCCATAATTTGTAGACTTTTTGCAGTTTTTGTTGTTGAAATCCAAGTTAATACACGGTGGTCTGATAAGATCCAGGGGATTGTTTCAGTTTTCTTGTATATGTTGAGGCTTGTTTTGTGAATGAGTACATGGACAATTTTGGAGAAGTTTTGTGAGGTACTGAGAAAAAGGTATAATTTTTGTGTTTGGGTGAAATGTTCTGTAATATCTTTTAGGACGATTTGAGTCAGCAATTATTCCTCAACCAAAAAACAGATAATGAAAATGTGGTACACTCATCATCCAGTGGAGTATTTCTAAGCCATTAAAATAAAGACATCATGAAATATGCTGGCACATGGATGGAATCATCCAGCGAGAGGTAATGCAGACCCAGAAAAATAAACATGGTAGGTACACACTTATATGTGTATGTTAGTCATGAAATAAAGGATAACCATGCCATAAAACACAGACCCAAAGAAGCTAAGTAACAATTAAGGCCCAAGGGATGACACTTGAATCTTCCTGAGAAGGAGAAATAGAATAAACATCAGAGGCAGATGGAAGGAGGGGGCTGGGTGGGGAGGGGGTGGGGATCAGTAGCATGAAAGGAGGGAGAAACAACTGTATTTAGTTAGCATCTCTGGAATGAGCTACAAACTTAGGACAACGGAAGCTCCCAGGATTCTATAAGGATGACCCTAGCTAAGACTCCTAGCAATGGAAAATATGGAGCCTAGAACGGTAATCTCCTCTAAACAGTCAAGAGTTCCAGTGGATTGGGTTACCAACCCAGCCACAAAATCTTAGACCCCCAATTTGCCCTGCCTACAAGGTGTGCAGTGGTAAAAAGATGGAGCAGAATTTGAGGGAAGGGCCAACCAATGAGTGGCACAGCTTGAGACCCATGCCGTGAGAAGGAGGCTACCCCTACCACCATTAATGATATCCTGCTATACTTACAGACAGGAGTCTAGCATAAATGTCATCAGAGGGATTTCATCCAGCAACTGAAAAATAAATAAATAAATAAATAAATAAATAAATAAATAAATAAATAAATAAATAATAAATAGAGACTGATGCAGAGATCCACAGCCAAACATCAATTGGACCTTGTGGAATCCTGTGGAAGAGGAGGAGGAAGAATTTGAAGGTGCCAGAAGGATCGAGGACACCAAAAGAAAACCTACAGAATCAACTAATCTTGGCCCATTGGAGCTCACAGAGACTGAAGAATCGTGTGACAAACCTAGGTCCTCTACACAAATGTAAAAGGTGTGCAGCTCGGGCTTCATGTGGAACTCCTGTAGCTGGAGCAGGGTCTGAGTCCGACTACGTCGCCTGCCTTTGTGTTCCTTTCCCTTAACTATGCTGTCTTGTCTAGTCTAAATGAAAGAAGATTCATCCCATCTTACTCTATCTTGATAGGCCAAGGTTGGTTGATATCCATGGGAGGCCTCTTTTCTGAGAAGGGGAGGAGTGAAGGGGGTGAAAGAGAGATGGGAGGGTCTGGGAGGAGACTAGGGAAGGGAGGTTTCAACTGAGATTTAAAATAAATAAATAACATATTCAATAAAATAATAACATGAAATGACCCCCAAAACAAAACAATAATATGTACAAAAAGTAAATATAAGATAAATACTCAAAATTTGTTCATGAACTATCTAGAGTAAATTGTCACAAAATGTTATAAAATACCTAGTATAATACATAATATCACTTTTTAATAGCTTAAAATAGTGGGGGTTTTTGGGGGTGCGGGCAGGGTATAGAAATCTGCAAGTTCCTCTGAGCACCAGTGTTTAACACTCTCTGCTTGTTGACATCAGAAACAGTGCAACCAGCCATTGCCAACTATTGCCAACATAATTTTCCAAAACAGACAATACCCTCTCTCTTTAAGAAGCTTTCATCAAACCTTTTGGAGTCCACGACAAAATAAATAAATTCCTTACAAATTAGTCCAAATGAATGAGGATCAAAAATAATAGAATGGCATTGGGTCCCACACAAACTGACATGAAACGGGGAGCGGGGCATGGATGATGTTTAGCAAGAGGGAGGGAGAAAAGAGAAGGTAACTGAGTGAATACAAAAGAAGTAATAAAAATTTTAAAAACAAGAATATATTGAATATCCTTCCCTATGGTAAACAGCAAAGATGAGTAGCAAAAAGAAAGGGTTAATAAATAATGATAATCATAAATAATAATACATTTTCCACTGTGAAATACTGAGAAACAAGGGGACCAAGAGAATCATTCTTGGGCCAGCGTACCACATAATAAACAGTGCTGAAGACCCTGAGCAGTTTTGCAGTATCATGAAAATACACTCCATTCTACTGCAAGCAATAGCTAGCTCAACTCACAAGAACTTAACTTACTGGCTTAAAGTTTAATGGCAATACAAATCCCATATACTTTTCTGGAGTTGTAGTTGTCTAGGCTTGGGTCCATGATGTTAACTGTGACCATACTTTGAATTGCAAGGTTTTTGACAGACACTGCTTCACTTAAGTTGTCCTTAGCATTTGTTACTGGTTGAGTGACAGGTCCATAGTCAGACTTCACCAACCTGAGTTCATAAGATATATAGCATTAACAGGAACCCAGAATCATGCGCTGTTCACTTTAATATCTTAGGATGATTTATACCTGTTAAATTTTTTTATCACATATAGCTGCTAAAACTGCAGCCCACACGCAATTTCATCCAAAGGTGGGAACAGAGTGCCATATGTAAAACTGTTATACTTATGTCCATTCCTTTAACAGGAGCAAACCTTTCACAAGGCTTCTGAGAGATGTCTTTTTCCTAAACCAGATTTCCTTAACTGGTCAGATTAAGCAATAAAGAAACATTCTTGACATAAGAGAAACAGAAATCATGCAGTCAGCAGTGAACACAGAGAAGGAAGCTAGGAGTAGCCCAAAGGTAGTAAACAAATCATCTACAGCAATTTTTCAAATGATCATGCCTGGATGGGGTAGAGGATCTTATCCTAAACATAGGGGAGAAAAAAAGAACAGAAGAGTAAAGGACAGTATAATGGAGCTGATTCTAGTATAGTTTCATTGGGCACACTAGCATAGTGCCAGCAACTTGGGACCTGAGGCAATAGGATTAGCAGAACCCATGTGCTTGGAACCAACAACCAAGTATGCACAACAAGACCTCCCTCAAATCCAAATTTATTAGTCTGTTTTCCGTATGAGACAAAAATGACCCATCTTTATCTGTAATTAGGTTGATGGTCCATTGAGGATTACCTATTTTAACTCCTATTTTTAAATCGATTGAAAGGAGATCTAGTAAAAATAAATTGGATATTCTTGGACTTGAGATAATATCTTTCTCTTGTCTATGTGCCTTATTAGCTGACCCATGTGATTTATACCTGCAGTACAAGTGGAAGCTACAGAGTAGCATCTTTGTTCACAAAACACATCATAAAACTTGAAATCTAAGATGAACATTTGTTGAAAGAATGGGACAGATGGTGAAAACAAATTAATTACTGCTCAGGTGAGCTGACATCTTAAGGTATTTTTGAAGAAAAATGTGTAATGATTTAAATGTTTTAAATATTTCTCTCAGTGTTATATTTGGTAATGTTTTATCAGAAAAGAGAAACTTAAAGAAAATTTATTGTATTAATGGTCAACATGTTCCAGGGAGAATACAGAGAAAACTGGCCAAAAATTGGGGGGGGGGCTTAAAAAGAAAAACCATTTCATTGGAAAAAGAAGTAGTTGAACCTTCTGTATGCAGACACCATCGGACTTTAGGTCCATTTAGAACCATAGATCTTTAGTTCAATTTTACTTACCAGTGTATTCTTAAATCAGAGTACACTGCAGAGCCGTCTAGTTTATAATGTAAGAGTAATCAAACTTAAAATACCAGCTGGTTAACTTTCTTTTTAAAAATGTTGTCCTCTAACTAATGCTACCTCTTCACTTCGTAGTGCAGAGTCCAGTGTGTGGCATTCACAAAACTGCTCAGATGAAAATTATCTTTGGCATTCTAAGATTCCAGAAACAAGGAATTGAGCACATATCAAATCCTTCCCATTTTCCTCTAATTTACCATGCCAAACATTCTGGTCCCTGAAAGTCTACTTTCCTTGTATCCTTCCCATCTCTTTCATTTTTACTTTATCTGGTACAATTAATATAATAATTAACAGTAAAAGCTAGAGAGTAGACTCTGGGGCCTAGGAATAGAACCTGAAACTACCACAGTCTTACAAACTGGGTAAGATGATCAATACTCATTTAGAAAGGCAAATGAGATGAACATCGGAAGAGGGAGAAAACAGGACAGGAGGCTATCACAGAGGGCCTCTGAAAACTCTCTCCAACAGGGTATCAAAATAGATGCTGAGACCCATAGCCAAACTTTGGGCAGAGTGCAGGGAATCTTATGAAAGAAGGGGGAGATAGAAAGACCTAGTGGTGACAGGAGCTCCACAAGCAGAGCAATAGAACCAAAAAGTCTGGGCACAGGGGTCTTTCCTGAGAATGATACTCCAATCCAGGACCATGCATGGAGATAATCTAGAACCCCTGCACAGATGTAGCCCATGGAAGCTCAGTCTCCAAGTGGGTCCCCGAGTAATGGGAACAGGAACTGTCTGTGACATAAACTCAGTGTCTGGCTCTTTGATCATCTCCGCCTGAGGGGGGTTCAGCCTTACCAGGCCACAGAGGAAGACAATGCAGCCAGTCCTGATGAGACCTGATAGGCTAGAGTCAGATGGAAGGGGAGGAGGACCTCCCCTATCAGTGGACTGGGGAGGGGCATGGCTGGAGAAGAGGGAGGGAGGATGGGATTAGGAGGGGATGAAGGAGGAGGCTACAGCTGGCATACAAAGTGAATAAAGTGTAATTAATAAAAAATAAATAATTTTTTAAAAATTTTAAGCATGTATTAAAAAAAATCCCACAAATCTGTTTCTCAAATGATTTGTGGCATTTAGAATATCACTGACCATTCCTAGCTTCCAAGAAAAACAATGGAGCACATAATTGTGCCAAGCATCAGAGTGATCAGAGTGTTCCTCTCCTCTATTGCTTTCACTGTTTCCTGAATCTGGTACCTATCAGTAGCAGAAATTTTTACTTTGCAACACTTGATAACTCTTTATGCTTTTGAGGAACTAGATCATTGTTCTTCTAGCTTTGCGATTATTCCCAACCTTATTCAGTCACTCCGTTTTTACTAGTCTAAATTTAGACCTTAAAGAATTTTCCCCATCCTCCCCAACAAGCCATTCAAGTCCCTTTTCAACATATCCAAACTTGATTCTATGTTATTTGAAGTAATTTGTGCATTGACTAGGATTCAGGTTAATGATACATATATTATTGTTTCAAATTACTATATTAAATACTTTGTAAAGCTTAATTTATTAAGAGAAAGGACCACTTGGGCTCACGCTTTGGAATGGATTCATTGCTTTGGGCTTGTCGTGATGCTGCAAGACAGATCTGATGGCAGAACAGTACTGCTTTCAACTCATGGCGAGAAACAAAAACCAGGTGAGGGAGGTGAGGCTTACAGCTTCCATAGGGCAGACTTCTACCCTCCACACCTCGCACTGGATCCCACCTCGTAAAGGCTCCATCAGTTCCGAGTACTGCCAGTCTGTGATCAAGCCCTTAATAAATGGGCCTTTGGAGATCCTTTGAGATCCAACCTATTGCATTAGAAAAGTGTGTGCTAGTTTTTATTGATGTTGTTATTGTCAGATGGTACTTCTTAATCTCAGCTCATAGTTCATACACTGAATGGCTTTTTGTTTTTCTTTGTAAAATGCCCAATGTAATACATTGGATTATTGATTAAAATAATAATTAATTTTCCCACATTTTGAAAAGCTACAATATGCTACATTATTTAGCTATATTATTTCAATGAATCAAAAAAAGTAAGTTAGTTAAACGTGGGTAAATATTTTGAAGTAAGGAGGATTCAAGAAATATCCAAATGTGTCTGTATTTATTAACATTTATTGCATGCATAACCAACATTTAAAAGGAAATTGTTTTCATTATAAGCCAGATCCTTCAGATCATAATTACTTTTTGAATTTTGGATCCTTGTAAGAGAATAATCTGAATATTCAGTTTAAAAAAGGAGATGAAAACATGATAATAAAGAAGCTGGAAAGCAGTAAGCTACATTGTTAAAAAAATAAGTCATATAATCCATGCAGCGGCCTTTATCAAAGTCAGAGGAACCCCTCAAGGATTACATTAAGTAATAAGGTTAAGAAGAATAAAGGTTTGAAAAACTTCACTATCTTCTAATAACTGTAAGTACATGAGTTTCATAATATCCATGAAATTATGTTGCATAATGTAATAACATGTTATGCTACCATTAACACATTATAGCTATGTCATTTGGAAGGCTAATTTTTTTGTGTAAAACCACTTAACTACATAAAATTGAAATGATGATTATTGTAACTACTTTCACTTTTCATCTTGAGAAGTTCAGGATTACATCCTTTGTACGCAGTTATTTTACAGCACTGTGTATTTTTATGGAGTGGTCAGAGAGTGTTCTGTGTAATTGTCTTTAAATTCCCAAACACATAAATCACAAGATCTTTTCACATATCATCACTATGAGAAGTCAAGACAAATCATTTTTCACACATTTATGATGCAAAATAGGATTTGTATAAAATTTCAAAAGAAAACTGCACGTTACAAGACAAAGCTGAACAATATGGTACTATATATAGTATATATAATATGTGTATATATATATATATTATTCATCCATCCACTTTAGTCATCCAATATAATTAAGCCTAGCTTTCTTAGAGGCATCTATTATGTTATTTCTTTTTAAGGAGCTCTGCAAAAGTTTTATTAAAAGAAAAATTTCCTGGTTTACTTTTCACTGGTCTGTTCTGGCATGCTTCTAATAATATCAGAGTCACCTGGGTCAATGATAGCCAGTGTGTGTATTCTATAGTACTTTCCACACGCTGTGCCCAATTCAATATTATTGCCATTGTAGTGATGGACACCAGTTTTAGTCAACATGGCATAGTATTATATTTCAGGTTTCCTCAGAGCTGGGCAGTTGGTGGCAAGGATAACCAGTTTCACTATGCCTTGCCTGATCATGTTGAGTATATTTGTATCCCAGAATGTACCTTCCATTTCCATAACAAATTGGAGCCTAGAGTTGATTGACTCCAGAGTCTTTTTCATCATTTTTGTGGCCACCGTCTTCTTGCCTTAGGTGCGGGACATTCTGCAACCTATCATATACAGAGGATAGAAGAGAGGATTATGTCTGGAGCGTCAAACACCAACTAGGGGAGTTCCCTGAGCCACTCAATCATCAGCCAGGCAGAGATCACTTGCCAAGATCAACCCTCTATTCTTTAAGACATTTATGTTCTGTCTGAATTCTCTTCCTCTGTGGCCTGGCAAGGCTGAATGCCAGGGGGAGGTGATCAAAGAGCAGGATCGAGGCAGTCCTGATGAGACTTGATAAGCTAGGGGCAGATGGCAGAGGAGGAGAACTCCTTCTTTCAGTGGAACAGGGGGAGGGGATAGGGGAAATAAGGGAGGGGGGAGATGTGGGAACAGGCTCCAATTGGAATACAAAATGATTAAATTATAAAAAATTTTTAAAAATCATTTATGCTCTTATATACTTTAAATTACTTACTGAGTGCATTTATTTGATAGAAGAAAATCTACATAGGCTATTTTTATTATTTTTATTCAATCTATATACTTATTATTTCTTTGAGATAAGTTTTCCCTGTGTAGTCCTTCCTATCTTGAAACTCACTTTGTAGACCATGCTGGCCTCGACACGGAGCTCCTTCTGCCTCTGCTTCTTGAATGCTTAGATTAACGGCATGTGTCATCACTGCCCGGGACCATCAGATTATTTTTATTGAGACGTTCTTAACCATGAATGGCAAAAAAAAAAAAGGAAGGAACTAGTTGGTTTTAGACCAGACAGAAGTTTCATAAGCAAATGGTCCAAATCTATACAGAATACAGTATTGTCTTCTCTGTGGTTAAGCATGAAAACACTAAGACTCAGAGAGATGACATCCAACTTCATCTCAGAACCACTAAGTTATAAAGCAGGTTTCTCTATCATTATGTAACATGGCATCAAACAGTTAACTTTATATGAGCATTTACTAGGCATCAGACATGACTAGATACTGGCAATTAAAAAGATGCTTAAGATAGTATCTTTGTTCTTAATGATATTGTCATATTGTGACACTTGAGGAGATTGTCTCAGAAATCTTCCTACAGTATAGAAACTGCTACTGGGACAACAATATGATACTAAGGAAAGAAAAGTGTTGCATATGTGCTTTTGCAGCCATGATTGCCTGCTCACACCTACAGAAGATCAAGTCATTCGACATTACATCATGGGGAGTGGAGCGACTTATGAACTCCAAATGTGATGAGGAGCTTTTGCACTGCATGGCTGATGGAGGATAGCTCATTTTCTTCCGGGTAGCCAATGGTGTGCTGCCATACTTTATTTTACATGCATATCAGCCAAGTGCAGAAAAGCAGGATGACTTGGACTGAGGTGGGGGAGAATGGAGGGAGGAAGGGATGGAGGAAAGGAGAGAGGGAGAGGAGCAGGGACAGAGACTGGCTAGAGACTTGAACAGAGGCAGGGAAAGATGTGGGATCATGATGTATTTGGGAGAAAGATGTTGGAGGAAGTGTATGAGGAGTTGAAGTGGGATGTGTGTGGTGAATATGATCTAAATGCATTGTAAAAAAAGTGTGAAATTACCAAAGAATAAAAAATTGAAAAGAAAATAAATTATAATCTTAAAAAATCTAATTTCATTTTGCCTTTAACGATAGGCAGTGGTCAAGTATAAGGTTTGTAGAAATGAAATTCAGGAAAAGGGAGCAAAACCATGACTCAGTTGCATAAAGAACATGCTAAATTCTCTTGTTTTATCATATTCAAATCTCAATCATCAAGACTTCATATGTCTCTTGTGCTGTACTTCTTTCAAATACAAAATTTATTGATGGTGCATATATTTAAGATGTGAAATTATTCCAGATGGCTGGGTGTACTTGCTGTTATGTTCAAGGTTACTTTATTTATTTATTAAAAGAATAATTACCTTCTTTAATCTTTAAGCTTTGTTTTCAATGCCTTCTATTCCTAGATTTATTCTTTGGAATTGTCTTTCTCTATTCATCTGTCGTACCATTTCATTCATTTTGTGTGTGTGTGTGTGTTTGGGGGCCACATCTAGGCCCTTTCTCCTTTTCTTTTTTTCATTATTTATTTTCTCTCTTTTAAAAATTCTTCCTGGTTTTATTTTTACATTTAAAAAGTTGGCAACATGTCCCAACTATTATCAGCTGCAAATTTAATTAACATGCTGTTTATTTTTTCATCCAGATAATTAATAAAGTTGTTAGAGAAAACTTGGATTCACACCAAGCGCCCCATCAGACAGCTCCCCCAAGTCGGATGCTCTGCTGTTTATAATTACCTTTCTCTTATGGTCCTTAGGCAAATTTTCAGTGCTTATTCCAGAGCCAATTTAAATTAATTTGGAGGGAACTGCTTTAAGAAATACACCAACTGTTTCACAGTCCCTCCTTAGAGCTTGGATTCTGTAAAATATGTATACTTTATTATTCATGCCAAGGTGGTATTAGTGAAATTGAACATTTAAGCATGAAGAGAGCAGAGTCGGGAAGTTCTCAATGAAAGATTATGGTCTCAAGAAACACTGAGGACAAAGCTCTAATTGCATTATTTATGAGTTAAATGAGAACATGAAAGAGGCTTTCACATTTCGCCTTTTGTGTCACCTACTTCCCATTTCACTTAACTTAATGAAATTAGCTTATTTCAACTTTTACTAACCATGCTGGCATATGTTAGAGGGTCCTATAATAAAAATTATGAAAATTTTGCCAAAAATTAAAGAATAATTTCAGAATAGTTTTAAATGTATATCCGTTCAAATTTTTGAAAGCGTGTATTTTACCACAAACTCAAAACTCATAATTTTGTCATAGAGAAATGTAATACATTTATATAGATTTATGCTTCATATTATTTTAATAATTATATTATTATTGAAATTGTTACTATATTTGAATCCAGAGAAAGAAAATTTTTAGCAGTACTTCATACAAAAAATATGTATTTGAATCCCTTATTTTAAAATGTTTGCTATCCATACTGACCAAGTAGTATTATCCACATATCTACTTTCTTTAAATCAAAATTTGATAGATCTATCTTTCTTAGAGATTTAAAATTATTTACTTTATGAGCATGTTTAATGGAGCAGCCATTCACAAATATAGCCTTTATGGATTAAATAATTGACTTAGACTTTTTTCCCAGAAGCCAAAAAGTTATCAGAAAAATAAGATAGCCTTGTAAAGAAACAATATTAATGTAATTAATTAGACTATTAGAGTACAACAAATCCAGAATTTGTGGAATTATAGACTGTCTGCTCAATTACTGGTAATAGGCAAATATATGCCAGTGATTATTTTTCTAAGTGGCATTCAAGTTTATTAATAACGGAAACGTTCCAGGAACTCTAAAAGCAGGGCCTCTAAAAGTTATAACAGCAAGGAACTGCTTCTGTCTAATTCCTACATATGGACAAGATGTTCTGATTAAGGTTTTCTCATAACTGAGTAATAATGATGATGGCTATGTATTTATAATAGTCTAAAATTCTTCTGGAGAAAGTGATAAGTGGTGTGCTGATGAAAGTATAACCATATTCTCCTGAAAAACACAAAAACAAACCTGCCAGCTGTGTAAGATTGAGTCACTTAGAGCAGGAGCTCTTCTATCGTGAGAAAATCTGACCCACAAAGTGAGTAATTGCGAAGAAATGCTGAAGAGCAACCATGCACACATGGAGTGAGGTAAATGTAGTAGTAAAGACCCTTGTAAAAAAAAATTAAGGCCTTACCTTACAGTTACACAGCCCCAAAGAAGACAATCTTAGCAGGTTAGGATATTAGACCCTGAGAGGCAGGGACAGAATAAGACTTTGCATATCTGCTACATCAGGAAATCAATTAGGTATTAGTACTAGAAAATAATTTGGGGGGAATCCAAGATGGCTGCGTCCAGCGCGCACTGTACTCAGAAATTGAAACTCCAAATTGGTGAGTCCAGGGGCTGTGGAACCCAAAACAACTGTACAAGGAGGCTGGGGAAAAGAGGGACAAAACCTGATCTGAGTCCAATAAGACACAGGTCAATCTCGGATATCTCTGTAGACTTCTCCTGAGGAATCAATTCCTGGGCACTCTCCCAAAACAGGACATAGCCAAGCCTGCAGCAGAGAAAGCGGGAGAGATACCACAGCCAGCAGGAAGGCAGAAGCAGAGGCATCCCAACCAGCAATGAAGCAAAGGAGACAGCCTGCAGTGCACACAGCAACTTGCAAGAAACACAGTGCTGCAAGCTCCAAGCACAGATCTCCCAGCATTCCCCCACATCCCTGTCTGAGGGGGTAGCAGCAGAGGAAGCAGATAGCTCTTCCCATCTCAGGGAACAGAGTGCAGCCTGCCAGGCTCTCAGCTTCCAGCACAGAACTCAGGGCCCAGCTCAGAGAGCCCACAACAGGGTACATGTCCCGCCCACAGCATCAGCCACAGACCTCAGAATCCAGCCTGCTGAGCCCTCCACAGACTGTAGACCACTGGGTTTTCAGGAAACCTGCACAGGCACTTTGCGCCCGCAATCTGCGCCTGCGAACCACTCACAGCTCCTAACTCAGAGCACAGGACCCGACTCACAGAACCTACAACTGAGTACGCCTCCCTTCCGCAGCAGCAGCCACAGACCTCAGAGTCCAGCCTGCTGACCCTGCCACAGACTGTAGACCACTGGGTATTCAGGAAACCTGCATGGTGTGTTACACCCACAATCTGTGCCTGCTAACTGTGGTAGCATCCACATCCACTCCTGTGCTTACTCCCAACACATATCCCAAGCAGCTACACACTCTAGCATTCCCTTCAAGACAAATATCCTTGCACCCGCGTTCCCACGCACGCACTTGCACACACACACACATGCGCGCTTGTGCACACGTGCTTATGATTCTGCACCAGCGGCTTTTTCTCCCGTAGGTATAACTGAAGCAACAACACACACTCTCAAAACGCTGGACTTCCCTGATCTTCCTGAAGAATTCTACAGACACCAGAGTAAGACAATTCCAGTCCGAAGTTCAGACTCAAGGGACAAACAGTGAAGAATAAAATGGCCCACGTAGAGGACCAATTAAAAACATATAGAGAGAAAACAAATACAAAAATAGGAGCCACCTTCAATCAGATGAAGGAAATGGTAGAAAACATGAAAACAGAATTAGAATCTATAAAGAAAACAAAAACAGAAAAATCTGGAACTGGCAAACTTAGAGAATAGAAATGGACAATTTTCTTGATAGATTACATCTACCTAAATTAAGTCAAGATCAGGTAGAAAAATTGAATAGACCTATATCCCCCAAGGAAATGGAAGCAGTCATCAACAGTCTCCATTCAAAAAAAGCCCTGGGCCAGATGGATTCAGTTCAGAATTCTACCAGACCTTCAAAGAAGTTCTAACACCAATTCTCTCTAAACTATTCCACAAAATAGAAATAGTAGGAACATTACCAAACTCATTCTATGAAGCCACAGTCACCTTGATACCTACACCACACAAAGACCCAATAAAATAAGAGACTTCAGACCTATATCTCTTATGAACATTGATGCAAAAATAATAAAATACTTGCAAACCAAATCCAAGAGCACATAAAAAATATCATCCATAATGACCAAGTAGGCTTCATCCCAGGCATGCAGGGGTGGTTCAATATATGCAAGTCCATCAATGTGATCCACCATATAAACAAACTGAAGGAGAAAAACCACATGATCATCTCCCTAGATGCCGAAAAAGCATTTGACAAAATCCAACATCCACTCAGGTTTACAGTCTTGGAGAGATCAGGGATACAAGGCACATACCTAAACATAGTAAAGGCAATATACAAGAGGATCCAAGATGGCTGCCCCAGGAGGACACTGTGTCTGAAGAGCAGGACAGTAGTGTAGGCACAGT
>CM053752.1:78911410-79012170 GCA_028658305.1 Pachyuromys duprasi | reverse complement strand
TAAACCGGTTAGAAGAAAACCTGCTTTTCTGTGTTGTGGAGGAACACATAAAAAATAGTAAGTGAATGCCTTCTAACTCGGTTAAGAAGAAATAAGCTGATAGGAAAGATAACTTTTAACTTCATGACAGCTTGTTTTTTCAAATAAAATATATAAATGAAGCATACAAGTGCTTCATGTAGGTTGAGACAAGCCAAGGGCACTACTTGGAGACAATGGCTCTTTCTGAGATAATCCAGAGTCCACAACAGCCCTCCCTTGTGATACTAATAATCATTGGTAACTAGCAGGCTCAACTTCATCATATAAATTCTCTTTTATATATAGCATAAAAAGTGACGCTTCATAAAGTATATATTTTCTTAGAGACAGCCTGTACACATAAACAGTATACCTAGGTTATATATATTATATAGACTATATTCATAAGGCATACAGAAGTCAATATTTATAGATCTACAAGAATCAAAAATTGCTGCCAATGTTTTTTTTTTGTTATATGGAATAAATTTTAAAATATAAACTTCTTTAGTAGTAGCTTAGGGAACAGGCATATACAAACATACAAGCATGTGTGCTCATGCACAAAAACAGGTACACACACACACAGAGAGACTTTCCTTAAAAACTCTATCCTTTGGCGGAACTGTGTACCCACAACCAAGAAGATAAGGAAATTTATAAGTTAACTGTGCTGTGTTTTAATTATACATCTTTGTAATTTAATCATTGGGAACTAATGCTTCTTCCGTTAATGAAACTGGCTAGAACTTAAAGAACAGTGTGAGCCTCCCCCTCCAGAATTCCTGGTTATATTTTTATATCAGCCTGAATAGTAAGAAAAAGTGAAACATAAGAATTTACTGTAGTACTACCAAGATGGCAGCCTACAGTATCTGAGAACCAAGTGCGCAGAGACTTTGGATCAAATGTGTAGCCAGGCTGCTTGTCTGTGTTTCCTGGATTAAGGAAGGCTTCTGGGAAGTTAGGTACACACAGTCCAAGACCCCTGAGAATGACTCCTGGTCCAAGAGACACAAGCAACCTTCTGCCTACATAAACACAACCCCCAATACTAGCGACAGTTTCAGCTTCCAGACACCAGGGATAGGGTTGCCAGCCTCACTCCTGTGGTTCTACATGTCTACCTGTGGGGATCAACCAGACAATAGAAGTATTCAATATCTTGTTCCAAGATGGTGGAACCCAGTGCCCAGGGAATCTGAGTATGGAATGAATCTGAGTATCTACCCAGAGACCAGAAACTGAGCAAGCAACTGCCAGAGCTATTGACTTTGAAACTCCAGCATCCATTTGTTTCCCTAGAAAGGAGGAGATTCCAGCAACCAGACCCAGGCACAAACTTCCCAGCTAAACCTGCCACCAAAGGATAATTCCAGATTCCACAAACACACAGATCCAGGCTATGTTTCACAGCTCTACCAGCTGCCCTGAGCAGACCCTCTGAACCTCAAGTTCACAAAAGGTAATCACTCTAATCTTCCCGCCTATATGTCAAACTGTGACACAATCAGAAGGGGAAAGCTGCAAGCATATCTCAGAGTTCCAGCCCACAACACAACACAGGAGGAGGGTTTTTCCTCCATTTCTGAAAATCCCAGCTGGCTCCAGGAATAACTAGCCAACACTGGCTAAAAACAGATAGCTAATGACCAGTGTTAAAAATGCAAAAACAAACAAAACAAAACAGGGGAATATGGCTCCACCAGAGCCCACAACAAACACTGGATATCCTAATGCAGTTAAAACAAACACATGCAATGACTTTAAATCTATGTTTATGAAGATGTTAGAGGACGTTAAAGAGGAAACAAATAAATCTCTCAAAGAAATACAGGAAAATACAATCAAACGGAGAACTTCAGGGACATACAGGAAAATACAAACAGGTGAAGGAAGTGAAAGAAATGGTCCCAGAGCTGAAAAAAAGACAGAGTCAACAAACAAATAAACAAAACACCAACCAGATAATCCTTGAGATGGAAAACTTAGGAGAGAACAAGAGCTGCAGAGGTAAGCATCATCAACAGAGTTCAAAAGATGGAGAAAAGGGTCTCAGACACTGACGATACAATTGAAGAGATTGATATGGTTGCCCCTCTAGCACCATCTGCCTGTGCGATGCCATGCTTCCCACCATGATGACTGTTAAAGTTATTTTTATAAAACTGTTTGTTTCTCAGTTTCTTTCTTAACTCAGCTATCATACAAATAATTGAACCTTTATTATATTTGTTTTATAAGTTTCACAGCACAAGTACTCAGCAGTTGTTAGTCTATTCTTAACCCCCTAAACTATTCTGGTTTCCTCCTAGCATACATCACAGAGATATCACTTTGTAGCTTCCTTGGCTGAACTCTCTTTTCTGATCCTGCCTGGGTATCTGTCTGTTGCTGAATTCACTGGCTGAATCCCCTACTTCCTCCTCTAACACCTAAGTTCAGCCCTATTCTCTCCCCTGCTTAGTGACTGGCTACAAGCTGCTTTGTTGTCATATTAGAGGACGTTTGGGGAATAGAGTTTATAAAACATTGAGATAGGAGAGTCTCAGAATAAGGCTTGCAATCAGATATAGCGGATACAGAAATCAGCATTTAACTTACACAGTAACCTTATGGGTATCGATGATAATGGACTGAACCTCTGAAACTGTAAGCCAGCCCCAACTGAATGTTTGCCTTTATAAGAGTTGCCTTGGCCATAGAGTCTTATCATAGCAATGAAACTCAAACATATACAGAAGTTGGTACCAGGGACTAGAGTGTTGCTGTAATAGGCCTGACCATGCTTTTGTTAGAAGGAGCGTGGATTTGGGGATTTTGGATTAAGAAAGCAGTGGAATGCTTTAACTGGGGTATAATGGGCCATACTAGTAGAAACACAGAAGACAGGGTTGCTGAAGGTAATTTGAACTCTGGGGACCCGCTGTAAGAGGTTTTAGAAGAGAAGAATTTTAGTATGTTGCCTAGCTATCATATTTATAATATTTTGGTGAAGAATGTGGCTTCTTTTTGCCCTTATCTGAAGAGTCTGCCTGAAGCTAAAGTTGAAGAGATTTAGATTAATTGCAGTGAGGAAGGAAATCTCAAAACAGCCTAGCATAGACTCTGTTCTGTGCTTCACTCTTAGGAAGAGTGTTTTGATCAAGTATAGCAATATTAGAAAGGAAAAAAAATGTATGATTCAAGTATTAAAGGGGCACCAGAAAGTAGAATGAAGTTAAATCGTGTGTTTAAAGAGATAAACAGAATAAGTGTTTGGTTACCTCCGGGCAAAATCTTACACAGCTAAGTTTCCATCTTGTGAAAAGGATGTTTCAAAAGGAACATTGGCACCTATTCTAAAATTTAGTATGCGTTTGCAGTTTTTTGAGAGATAGTTATATCATGTTAGGTGTTATTATGACTTGGTTATTGTTTTCATTTGGATATAAAGAGATACAATTGTGTGTCAAGCTGACATGAGATGGATTGTGATGGCTATTCTTGGTTGTCAACTTGACTATATCTGGAATGAACTACAATCCAGAAATGGAGGTCCTATTAGATCTTGAGGCAGGAAGAAAACATGCATTTAATCCCAGGCAACAGAGACAAGCAGATCTCTGATTTCAAGGCCAGCCTGGTAAAGAGCAAATTCTAAGTAAAGAAAAGCTTAGGTCCAGTCATGCCCAATACTCAGGAGACACAGGCATGCAGATCTCTGAGCTCAACATCAGTCTACAGAGCAAGTTCCAGGACAGCCAGACTTAGAAATTAAAATAAATCTAAAACTGGGAAAGATGTACTAGAAAGCGTGGGCCGTGTTCCACTTCCAGCAAGCAGCAGAACTTGGCAGCTTCAGGCATGTGGTTCTGGCTTTAGAGTCAAGAATAGAAGGGGGAACTGTGACAATTGATGCTGGCTAGCTAGAATTAAGAAATTAGCAGTGATTAAGAAGAAACCAGCATCACTGAGGTGAAATCATCTGGGAAATGTTTTCTGAGAGCCCAAAGAAGTTATGTTCCATAGATAGACCTCATGCTGGCAGCCTGACTTGGTAATATATAAGAATCACCCAGGTGGTACTTGTTGAAGGCATGAAGGGCTCATGGAGAGCAGCTGAGGCTTGGTACTGTGCAAGGCCAGGAAAGGCTATCGGTGAAGGTGTACCCTCAATGGCAGTTTAAGGCCCAGAACTTAAGGGATCATGCAAAGAAATTGAGGCTTGGCACCATGAAGACAGGTTTAGTATAAAATGCTATTGGTGAAAGTGCAGCCTAGTTGCAGCAGAAGACCCCAGAGTATTAAAGGTGCCAGTACCATATGATGACCCAAAAAGGACAGCCAGCCAGAGCCTAGAGTGCTATACAGGGAAGAGCAGGAAACATGAATCAAGCCCTTTGGAGGAGCCCAGAAGATCATGTGTGGATCTCAGACATTGGAACAAGAAGCTGTGAAGTTTAAAGATGCCTTGGAGACCCCAAGATATTAGCGGTGCCAGAGTCATGGGATACCTGCCAAGGAAAGCTGCTAACAGGGAGTGGAACCAGCTCAAGAGAAAAAACAATGTTATAGTCAACAAAGCAGAAAGGAGCTGCATATCAGACATGGAGATAAAGAGTTTAGAGTTTACCTAGCTGGTTTTTGGTCTCACTTTGGTCCAGTGTTTCCCTCATTGTGCTCCCTCACCTATGTTTTGTAATGGCAATGTATATATCCCGTTCCATGATATGTTAGAAGTATATTATCTACTTTTTAATTTGAATTTTTGGAGGATTACAGTTAAGTGATTGTGTTAATCTTAAAAGAGACTTTGAACTTTGGACTTTTAAACATTGTTGAGGCTAAGGTAGACTGTGGGGCATATTGAAGTTAGACTAAATGTATTTTGCATTTTGTAGCTACAAGCCTATTGGGGACCAGCCAGTGGAATGTGGTGGTTCGATTATGTTTAGCCCCCCATAGACTCATGTGCTTGAATTCTTGGCCCACAGAGTGCCTCTATAATGAGGTGTGGTCTTGTTGGAGGAAATGTGTCACTGTGTAGGTGGGCTTTGAGGATTCATATGCTCAGGCTCTGTGCAGTGTAGAAGATAGTCTCCTTCTGGTTGCCTGTGGAGGCCAGTTATCTCCTCCAAGCTGCCTTTGGATCGAGAGATGTGGAACTCTTGGCTCCGCTAGCACTGATTCTGCATTCAAGATGCAGTGCTTCCCCCCATGATGATAATGGACTGAATCTCTGAAATGGTAAGCCAGCCCCAATTAAATGATTGCCTTTATAAGAGTTGCATTGGTCATAGTGTCTCTTCTCAGCAATACAAACCAAACTAAGAGAAATCAATGGCTTGGTAACAACCTGTAAAGTGTGTGAGAGTCTATTGGAACCTTTTGGCTAGTGTCTTCAAAGATGTAACCCATTCCTGGTACTGGCGGGTTTATCTGGTAATGTAAAAGATCTAAGTGAATTATTATCTCTCATGTTTTATGGTAACTTGATTTAAATACCACCCCCCCCCACAATACAGTAATGTCTACAAAAGTAAGTTTCTATTTGCCTTTCAAAGGCCTTCAATGATAGTTATCCCTTTCCATATCAGTCCTCTACCCTGCCTTCCTATTCCCTACCTCCTTTAATCCTCATTTTGAGTTCATCTTTATTCCTTTCTATCACTGAATTCTATGTCCCATTCCTTGCACAATCCCTTCCTTCCCTTATGTCTTTTACAAGCTACCTAAGTTCTCTTGATATTCTAAACAAAAGACATATATCAAAAGCTTCAAAGTTAACACTTGCATATCAGGAAGTGATGGAATGTTTTTTGTTTTTTGTTTTTTTTTATTTTCTGGATTTGGACTACTCAGTCTGGGGGATTGTTTGTTGCTCCAACCATTTATCTTCAAATTTTATAATTTTCTTTTTCTTAATAGCTCAATGATGCTCTACTATGTAAATGTATTTGGTTATCTATTCATCAGTTGGTAGACATCTAAGCTGCTTCCAATTTCTGGCTATTATGAATAGAGCTGCAATGATCATGAGTAAACAAGTGTCCCTTTGCTAAGATGGACAATACTTAGGGTATATACTCAAGAGTGGTATAGAAGAATCTCATAGTAGACATATTTTTAGCTTTGTGTGTAATCTCAGCACTCATTTCCATGGTGGCTTTAGTTATTTGCATTCCCACCAGCAATAAATAAGAGGTACCCTTCCCCAGCATCCTTGCCATCATCTTCTGTTATGTTTTATTAATCTTGGCCATTCTGACTGGAGTAAGATAAAAACACAAAGTAGTATTAATTTGCATTTCTCTCCTATTTAAGGATGCTGAACATTTTAAAAGTGTTTTTCAACTGTTTGTCACACCATCCTGTTGCTACTTGGAATAATGGTCTCTAAAATGGACAAGCCACGATACCAACATATAGGAAAAATCAGAGCTTCTAATGGAATTCATTTTAATATACTAAAGAGAAAGAAGTTATGCTTTAGGAAGATTCATGGGATAGACTGTCATTCCTATGGATTTCAGGAGCCATCCTCAGAGAAGAATTGTGTGTCAAAGTGCTGTTGGCAGAGATGACATCACACAGTTCTTGGTCTTCAGCATATGTCACCATCTGGAGTACTCTGGCTGTAAGATTTAAACCAGAAGTGTAACTTTTATGAAACTGATGTGCTTAAAAAATAGAGTATTTCTAGCAATTTAGAAGAACAAGAGTAATAAAATTCTGTCCAATGCACAAAATAAGTATGAATATACGTATTTTTATTTTTTATGAAGACAGAAGATACTCATTTATCTTGGTTTTAGTATTTTTTATTTGTTGACAATTCCACATAATATATTTTGTTTTATTTATTACCCTTCCTCAATTCCTCCCAGATCATGCCCCATCTTCCTAACCATGTAACTCCACCATTCTTAGTATTTTTTGTTGTTGTTATTAAAGAGATGGATCTCCCAGAAAGATTCACCTTTGTCCATTTTATGGAAATGAAATTCATTAAATAAATTATTTATCAATGTAAAGCTATTTGACCACATTATATTTAGAAATGGATTTCTCAAACAATGAATTAAAAAAGTAATAAAATAAATAAAAACATAAAAATTCTGCTTTTAGGGCACTAAATACAAACTAATTTTTAAAAAGGAATAAATATTAATACTCAAATAAAATTATTTGCATTTTTGGAATTATAAAAGTACAAATATTTCCTTCAGAAAAATAATGAAATAGATTATTTGCAGCTGTGATAGCAATTAATACCAAGTACTGAAACAATCAGAATCTAAAGTCAGGTTTTGGAATTGTTCTACGAAGACTTCTACCTAGCCTGTTATTTGGTAGTTTGGCTTGTTTTTTTATTATTATTATTGTCATTTTTTGTTAATCAAGAAACAATTATATGTAGTCTGGGCTAGCTTAGAAACTTACTAAATAGTTGAGGGTGATCTTAAATTTCTGGTCCTTTTGGATTCCTTTATATGATACCATGCCCTATCTTAACCAACATTAGTAAAAACAAGAAATTATATCCAATTGTATAGAAGTTTTAAAATAATACAGTACACCTTACTAATACAACATATTTTTATCCATAATAAATGAATAAAATATTAATAGATTTCCTATAATATTGTTTTAGTATATGTTTGTGCATTTTCAAATACATATTCAGATAGTTGTATATTTTATACATAATTCATATGAAACCACAACTCTTTTGAGTATACATACTTAACTATTTTACTGACAAAAGTAAGAAATCTATAAATCCAAATGGAAAGTCAAGAACTAGTCAATACAGCACTTATGTAATGGGATCTGAGCAGCTCAGAGAGGTCATCTCTTTCCAGTGGCAGAATTTCCAGACGCGATATTCATTTGCTTAAAGAAGAATGTGCCTCATTTCATTGACGTGCCAGTAATGTTTGCTACACCTGCATTGCCATGCAACTCCGGAGCGCTGTGAAAACAACGGCAGACTTCCTGCTTGTGAGTTGGTTAGCCTTAGAGTAGCTAGGAGCAAGACTGATCTGCAATGAGAGGAAAGGAAACAGAACACTGCTTAAGAAGCTCAGGTTCAGTGCTAAGGCTCTAGCGCTGAGACTACAGCTCAGTGCGAAGAGTGCTTGAGGAGCCTGCGGGGGACTAAGCTTCAGCTATAAACAACAAATAAAAAGAAAAATGGAACTTCGTATGAAAACGAACATTTGGAGATGAAATGGTAGAATGCATACGACTAAGACCATAGAACATCTACTGAACCTGGGTCCTTCGCATGCTTCAATAAATTGGAGATCTCCATTCTATTTGAAGCTGTTCTCTTAGCATGAAAACACTGCTTTCTAAAAAATTCTTTTAAAACTTGTTTATGTTGTCTACACATGAATGCCAGTTATGTTCAGTTACCCATGGAGGTTAGAAGGGGACATTAGGTCCCCTAGAGCTAGTGTTACAGGCAGCTGTGAGCCATAGTCAGGAGTTCTGAGAACTGAACGTGGGTCCTCTGGAAGAGAAGCAGGGCTTCTAAGTTACCTCTCCAGCCCTAAAGAAATGTTCTTAAGTTGAAGACCTACTTTTGTTAGGTGAAAATAAACAAGGAGACCTTTTCTTCGATTTTTTTTTTTTTTTGACCTCAGCCTTGTGCAGCCATCACCATTTCCAGCATGGCAGCACTGATTTTCCCCCGGAGACTCCCGAAGATTGGGCCATTTGGCATTTTGTCACAGAAACAAGAGGTGCAAAGGGTCATTAGCCTCTCACCAGAGATTTTAGCCACCCTCACACACCCACCCCAGTTGCCTGAAACTGTGACCCACCTACAAATGGTCATGGAAGGTAGTATATTCTACAGAGGGAGGACAACCAAGGAAGGGAACAGTCATCTATGTGGCCTTCCAGAGATGCTGTCGGAGAGGAGGTGGGACTTTTTGGCTACGTAGTTGTTGTGGCATTATCCACATTAATGTAATTAATCCATCACCCATGATCCTGCAGGCAAGACTAATGAACTCTTTGGTTCACCAAGTTGGACTTGAATGAAATCATTCCTTTTGTCAGTTATTGATGCCACATTTGTGGCGAATGGCTATTTACTGGCATTTTCTCTGGAAAAACTCAAGATTTATCCCCATTGATAGTTGGATCCAGAACTTTTGCCAGCAGGCTATGTGTACACTCTGCAAATTATTTGTTCATTATTAATTTTTCTTTCTGCTTAGAGTTTTGGTTTCTTGAAAGTAGAAAAATTTCACAACTTTAGTAGCTCTCAAAAGAGAAGAAGTTTGTTTGAAAAGCTGCACTGATTAATCACCAGTTCCCATTTTCTGTTAATGGTTTACCACACAGAATTAAAACATGGGAATATGGACTATAATTTTGAGAATACAAAATAATTCTGGAGACAAATCTCACTTCAAGACCACTTTAGAACATTTGTTACCTGGAAAGAAATATTGTATTACTTTTTTCTTTCTTTTCTTTCCTCACGAAAAACAATCAAGAAAACCAAAACTAAAACCGAACCCAACCAAGCAACACCATGTGTGTACACCTCTTTTCTTAGATTAGCAACAAGGAAACACTACTTCCAAACCTCTCTCCAAATGGTCAGAATTAGGTTCTGCATTCACACTCTCCTTGCACCACATTCAACCCCAAGATAGGTTTTGTGACTGAGAGCAGGTAGATGCTCCCTGGTTTTTGCTCTGCTGGGGAAATCAGACTAATACCTATCTCACAGGGGTATCCAGAGGATTAAAAACTAGATTTTATAAAGCTCATTGGAGATCCTTGGATAAAAGGGGTTGCAGAGGCCCGCTGCATTCTTATCTCCCCAGTTGCCAAGGAGCTGGCGATTTCCCATGGTATGCTGTCTCAACCTGAGAAAAAGCAAGGGTGAGCTGTGGAAAATAGGAACGCTGGCAACTGGAAGGAGCAGATAGCAACAGCCCACATGAACCGCACAGGCTGCCTCCTGGGAGGCCAGCAGATAGTCAGGATGGTAATTAATGGATGGAGATGTTGATTCTCTTTCGAGGATGGCTGTGGCATTGCAAATTGGTAAAATTACACAGTTTGTATTCTGTAATTTTGTTTGACTAAAAAACATTAACTAGTAAAATTGCCTCTAGGAAAACTCAAAGGAAGCATAACATCAAAATGTGTAATGTGAACAGCTTGGCAGTGAACTTGAAAGGTACCCTGCAGTTAACTATTTCATTCATAGGCAAGGAATTTCTACAAACCAAGTTAAGTAAGCTTTCTCTATAGAGACCCTGCTGGGGTTTGCCTATGGGTAAAGATGTTGAACAAGGCATTGCTAGGGGGTGAAGGTTTTTAACTCATGCCAGCAACATTGTTTTAAACCTCAGGATGCATGCCACATATTGAATTCCTTTAATTTAAATAAGCCACATGTTGTCTTTTTAAAAGCTATTCATTTCAACAGCCTCATTTTGTAAATATCTCTTCCAAAAGCCACATATTTCTTTTCTCTACATAAAAATTAATTAGGTATTCAATATTGCTATGATATGACATAATGACATTAATCTTGTGTATATGGGTGGCAGAATAAGAAAGAATATTTTTTTTTATCCTTTTCTTTTCCCCAGTAGTGTGAGGAATCACCAAAAGAAAATAAAGCGCAGGGGCTAAGGAAAAATATGGGGAAAGAGAGGGAAAATCAATAAATACCTAAATTATTTAAAGAAAAGCTACTGTTGAGTGTCTTACTGTCATTCATCATTCCCTGGATCTGAAAGCAGACTGGTGAATTGTCTCCAGCCTGCATTGGCTTGGGCACTCTCTCCAGCATGCTCATTAGCTGCTCCAAGTCCAGGCTCCCTGTTAGAAAGGCAGGGATCACAGCGGGGAAGTTCTTTCCTGATTCTCACATTCCTGCTCTATCTTAGCAAAGCTTTACAAAGCCTTTTCTGGCAGCTCATTAGTAGGTGCACTGATGCATAAGAGACAGTCATTAGAAGTGTTTTTCAACATTGGCTTTTGATCAGGTGACTAGTAGCATCGTGAAGACATTTACTTACATTGTTTTCCATAAGAGATTCTGTTGCTATATTGAGAATGACATATATAAAAATGTTGAAAACGAGCTTGACCTTTCTATGACAAAAGGGGAGAAGAAAGAGAAACGCCATCAGTTCCCCGAATCTTGCCTTTATGTTATCAATTATGACGTAATAGATGTGCGGACTAACCTCTCAGCCACCGCTCTCTTTTAGCTTTAATAATCTAAGCCAAGTTCAAACCTATAATTTGATTTAGGGTTATGACAAGGGGACATTAGTAATAACAAATGTAAATACAAAGGCTAAGGTTTATGCTGTCTAGTACTGGGCCTCTATTTTCCTCCATAATGGCAGACTTTCCAAATAAGGGAAAGGCTCATTCTCCAAAGCCATATATGGGATTTTAAAAGTTAGCTGACCAAATTTGAAAGCTGAATATTATTAAAAAGGTTTTAATGGTAAAAATTAGTGAAGGCTGCTGAAAGATTGGATATATATTACACAATATGTATATATGAAAAACTTACGACATTGCACCTACCAAAAGCATACTGCCCCCCCCCAAAATACCCATATTAAGCCTGAACTCACCATTCTATTATGTGTGCTCTGCTCAAAACTAAAGACAGTTTTTACAGTTAATTGTACTTTCTCTAATAAGTCTTCTTTTTTCCTCATGAACTATTTATGTTTATTATTTTTGATAACCAGCATTTTTTACTTCTCCTTTCCCCCAAATGTTGGTCTTGTCTAGCCTTAGTTTAATAAGAATTGTTATTTCATCATCTTACAGAACACATATTTTGCCCTGGCTCCTCATGAAGAGATGAAAATCATGCTTTGCACATATGCTGACATGTGACTCAAAAGGATGGGAAGACTCTATTGTCAAACTTACTGAAACAAAGCTCATCAGCCTAATCAGGTCTGTTCTTTGCAGTGCAGAAGCATGGCATGCCAATTACATAAACTTTCAAGAAAGTGAAGACTCCTGCTGACTAATTCAGTGTCTATTGTTTTCCGCTGTTTGGCTTTGAGTGCTTGCTTGTTAAGACCTAAGGGAGTGGGGGAGAAAAAGAGAAAGAAGGGATAGAAAAGAGCCAGGGTGGGGAATGAAGGGTGGGGGAGTAGGGGGGTGGGGACCTGTAGGAATTATCTCCTTCCGCCAAACACTCTTATGATTGCCAGCAATTAGTTAAGCTCCCTGGCGGTAAAATGACAAGATGGAACTTGACCAAACACAATGTGGAAAGCTCACAGGCGTCTGCCCCAGCTGAAAGACATTACAATGTTTGTTAACCTTCCGGGTCATTCCTGATTCACTTCTGCAGACAGAAAACAAGATTTATATAACACAGATCAATACTGCCCTAAGACTTTCGCCATTGAGGATGCTAGATTGAGGCACTTCTCTTTATCAGTTTACCATGACACTAATGTATTTTGCCTGTTTTGCCTGGGCAGTGATGAATCTGTTGGCAAGAGAAAACAAATAAGTTTTGTTGTTGAGAGACATGTTGTCCATGATTTGTCTCAGCAGACATGCCAACTTGCCGGCCAATTCATTTCCTATTTAATTTAAGTGGCATATCTGTCTTCCCCTTTCAGGTATGTCTTTTGTCTAAGGCACAACCACACTGGCAGTGCTCTGAGAGACTTCCCAGTCGATCTCAGCAGGAGATGGACACAGCAGAGCCAGGAACCAAGTCTGCTATAATTTCCAGAAGAGTGTCTTTGAAATGCATAGACACTATCTAAACTGGAGTCAGGCGTGGGGGTTCTTTTAGAAAACATTCGGTGGCATTTTAAAATTTGTTGATGAACTGTACATTATTTCTCACTTACAAATATATTAAAGATGTCCTGTGATCAATCAGAGTTTGTTTTCTACATGAGCCTGTGGATTGTTTACTCTGTAAACAGTGACCAAGCAGGTATTATTTAATTCTGTAGTACATATGGCATCATGTGAGAATATCTCATTATGTTGTGCTACCAGAAGAAAGTTCCCAATTTCTTCATTATACAAATAAAATTGTGCTGACCCTTAACATACCAAGGAGTAGTTAAGTATCAGAGAAATAGACTTTAAGTTGGTTCTTTTTAAAATGTGTACACAACTTCATTTTATAGGACACTTCCTCATAAAAGGGGGATGTTTGTCCTATCAGCAAACATCCATGAAGCCTAGCTAAACATTAATGAGAAAGCCAAAGAAGAGATGACTTTATATTTTAAATTATAACAAAATCTACTTTTCAGGAAAATGTGTCTTGCATTGTAACCTACAGTAGCTCTTGTAACACTGACAGTCCTTAAGCAGTGGAACAGTTAACAGAGATCAGCAGACTCTGTAAAAGTGCTGGCTAAATCCCTGTGTCAGAACACATTAATTATAGCAGTCAGTTTACCTTCCTCCTTCATAACATTTTTGATTAAAATTTCACACATTACAATGATATGTGTCTTTTCTACAAGCTGTGAAATTTACTCAGCCATCAATGGGTTTGGGTTTTATTCCTAAGAAGCTTGTAGCACATAAAAAGTTGACTTATGATCTCTGAATAGTGAAATCAAAGACAGTTTCCTTTAGCTAGATTTAGAATTTTATACCAGCAGAGATGCTGGAGAGCAAAACATTCATTAGTAATATTGTACCCCCAAAGCAATAACTTCTCTCTTAATATGTTGCCTCAAAATTTATAACTGTAAGGCTTAATTAAGCTGTAGATTATGGTTTGAAAGGTATATTCAATGTAATGAATCCCCAAAGATAAAAAATAAACAATAAAAGATAATCAAAACATTTATCTATGTAATGGATTTATAAAGTTGTGTTGTAAATGTTATTTAACAGATGTGCAAATATTAATAAAACTACATGATGATAATTGTGAACACAGTGAAATCCCTTTCTGAAAGTGTTTCAGTCTTCCGTCATGTTAACTCTCATAAGGAAAGACTGTAAGTTCATAAATCTAACCATTTGAATCCCTATTTTGTTTTAGAGATGAAGCACTAGAGTTTTAGGTTCTTTATTTATTTGATGGATTGTATAATATAAAGATTTCTACTCTTAAAAACTCAAAGATTTAATATAATAAGCTCACACCAGGTTCCCTCTAGTTTTTCACCATTTATCACACATTAAAAATTTATCTGTTTCAGTCATGTCCTGGAATTTCTCTTCTGGGAGAGTGTCATTTCCAGTAATTATTTGGAAATTTATAACATGGAAATGGGTGCATGGATGCCTAAGTACAGTTGTATTACCCAAACTCTAGGGTCATAATTGTTGACCTGTAGGCTACTTATTTCAGTTTTTCTCCTTTTATACTTTCTTGCCGTGGAAGAGGATGAAGTAGTAGAGAGCATTAAAGACTTTATGCAAACTCTTATGCCATCTCTTCCTTCTCAGAGTAAACAAGACTAAGAATACCGAAACTGTGACTCACATTGACTGAAACTGAAATGTGATAAGGGAAGTGTGTTTACACCAGAAGGCTTGCTTTTCTTGTTGAGACATTCTAGTAAGCTATCATTTCACCAGGCTGCTCAACACTGTGTTAAGGTCTTTTGGCAAACAAATCCTTCCCTGCTGCTCATGTATGACTCCTCTTCTTTGAAGGTATACTTATTCCAGGGCTTGCTTTTATGGGCAGCCAGTTTAACATGGACTCGCTTCCCAACATCCTGCTCCGAGAAGTTCGCACCAGTTGACCTGCTGCCCGAAGTTTGAGAAATGTAACTCAGATACATTAAGGAGAAAGGAAATCACTGATCCAATTGAAACCCAATAGATTTTAAGATTCTTTTATTAAACTGAAGCACCCCCAATATCCCCAGAGACAGAAGTATTGCTAAAACTTTAAGGTACATCAGAAGCACATAAGATTTCCAAAACACAGTTTTCATCTCTAACACTCAGGATTCCTGACTCGGTAGTCCTAGGGTAGGATGAAAGACACTACAGTAAGTTCTTAAATGATGCTGAATGCTGGCAGTAAAATGAGAATCTTTTAAAGCATTAGTTTAACCTATTGCTCAGCTGCCAAGTTCCAGAGTAGGTAAAACCATGAGGGCTCTATGGAAAATGGTCTTCTTCAACTTGCTTAGTCTTAGTCTACTTTTTGTATTGGGAAACAACCTATGCCCTGTCCTACAATGCTTCGTATCTTGCAAAATAGTCTTTTCTCTGACTATGCCTTCTCTTGAGAGTCTATTTTCCAAGCAGAATTTCACTCCATTTCTAGGCTAGAATATGACTACACACCTGGTTGGATACACTGAATACCACTGTCTGTTCAATACTACCAATGGGGTGCAGTCTGATAAGGAACATTCCTGGGAGTAGAAAGGTTGTAATCCTTCATATGTATTGGTGTGAATTGGAGTATAGAAGTACATGGACATATTAAAATAGTATCAGGAAAGACAAGACCAAAAACTTATTATACACTCCACACTGAGTAAAGTGTATCACTCCTTCACCTGGATCACATAAAGAGGAAGGCACCTAACAGTCTCATGTTGATAACGATATAAAAATGGTATTCATGTATGTGATTTTCAAACAATTAAAAAAACTTATTCAGAAAGAGTTACAAGGGAATATGAAAATTTTTTAGCCTTCAAAAGTAAAAGTAACCTATGTTTGCCTGTACCAAGGCTAGTTAGAAAAGCAGGAGGACTATCCAGCAAGGTAATGTCAACGATACTGCTTTACCTTGTGACTTTATTGACACTACACTCTGGCAGTTTGGAAAGACATAGAAACTATGTTTTTGAGATAGCATGCTCATGGCATCTTGGAAAAATAACTAACTCTAGAAAGTCAGAATTTATTTCTTTTTCTTCCTTACAGATACGTGTTTGAAGGCAAGAGCAATGTAGTGGAAAACTACTTTTAAGTTAACATTATTTATCCTTTCATTTGAACTCTCCTTACCTCACGTGAGCCATGTGCTGCTCTTTCTTTTATTATTATTATTTATTACGATTTATTCAATTTGTATCCCGGTACATGCTGCTCTTTATGGAGCCATTAAGGAAGGTGCAACTAAGAAGCAGTATCTTCCACACTGGTGCACCCATGAGAACTTAAAACTTTCTTGGTTCTCAAAATACTGCAAGTAGCCAAGTAAGCAGTGAGGCTGTAGAATATCATTTAAATCGCCACACATCTTTATTAAGCATTTCTCATATTTGGATAAATAGGACATGTAAAATTGGTGAAAATAAGTCCTTTAGACTTATTAATTTTGCATCTTTAGTGGGGGAAATAAAATACTTTCACTTTGTTACAACTACTATTGGGTCATTTCTGTGTGTGTGTGTGTGTGTGTGTGTCTATGTGTGTGTGTAAGCAAAACATTCCTGTGAGATAGGTTTAAATAATATCTAAACATTTGTATGATTTGATTTTGGTCCACCAACTAGATTCAGTGACAAGAATCTGAGTGCATACATTTGGAAACTCAAAGTAATGTGGGGCATTGAAAATGAGACAGAGACTTCAGAGGAGCCAGTACATTAAAGAATACATCAATGAGCAAGACCCAATACTGCACTCCACAACATGCATTAGTTATTCAAGGAAACAGTATGGTTTTTCTTTAAATGTTTAAGGAAAGATTTGTATGCTGTATCATATAAATACCATTTTTTTGCCATGACAGATTTTTTTTAACATTTCTTAACCACTCCAATAATATTACTTTTGAACAAATAATAGCATTTTTTGCCTGCCAATTTTTGTATCAAAGCTGACCAGACTGCTCCTCCTCTGGAATTTTAAACAAAAATCTAATTAAATCAACAAAGTTCCCTGGATGAGGTTAGACTGGTTCCTCAACACACATTGCCAGGCTGCTCTACTGGGAGAGATCTCTGCCTTGTTCTGAGCAGACATTTTCTTCTGGCTTGCCCTTGATCACTCCTAACAGTCCGCAGCTGTATTGGTTCCCTGGCTGCTTTAACCCCGATTGTCCTGGCCTCACATCTCAGCAGTGTCTGGAGGACAAACGAAGACAAGCTGACCAGTGCCTCTTCAGTGCAGCAGCAGACAATAGGTGAAAACAGACATTTAAATGATCCATTTTGCTCACCTATATGTGCTAGGAAAATTAGTAATTTGTGCATTTAAAATGAAAGAATGAAAGGCAATAAGGCTGTGTGCCTCTCAATCTGAAAACTACACTACACCATCTCCATCTTTCTCAACCGCTGTGTTACCCGAAGATGTTTACAAACCTGGAAGCCTGGAGAAGTGTCTGTCACTGAAAGGGTGTGACAGGCTGGCCAGAGTTGGTCTCTGACAGGTAACAGCCTTGGAGGTACCTGTTTCAAAAACTGACCTTTCTCTAGGATCTTTAAACATCCACATTAAATATGAAGACTGAGAGATCATCATTAAGTCAAGCAGTGGGAACAAAGGTTGCCAAGGCGGTAAATTAGTTATACTTGGTCATCATCTCATTAGTAGATACAAAGCAAATACAAACAAGTGAACTTACCTCAAGCCAAGGAATTTTTCTGCATCAGTAAACTAAAAATAAACAAATAGGTGTATACATCCTGGCACGCACATTTAGCTAAGGTCACTCAACCACCTAAGTGAATTGTACTATTCGGCTGATACCTTCACTGAGATACACTCTCAAATATGGGCTCAAACTGGAAATTATTATTAGCGTCTAATGGTTTTCTTAATTTATAACAGAAAGAAAACACAGATGAACTTTTACACCATCCCTGGTTCAGATGACGGCTTTAATTTGCAGGCAGACTCCTGAGCAGTGTAATCATCTGCCCCACAAATCAGTCCCTTCATGATTCAAATTAGCTGCAGTGTTAAAATAGAGAAAAGAAAAAGATCAGTTTGACTATGTTGATGTATCATCCATCCATTATGTTTTCTGGCATTTTTTTTTACATGGGTAAGTGATATGTAATAAGCAAAAGTTAAAAAAAAATGTCTAACAGGGATGGGGATAAGAGGGAAGAGGGAGGGTGGTGGGATTGGTAGGAGATGTGTTGGATGTAAAATGAAAAAAGTAATTTAAAAGAAGACAAAAAAAGTCTAAAAGATTTTTTCTTTTCTCTAGACAAATGACGATAAGTTTCAAAAGCAAAGTTGTATGTATATTTATTGATATCAAGTTTTACTTACATTTGTGTTTTCATGCCATAGTCATGTATCTGTATGTACATTTACAAGTGGCTTTGTAAGGGATCCTGTTATTATGATGTATTCTGAGGGCTTAAGAATGTAAGTTTTAGATAAACACATGGAATATATAGCTTGATTTTTCAGCATGTCCTTGGGTTTCCAAGTAGATCTTTTGCTACCCACTTAAAAAAATGGCATCCTCTCAGAAGACTGGCTATGTATGGATACACACAGGTTTTGGAATGTGTTATAAACTTATCTTTGTTACATACAGTGAAAGGTATACACAGGCTGAGCATGTAGGTGGTCACCAGTAGTCTGCGAATATGGGAGATGGACTTGGGAAGAGCAAGAGTTCAAATTACCCTTGGTTGTGTATTGAGTTTGGGGTCAGTTTAAAAGACTGCCTGGATACCCCACTCCCACTAAAGTAGAGCAAAATAAAAGTGGGAATACTAAGCAGTGCTACTTTATAGAAATCTCATTTTTCCACTGTCTTCCTTGCAGAAACAAATTTTCATTCATATACTTAACGTTTCAGCGTGAGTTCTCCACTGTGGCATTCATTCCATACTCTCTTCACTAGTGAGCTAAATGTGTCACCTGAAGTTTCCGTATATGTGGCTAACAGAAAATTTCCCCATATCTTATGCTTGTGATGTCTCAGTTGGGTTCTCTGTGGAAGATTATCCTGTCAACAAGGGTTTCTATAACCATAGAAGAACGGGTGGGTTCGGTGCTCAGCTAGTAGCACCAAGCTTGCTTTGTACCTGCACACGCTGATCGTATATTTCTGCACATGTAAACCGGATGTGCAGTGTAAAGCACTTCAAGATTTTGAGATGCAAAGAGCTATGTAAATGTAAGATTTATTCATTTGCCTTATGTCTTGGAAGGCCAGCATCTGAACCTGACTTGCTGAAAGGACTTTGCAGCAAATGGATCAGAGTGCTCTTCATTCGGGTCTGCTGGGGATAATGTGTCCAAAGTAAATACCCAGAAGGCCTTCCTTCTACTAAGTTCACCACCTGAATTATCCTCTCTCTGTGAGGGATTAATTTTCTAAATGCCTATGAATTTAAAACTAGAAATTGCCTGGTACAGATTAATAAAGAGTTTAGCTGTAGGGCAATCAGCTGTACTTTTTCTAATCAAGCTCAATATACGCAAAGTACTCTTTTAAGATTCTAATAGTTCACCGAATGTATTTGAAGTCATGTGGGCATGTCATCATACAAATAGCTTTATCAGAAAAAGTTTCTGAATTAAAATAATCTAAGTCTCCTCTTCCTAGAATGTGTGAGGACTGTGGACCTGCAGTGTCTGTGCTCAAAGCACAGAGCACGTTTTGTTTCACGCTTCCTTCTGAACAGTGAGTTGTCAGCAGGCAGGCAAAGCAAATTCTCTTATTTTTGTCTTAAACGTTTAACCCGAAATGGCAATTCCTAACAATTTTCACAGAATAGAATTCATACTCGACTCACATTTTTCCCTGTCTTTCCCGTCCTGCTTCACTTTCTTTCTTTTACAACCTCAGGTGAAAAGGAGTGAGTTAAATTCCTCAGGTCACGATACATTAGCATCTTCCATCCCTGCAAGGCTAACTCTGTCTTGATTTGTTTACTGCTTCCTGTCTATCATTCTTTTTCTCTTTTCTTTTCTTTCTACTACGTGTTTACAATAAGATGAAAAGATTCTTTAATGGATTATTTGGGGTATATTGTTTGTTTTGTATTAGGTAGTATCTCTTATGAGATGGTCATAAATGTCACTTTTGCTGGTGTGGTTCCTTCAACCTAAGTTTAATAGTTTCTTCCTTGTCTGTGCACTTCTAGTCTACTGCTGTTTACTACTTCATAATATCTAATCACACCATCCCTGCAGCAGCTACTTATCTCCATTTCTAACATAAATATCGTGCATATTTGCTTACGAAGTTAACTAAGAATTTGTTTGGAATAGGTAAACAAGAGTAGAACTGTAGACTTAAGGTTAGAGATATTTGCATCACACATTTCATGTAAAATCATTTTTAAACTCATTATTACCTTTTCTTCATAGAAAAGAAATTGAACCAGATGACATCATACAAAACAAACTGTAATAAAAATACATCATTATAAAATTAGTATTGAGTGATATTGCATGGAATACTATTATGTTACTTTATTTATTTTTCTTTCCTCATACCAAAACCCCAAAAGTTAATTTTCTAGTTCACATTGTAAACTTTGTTTACAATTTGTTAAAGTTTTTATCTCATGGAAAATATAACTCTATTTTATATTTTTGGAGGAATATGTGAGAAATTCTTCTCCATGTCTCTTTTGGTCAGAATAGGACTGCTTTCTTTATATGTGTTTCTGTATTTATTTGTCTTTGTGTGGCAGAGTGGCACCGTGCAGAACCTGGCATGAGACTTCAATGCTGGGTTAAAGGCATTCAACCCGTGACTAGTCACAATATTACTTATAACGTATACATAGACATTTCCAGAATAATGTGTCTAGTTAACATTGTTTGAACAGTGTTAGCCATCTGAAATTTGCAAGATCTGTTTTGTCTTACATATACACTTTTGTTTGCATCTTCTATTGTAAGAGCTCTTTATATGAAGGCTTTTATTCTAACACTAACCATTAACAACTAAATGACAAATACCATTAGGTAAGGGTAACTAATTTGTTAACAAATAAAATCTTGGTAGGGAGCCTATACCTAAATTATATAAAATGTGTTCCATGGTACTGTTGCTTATATTCCTGTTACATTTTTAAAACCAAATATAACTAGGTTCTAAAAAAATCATACTTTTCAGGCTGAAGGAATGACTCAGCCTTTAGGTACATTTGTTCTTGCAGCAGACCTGTGTTCATTCAATTCTTGGCATTCACATGGTAGCCCACAACTCTCTATAAATACTACTATATTTCATGTTATGTCTAATACATGAGAAGAAATTAGATGCTACACACAGTTTCATAAAATGACTATGCAAAACTGAAAAGAAAATTTAATCCTTATAACATCTTCCAAATATGCGAGGATTTTCCATGTTTAGCAAACCATGACTCTTAATTTGAGAAATTATAGTCTATTAGGAATTAATATCAAGAATCTCAAAACATATTCACAAGTGCAAGGAGAGTAGGGTTTGTACGATGAGTCTGCATGTGAGATTACTCTTTCGTTATCTCACATGTGACAAAAGACAGGTTGTGACAAGTGGTTCTCTCTCTAAGCTGAAGAGTCTCTTACCCTGGTGCAAGGCATGGGGGGAACCAGGGAAGGTCTGTGAACATTTGGATTTGCTTTGATCCTCACAAACACCATCAAGTACACCTCTCTTGAGCAACAACATATGTGGACTCAAAAGGTCCTTGTGATGTGGAGTGCCTTCTTTAACCCTGGAATACAACAAAGAGAGCAGGTCCACCCAGCCGTGAACTTGTTCCCTTGAGTTCATTAGCTATGTGTTCTCACCAGTGTCATCTCCTGTTAGAGGTATGCACTGAAATGTTTCCTGCTGTACTTCAATGCCATTTCTCAGTCAGGACACAACAAGAGAAATTATCCAGACAGTCTCACCAGAGAGCACACAAGGGAGAGTAATCCAAGCCGTTAGGGTCTGATCGTTCTCAGAGACTCCAGTGCATGGATTCGATACTTAACATCTCCATTTCCAGGTTTACAATATCATCTGTGCTTTGGGAGTCAGTACTCAATATAATTGACGGATTCAGGTTTACTTTTATACATGAAGGGTCGATGAAAGCACATCAAGAAGGAAGTTTTCAGACACCTTTAGGGATTTATTTTAATTTTAATGTTGTAAACTGCTTTTAAAAACTACAAAGAATCAATGATTAACAATGAGAAAATTTTATATTTTCGCATTAGAGATATAAAATATAAAATAATTTTAATGTATTTGCAAATAAAATATTATTGCTATTAATATTCTTTTTATAAAGGAATTGATTTGAATCACATTACACAAATTACAATGGAAACTCATCCTTCTAAAACTACTGCTGAACAATATTGGAATATATTATAGAAGAGAGACTGCAATATTCTCTGAGAATAATTACAATACACCTTTTTATAGTGATATAAAGACAGTGTTAGTTAAAGATAAAGACATAGAAACTGTAAATTTTCAAAGATTAATCAAGATTAATATGGTAGCAAACCTGTAAGATTTGGAAATTATATTATAATACTATTACTAATTGAAGTATGTGGGAATGGGATACATAACTTAGGCCAGAAAAATCAGTTTAACCGTATCAATAATCATTTTGGTAATATAAACAGACAAATATTACAGAGTTCATATAATTTGTGGATCCACTTTGGCTTTGGGTTTTGTTGGCTCTCAGTCATTTTCTTGTTGATAGAAACACTATTTAAAATCCTTTTGGCTGTAGTCCCTGCTAGGGTCACCCTGTAGACTGCCCGGAGCCTGCCCTGCCCTAGTGATGCCCCTAGTTGAGACTTCTTGAGGGGGTGGCGTTAAAGTGAAACTTCCAGTGGAGGGAGCGGGACACCAACCCACCCATAAAAACTTCATTTCAAAATGTGTCTTGCCTACAAGAAGCGTACAGGTAAAGATGGAGCAGAGATTGAGGGAACGGCAAGCCAAAGACTGGCCAACATGAGATCCACCTCATAAGAGAGACAATCCCTGTCACTATTAATGATACTCTACTATGATTCCAGAAAGGAGACTTCCAGATAGTCTTCTGAGAGGCTTCAACCAGCAGCTGACGGAAACAGATGCAGAGACCCACAGCCAAACGATAGGCCAAGCTCCAGGAGTTCTGTGGAAAAGTGGGAGCAAGGATGAAGGGTGCTGGAGGGGGGGCAAGTAAACTGTGAGACCTACAGAGTCAACTAACCTGAGCCCATGTGGGCTCATAGAGACTGAACCTCCAACCAAAGAAAAGAGCATGCATGGACTGGATCTAAACATGTGTAGCAGATGTACAGCTTGGTCATCCCGTGCCCCCTACCCCCCCACCCCCACCCCGCGACATGGGGAGTAAGGACTGTCTCTGACTCTGTGGCCTGCCTCGTTCGCTTTCTGGGCTACCTTGTCAGGCCCTAGTGGGAAAGAATGGACTTAGTCCTGCTGTGACTTGAGGTGCCAGGGTGAGTTGGTACCCCTTAGGGGCCTCCTTTTCTCTGAGAAGAAGGAGAGGTGAGACTTGGGGTGGGGAGGCATGGAGTGAAGACAGGACTGGGAAAAAGGGTAGGGAGGGGCTGGAATCAGGTCACAAAGAGATTAAATAAAGAAAAATATTTTTGTCTACATGTTTTATTTTGTAAAATCAAACATAATTGAGTAAACACCATTTCGTATAAATGTGTGTCCATACTCTGATACTAACTATAACAGACAGTTTCATGTCTTCAAATCTGGACAAAAACTAAAGAAAACCTCTCAATGAGCTGTTCCCGAATATCTTGTCATTGTGATATACATTAGCAGAAGATATTTTATTATTTTATTGGTGTATGTGTGAAATGGCGTCAATCTGGGTAAATACACCAAAGTGGGTTTGTGGTAGATGAGTATCAAAATGGATAAGTCTACAGGTTTTTTGTTTTGTTTTGTTGTTTTATAGCTGTTTCCTTTCAGATACTTTATCTTATTTGTTTGTTGTTTTTGAGGCTCAGAAGATTTTGAGGCAAGAAAGATCATGAAATGGAGGTGTGAAAATTCAAATAGCAGTTAATTAGTTTAGTTACACTGTTAACAGAAACATAATGGGTTTTCAGCTTTTTCTCGTTTTATTCTCTGGCTTTAGGCAATTACAGACCAGCACTTCCTGGGCAAGTTATTGTGTGCAATTTCTGAAAATAAAATGCTTGCACACTTAAGCCCAATCTAATTAATTCAATTTATTGAAATTATTTATTCATCTTAAATTCAATTGAGCCTACTGTGACCATTGTTGAGCTCAGTCATTCAGCATTGTCTTTGATGCTAAAGTAATTCATCTGTCTTTGCACTGGTTACAGAAAAAAAGATATCTATTGAATACAATGCAATTTAAAAAATAAATTTACTAAGGAAAGATGTGCTAATTCATATTTATCTGCACATATTTAAATTTTATTTCTACTTTTTTATAATTTATACTTTTCCTGCACTTAACATATTGGGGAACCTAAATAAGAAACCAAGTGAAAAAAATTATTCCCTTCTATTATGAAAATATTAATAAATGCATCCTTGGTTCATCATAAGGTACTTCTCGTTTCCTAAGGATAAGTGTGCATCACCTTTTTATTTGTGATTTTGATTTACTAAACAGGGCCCCATCAAATTTGTTTGCATTCAAAGGGTTGTGCAAGTGCACTTTGATGGATGAGTATGTATAACAATCCTGGGCATGTACCTGGAAGATGCTCCACCATTCAACAAGTACACTTGCTAAACTGTGTTCATAGCAGCTTTATCTGTAATAGCCAGAATCCAGAAACATCTTAGATGTCCCTCAATGGAGGAATGGATACAGAAATTGTGGTACATTTACACAATGGAATACTACTCAGCTATTAAAAATAAGGAAATCATGAAATTTGCAGGCAAATGGATGGAACTAGAAAAGATCATCTTGAGTGAGGTAACCCAGAAGCAGAAAGACAAACATGGTATATACTCACTTATCACCAGATATTAGCCATATAATATAGGACAACCATTCTAAAACCTACAGACCTGAAGAAGCTAAACAACAAGCAGGACCCTAGGGATGATTCAGAAACATCCCTCATTCAGTCTCATTCAGAATGGCAAAAAGAATAGACAGCAGAAGTGGTGGAAGGGAGGGAACAGGATGGGAGCCTACTAAAGAGGTCCTTTGAAAGGCTCTACCCTACAGTTGTTTAAAGCAGATGCTGAGACTCACAGCCAAACTTTAAGCTCAGGGAGTCTTGTGGAAGAAGTGGGGAGATGGATCCAGAGGAGATAGGAGATCCACTAGGAGTCCAACAAAGCTGAAATATCTGGACCCAGGGGGCCCTGCAGAGATTGAGGCACCAACCAAGGACAATGCATGGAGAGGACCTAGACCTCCTTTGCCCAGATGTAGCCCATAGGCAGCTTAGTCTCCATGTGTGTTCCCAAATATTGGGAGCAGGGACTGCCTCTGACATGGACTCGGTTGCCTGCACTTTGATTATTTCCCCCTGGCAATGCAGCCTTTCCAGTCCACAGAGGAAGAAGGCCAGGTAGTCCTGATGAGACTTGATAAGCTAGGGTCAGATAGCAGGGGAGGAGGACTCCCTTTTCAGTGGAGCAGGGCAAGGAGATTAGGGGTGAAGTGGAAGGGAGAGTGGGACTGGGAAGAGATGAGGGAGAGGGCTACAACTGGGATATAAAATAAATAAATTGCAAAAAATAAATTAAAAATGTTGGGGAATTATAGATATGCACACATTGCAGGGTTCTTGCCGCTCCTTTATGCAAAGATTAAGCAAGTTGTCTAATAAATACTAACGTTTGGTTTTAGAAAAGTGGAAAATGTCTGAAAAGCAGCTAAGCTATAGTGAACATAGTATAGTCTAAGTAGGGAATGATAAAAATATAGTAATGTTGCCATCATTATAGTTCTGAGTCCTGAATATGGCACTCCAACCTCTAGCTTTTAGTCAGTGCCAGAGAAATACTAAAAAGGCTGTAAGCAGTCAAAGATACATATAGAATCCTGAAAGAAGAGACAAACAAGGTCACCCATGGCAGTGAACAACTATGACTTTTCAAGAGAGTTCTGCCTTACCTTGTCTTTAATATTCCAGAAATCTTATAATATTTCCAAAATACGAAGTATAGGTAACTGCAATATGCCAACGTAACATGACTGGCCACAATTATTGGTATCGAATGTGATGGCAGGTGAGGATTACTTATACATATTCTCAGTATTCTAAAAGAAAGTATGCTTGTAATGCCTGGGTTAGTTGTGTCTCACTTTAGAAGGAAAAGAGTGTGCAGATAAAAGGCAGGAGACAACAGAACAGAGCAAAGTGTTTGCAGAGCACAAGGAAGGACGAGCCATTTGTAGGCAGCTGTTCACAATGCTCCCACCTCACAGCAAAGCCTGTGCATTTTTTTATGAGTTCTAACTCAATTCCTTTTCTCACTTTCAGTCTGAGCTTTGGATACTGGCCAAAATCCCAAGAATGTGTTTCCAGACATCCTGGACTCAATATTTATCTGAAATCCCTCACCCTCTCCAGATGCCAGTCCTTACACCCTCCAATAGTGAACTTGTTGGCTTTCTTGGCTGTAACTCTGACAAGAATGGTATTTCTCCCTTAACTTTTCTCCTTTTGGTTGATGCTCAGCTTTAGTTGCCTACCTTGTTTTTGTTTTCTTTTTCTGAGTGCTAATACAATTGTTGACAACCTTCATTTATAGTCCATTTTAAATCATTTTTATTAATGAGACTACAAACCCACAAATGAGAATCCCTTTTTCCTTGGTAACACTTGTAACACTAGGTCAACTTTCCAAATTAACAGTCTGTAGATGCTATCTTTGCAAAGGCAATTCAAAATCTCTCAGTTGGCAGAGAAAAATATTAAAAAGCAAGTAAACAGTTATGAAACATGGTGATGTACCAAGGGAGTGAAAAGAAAAACCTGCTAGAAACTGCCAAATTTCCTTTGTATACTCAAAGTTCTCCTTACTCTTTTCATTTGCTGACAATACTTGAGTATGGATTAGGCAAATTAAGTTTCGGCCTAATAGTTATAAATGCATTTTTTAAAAAAGAAGATGTATCATTTTTACTTAATGTTGGTTGAATTCAGGATCATGTGATTAACCCTAGTTAGAGATGTCCATGAGGAAGGACTGAAGTTCAAGAGTAGAGTCAATTTCCTCCTAGGCTATGAGGGAACAGATGAAGTAAGACATTCACTATGACACAGAGGCAAAGTCCGCCATCACTTTTCTTTCTTTGCTTCTGCTTTAAGGTATCTCCTAGATTAATGTCATTGCAGTGATTAAAATATTATCCAAATATTCTGTTGAAAGAGCTATTTTCAGGAAAAAAAACATACTCTCTGAAAACACTTGCCTTATATGAAAAGCTCTTGCCCACACCCATATTCTTGAAAGCTAGGAAAAGATACAATTTAGGAGAGTGTTGATAGTGACAAATTCAGTTATCTCCAAGACATATACAGGGTGCCCAGGTCTTGCAATCTATTACCACATAGCATAATGCTGTCTACATTGACTGGGCCAGAAATACTTCATTTCACTAGATCACAATCTTATAAGACAGCCTTGTCATTTTAATTTGTCACTCTTTGTCTCCTATATCTCATTGAAGTCTCATCTCCTCAGCCAAGTGCCATAGGCTACTTCTTTCAGAAAAAAAAAAATCCTATCACACTGAATAGAAAAAGGAAAGTCACGAAGAGAAACTTTGTGTCTAAAGACACTCCCAGAGATTCCATTCCCACAGGCATAGCAGGTGGTATAAATACAATTTAAACTGAGACAGAAAAATGAATTGTTGCTTCTATTCCCTGTCTCCAGTGTCTCTGGGAATGTTATATCTGCTGCTTCTACACAGCTATTGATTTGGTATCCCTTATCACCCACAGAACAAAAAGAAAGAGACAAAAGGAAATAGAATATAGAAAGGACACTGTCTGATATGTGGTCTGAGTCTGAGAGAAACAAAGCAATTATGAATTAATAAGGACAGAAAGATTCCCTCCTTCAGAACCCCTTTCTGTCTGTTGACTGAAGAAACAAGTCACTTTTTAAGAACAATTTCAGTTGGCCCCAAGATGTGCAGTAGAAATACAAACCATTTTATTATTATTATTATTATTATTATTGTTATTGTTATTTTAGGTCTCCTTCTTAGCTTTAAACATTTCTAGCACTTAATAAGTGAGATATAGATACCCACCACACTGCATTCCACTTTGGTGTATTTCCCTATTGCCTTTTGTTTAAGCATAAGAAAAGATTTTGTGTGTCTAGCTAATAGAGCTAGCCTCGTTTTCCACCCTAGGTGAGAGCAGTATGGATGCTGTTGGGTTACCTATAACTCCCTCAAATAACTTGGTTTCACTATTTAAAACTAGAAACAGTACAACATATCTTCAATGTATGTTTAGCATAAGTTCCTTTCATGACAATTCTTCTATTGGGCACTCTTTGAAGGAACTTTGCCGACATCAGAAAGGAATTTAGTTCACATCAGCACTTGCCATTTTCATCTGAATTGGAAAGGAAGATCACAGAGAAAAAGAACACTTACTCCTTGGTCTCTATAAGCGTTCCTTTTCTCCTCTTCCTTTATGTGACTCATTGCTTAGCTAGTGAACTTCTGAGAACAGAGTGAAACAACAGTCTTCCCATACTACTTGGAACGTGCAGGGATTTGGAAATACCTTTAAATCTGATCGTCTTCCTTTAAAATGAAAGAAAAAAATTTAACTGAACTTGAAAGAGCAAAGGAAACTAATTTTAAACTACCTACAGAAATCCTTTGTGATATTATATGCCCTGATTTCCTTCATACTTCCATGAGAAATTCTTATATAGAGATGTTAAACTGAAATGACTCAATATTTGTACGAATATCCATTATGTTATCATAAAATGTTAATAAAAAGTTAAACACAATTTTGGGGGACTAGATACAGTAGTCAACTCAAGTGAATTTATTTTTTTCAAATGTCTTTCATATACTTATGAATTGCTGTTAAACTATAGGTAGTTAGAAGTCAGAGATAACTCATGCTTATCTGAGAGGTCTTCATGCCATTAGGTGCATGTTAGGTCTTTAATTAGGAGTGGTATATGATGCAATTATATTTAAGTTAGTTTTCTTTAAGTAAAAGATGTGGAATAAAACAAACCCAAAAATATTAAAGACAAAAATAATTAAATTTGATTCCTGAAACACATAAAACAGGCAAGTATGTTTGGCTTGAGACTTCCTCTTCTTTTTGTTGCTTCTTTCACCATACATCTGTCAGGACTACAACCCTGTTGTGACCTTTTCTAATTTAGTTTTAATTAAGAATACTGTGTGGGAAAATACTATTGTTGAATTTCTAGCCTTCAAAATGTAAAACCTAATGAGAATAAATCGGCGATTTCCTATACATGTGCACAGGTGGGCACTAAGCAAATGCTCTCTGATAAAGATAGCTTTGCATCTGTGTGTTCACCTGCTTGGGGAACTATGAAGCAGCAGGAAGAACTACCCAAAATGCTGTGCCAAAATGTGTTGAAGAAAAGAACATGAAAGGTGTTTTAAATAATAAAGTATTTCTGTGCATATTACTTACTTGTCAACTATATGAAGCATATAAAATTGAATGAGTGGTTGTCCACATATAGATCATAAGGAGGCAAATGAAAGGCTCAGGGCTTTTCTCTTGATGTATTTTTATTTTGTTTAAATACATGTTTTTGTTGACAATATTAGTGTTCACTCGTAATAGTTTTACTGACATGGTTTATATATCATAGCAATCACCCATAACAGATGTCGTATTCAATGCTGTTTGTACATTTTTATAAAGATATACAACTATCACCACAATCCAGTCTTAGAACATTACTGATACTCCAAACTGTGCCTTGTGCCTGTGACCCGCCTGTACTAATCTCCATGTGCTAGAGCATCAGTGATATGACTTGTGTTCTTTTTACTGCGTTATAATTTGCATCTTTCTGGTTTTATGAAGCATTAGTAACAGTTTTGACATTCTTGTATCAATAGCTCATCCATTTTAATTGCTAAATAGTGTGCCATGGTGTCATATTATCCCATCGTTTACCCCTGTACTAGTCAATAATCTTTGGATTGCTCCTTTACTTTGGCTATTACAAATAATGTTGTCACGAAGAAATGTATACATATTTTTGCTTAGGAAAGCATTCTAATGTATTCTCTTGTACAGACTCCCTGGAAAGGAATTTATGGTTGATGTGCTCAATTTATGAATAACTTTCTTAATTAACTGCTGAAGTTTGTTTGTTACCTGGAACGCTTTATAGCAACGCAGAAAGATTTGTTTCTGCATGTCCTTGTCAGCTCTTGTTGTGTGTCACTGATTACAGTCACACATTGCTGTGTAGTGCTTTCTTATAGTAGTTTTCCTTTTGTTTCTTTAATGGCCAATAACGGAGCATAGTGTGATAGAGCTGATGCCATTCACAGGTTTTCTTTGCTGTACTTTTCCTTAGCTAAAGATTAGGTTATATACCTTATTTTTACCTAATTGTATTTTTATACTTTTCAACAGTTCCTTTATCATATATATACACACGTTGCTAAATTTTCTGACTGTAGTTTTCATATTTAAAATCATGTCATTGAAGTGTAGCTTTTAACTTTGTTAGTGATCTATATATTTTTTTATTTGTTTTTTTTTTCCCCCTGATGAGTCGTTCCAGTTTTATTTGTTTGCTATGATACACTGTTCTGACAAAAAGAAGCATAGGACAGGAAGTGTTTATTTTAGCCTAGAATTGTAGGTTATATTCCACCATTGTGGGAACTACAAAGACAACTAGTCAGACCACAGCAGAGAGAAATGAATGCACACATGCCCACTGCTCACTTGTTTGCTTCTTCTCAGAATAGCGCTATCCCTGCACTCTTACACAGGTTAGGACCCTTTTTTTCTAGGGAATGGTGCTACTGTGGGCTGAGTCTTCTGCCCATCACTTAATGCAATAAAGAGAATTCCTACAGGTATGACTGAAGGCAATCTCTCACTGAGGCTCATTTTTGTGATGCAGATTGTGTGGAGCTGGCAATTATACTAACAATCATGCTGATTTATACTGTTTTTGTATTATATCTAGGAACTCTGCCAACCTGAAGCTTACAAAAACGTTCTTTCTGTGTTTCCCACTACAAATTTGACAGACTTTTAACCCTTATATTTAGTTATAAGATCCATTTCAGTTATTTTTCTATGTGGTATAAGCTAAACATATAAAAGTCATTTAATTAGCTGCCCTCAGATACCGGGTTATCCGGTGTCATTCTTGAATGATGGCTTTCTGCCTTCACTGATATTACCACTTGGATTGATCTTCTGACTCTGCTCCATTGTCTGTTTTTCAGTTATTGTAGAAATAAAACAAAGTATTGATTCCTGTAACATTAATAACATTTTGAACCATAATGTTAATTCGTGTGTTTTGGCTTTGTTCTTTAAAAAAATTGTTTCGACTATTCCAGTTAGTATTGTTTAAAGTACAAATTTTAGGGACAACTTGAAAGTTTCTACCAAAAGAGTTTGTGGCTGTGTATCAGGAACTGCAATGAGTTCAGAGACCAAACATAACAGACAATTGATTCTAATATAGACTATTAATTCTAACATAGATTAGCCTTGTATATAGACTTATCTTTTTTAACTTCTCTCAGATTATTTAGAGCATATTACTCAAATTAACATACATATTATACAAATGTTAGGATCATTTTATTAAATGTACTACTGAATATTTTGTTCTTAGGGAAATACCATGAAGGGAAACATTTTCTTTAATTTTTACAGCATACTTCTATAGACTTGCAAGCCTTAGAAATCTCTAACTTTACCCATAAATGTAGTTTTCCTGCTTCCTCTAGTGTTCTAAGACTCTTAATTTCTTTCACCTTTTTTCTTGCTGTATGGAACCTTTTAGACCTCCATTATGACACTGAATAGAAAATTGTGAAAAATATTAATATTATTGGTTTACTGAGAGTCATAAGCAGAGTGTTTATGGGAAGCCAGTATTATGTTGGCAATACGCCCTATCCACAAGAAGAGCAACAGAACTAAGAAATCTGGGCCCAGAGTTTTTTTCTGAGACTGAATCTCTAAAGAACATGCATGGAGATAACCTAGAACCCCTGCACAGATGTAACCCGTGGCAGCACAGTGTCCAAGTGTGTCCCCAGTAAGGGGAGCAGGGACTGTCTCTGACATGAACTCAATGGCTGGTTCTTCGATTACCCCCCCCCCCCACCGCGTGTGGAAAGCAGACCAGAGAGGAAGACAATGCAGCCAGTCCTGATGAGACCTGATAGGCTAGGGTCTGGTGGGAGGGGAAGAGGATCTTTCTATGTAACTCTCCTGTCATCGATAAATAATTATTGTTTTAAAATATGTGTTTCTTTCATTTCATCTCATTGCTTTCTTTCAATGGCCAGGACTTCTAGTACTTTGTGAATTAATAGATGTAATCATATACATCCTTGCTCTGTGTTTTATATTACAAATGTTCAGACTTTCACTAACAAAATTAATGTGTGGTTTGTATTATTTTGTAGATATTCTATATTAAGTTCCAAAAAATTCTTGTATTTCTATTTTACAGAGAAATTTTGTCATACCGAATCAATAGAATTTCTATTCCTCTTTATTTTATTAATATGGGGATTACATTGGTTGATTATCAAATGTTTGGGCAAGCCTTGAAATTCTGCTATAAAGTTTGTTCTTTGTGATATATTATACAGTAATTCACTCTCTATGTAACTGGCCCACTTAATATTTCATGATGACCTCTTGATCTTAAGTTGGTAAGACAGATTCTTTCACAAGAGCTAATTACAGTGCTGCCAATGAAAAGAAAGCTCTGAGTAGCTGGTGAATGATGGAGCATTTGTTTGTGAGAATTTTACCTGATCTTGGTATCACAGTAGCAATAGTGTCATAAGAGGAATGAAGAAAGGATCGCTTTTCTTCTGTTTTCCACAAGTGTCTTGTTTTGTGAAATCAGAGGTATCTCCTACTTCAACTGTTTTGTAGGACTCTCCAGTTAAACCAGTAAGCACTACAGATTTTGTTTCCAGTACTTCAAAATTTCAAAGTAAGCTGTTTTCGTAGTTGCTGTGTTACTTGAATAATCTTGTAAAATTTAGTAAGTCATAGTAGTTGTCTATTCTAGGGAACTGCTTAGTTTCATTAAAAATTTATGTGAGTAGAGCTCCTATAGCATCACTATTTTACCCTGCAGACACCAGGGAAGGTTTTCAGTGTATGCCATTTTCATGGCTGACATTGCTTATTTGTATTTTTCAATCTTTTTCTATTTAGAAATCTTGCTACACATTTGAAAAAAAAAAGCTTTTCAACTGACAAGACTTTGTCTTATTTTCCTTCAATTTTGTGGATTCACGAGATTTACCATTTTTCTTCTTCCCTTCTTGTTTTATGTTTTTTTCTAATGTATTTTCCTAATTACATGGCTGTATATATGGATGTACAGTGTACATATATGTAGTATATGTGCACATGTGCATTTACATGCATGTTTATGCCAGAGGAGCACCTCAGGTACCATCTCATTCACTTTATATTATTCTTTTCTTTTTTTTTTCAAGATAAGAAGTATTTCTGAACCCAAAGCTCGCAACTTCGTCAAGGCTGGCTAGACACCGGACAGTAAAGCACCAGGCTTCACCTATGTCTCTGTACCCTGCAATGCTGGAGTTTCAGGAAACAGGTACCTGTGGCCATGTCTAGCTTTAAAATGGGGATTTGAACTTGCTTTTATTGTATGTGCTCTTACTGGGCCATCGCCAAAAGTATTCTCATTTCCTAATGTGAGAGGGTAGATTAGAGTATTCCTTCTCTACAGTAGGCTGTATGAATTTTTATGTCCACACTGGGTAATTAGTATTGAGATGTCTGTGCTTTCACTTTCATTAAATTCAACATTCTAGTTGATTTCCCTTGATCATTCCTTTTTGATACGTGGAGAAATTAGAACTCCGTCACGGCTTTGCCAAGTTAGGAGACTTTTCTCTGACCCGTCTGTTCCTGTCTAATAGGCCTGTGGTCAAGGATGGTTAATTTCAGTTGTTTAAATCACCATAGAGTTTATGTTATCTGAGTACTTTAAAGTATTATTTTGTTGTTGTCATGGAAAATTAACATGAATATCAATTCAAGCCTCTTGGCTTATACTGCTATTGAAATATATTTTTTTCCAGTTTTAGTTCCCATTTTTTTGTGATTGTTATTTGTTCTGAAAGAAATGTGATTTCATTCATTTTGAGCCCAGTTTTAGGTTATTGTTCCTTTTATTAATGCTTCTTTTAACGTTATCACTGCCTCATAGATTCTGAAGCTGTGTTGTTCGCACAATTTACATTTTGGAATTCAATTCCCCTGAAGCATTGACTCTTTTGTCCCAGTTACAAGTGAATGCCAGGACTGGAGGTTCTCTTGCTGTAGGAGCTCTGAGAGCCTGGGTTCATTTCCCAGCACCCACCGGGGAGCTCACCACCTTCTCTAACACCAGTTCTAGGGGACTCAATACATCATCTGCTAGCCTTTAGGGTTCCTGCAATTACTATGTAGACATACATACATGTAGGAAGAATACTCATACACACATAAAACATAACACAAATAGATCTTTTTTTAGATTTTTATTTATTTACATATTCTTTTATTACAATTTATTCACTTTGTATCCCCGCTGCAGCTCCCTCTCTTGCCTCCTCCCAATCCTGCCCACCCTCCCTCTTCTCCCTATGCCCCTCCAGATCTTTCTATCTCCCCCTTCTTCCGTAAGATACCTCGCCCTGCACTCTGTCCAAAGTTTGACTCTGAGTCTCACCATCTGCTTCAGTATCCTGCTGGGTAGAGCCTTTGAGAAGCCCTCTGTGGTAGGCTCCTGTCCTGTTCCCTGTCTCCTTTCACTTCCAATGCCTATCCTGTTTGACATTCTAAATGCGGAGTAAGCATCTTTCCTAGGGTTCTCCCTGTTGTTTAGATTCTTTGGACTATATATTTTAATATTTTATCATATATCTGGGACGAGGGAGGCCTGCAGAGACTGATGTTCCAACCAAGAACCATACATTGAGAGGACCTAGACCTCCTGCTCAGATGTAGCTCAGTCTCCTAGTGGATTCCCTAGTAAAGGAAGCAGGAATGTCTCTGACATAAACTCAGTGGCCTGCTTTTTGATCACCTCCCTCTGGGGAGTGCAGCCTTGCCAGGCCACTGAGGAAGAAAATGCAGCCAGTCCTGATGAAACCTGATAAGCTGGGGTCAGATAGAAGGGGAGGAGGAGCTCCCCTATTAGTTGATTAGGGGAAGGATATAAGGGAAGAAGACTGAGGGAGGGTAGGCCTGGGAGGAGATGAGGGAGGGGACTATAGCTGGGATACAAAGTGAATCCATAGCAATAAATAATAAATAAATATTTTCTTTTAAAAAAGCACCCTCTCCCATCCTGTCACTGAGTATTCTGTGCACATAAACTATAACAATCCTTCCTGGGAACACATCTGTATGTTTATGTCTTAGAGTTTGCTCCCCTGTGTTGCTGTGGGGTTTTAATTGTATCTTTGAGCTCTTTCATGGCTATCTTCATTCACAATTAGCTATTTGATAGTTGCTGTTTAATTGTGAGGTTGGAATGAAATTTGTTGTCATCATATATTCTACTATCATTTTCATATGAGCACTGTAAATTCTTTTTGAAAAATCTAAATAGTTTTATTAAAGTAATTACTGGAAACTTGGTCTTGTTTTACAGTGACGCTGCTATGACCTGTATATCACATGTGAACATGTTACAGAATGTCACTGGTTCGTCCCCTATCTTGCTCTCTAAAAACTGTTTAAAATACTATGCTCTGCATCTTACACATTAAAAATGCTAATTACTTATGTTTGGATATTTGTAATGTTAAAGTCACATCATGTGTACCTCGATAGTCTTAGGATAATTCCAATAAGCAATTAAATGGATAAAGGTTATACTCATTTTAAAGTTTGGTTAAATATTGTCAAATAGTCTTCCCAATAGGATAGATTCACTTTGATCATAACAGCTATTAGCAAAGAAGAGCCTTTCCTAGGGCTGATATACACTGACTTACATTGGATGTCACTGGGGAATTTGTAATGTATGATTCTATTTCTGTTTTCTGTAGCTGACATTGTTACAAAACACCAAATAAAGCTAAAGGATTATTGATAATGCTGTTTAAGAAGTGTGTAAATACCCAAGAAGAGAATATATAAAAGCCCTGGGCATCGCATGCCACACTGTGTAACATATTAAGTGTTTACTCATTTATTTGACCACTTATAAAAACATGTGGTAGCTGGATTAAACTGTGTCCCCAAGGAGATATTAACTTGTATTATACTGAAGTATTTATTATTGCAGCATATGTAACAGATAATATTTGTTTACATTTTTAATTACTTACATTTTCAGCCAAGAAAATCTCTGAGGATAATGCTTCATTTACAAGAATGTCCTGGCAAAAGACAGCACAATGTAATCACATATTACCAACAATTTCATGACAACCATGCAGCGGGGTTAAAATGACTTCCAAATAAAGGCTTAATTATAGCTAGCTATAAAAAATTAAACAGAAGATACAATAATGGTACTAAAATTAAATTAAGGAAAAAAATCACACAGTACATAGAGATGTGAATAGAAATGAAGATACTGAAACTAAATACCTGGCATAGTGTCCATTATGTACCAGAATCCCATTGTTAGAATCTAATTGCTCCTTCCTCAGAACACAGTGTTGGATACAAATGAACCATAAGGCTGTATTCACTAATCAGAATTAATGCAAAACATGGAGACAAGAGGAACTTTTTATTAAAAGTCATTTCTACTTTTTCTCTCTTAGTGAGGTGGGTGGAGGAGCGGTGGATTGAGTGGACAGCATTGCATTATTAAGAAGGCAAGCTTGACATGATATTATCCATTTTCCAATTAAACATCCAGAACACTCAGTAAATGGTCTGAAAGTATTTAAATTCAACTTTTTATATTGGTTTAAGGACACCCTTTTGAATGAATATTTAAAAATGTCTGTATCTGGTGGCTCACAGTCATATATTTTTAAGGTTGAGAAAATCATAGTGGAAATCTCAATGCATAAAATCATGGGGAAGTACAGTCAGGACTATATGATAAATAAATTCAGAACACTAAATGTTTATGTGTGTTAAGGCATTTTCATGCATGCCATATCTCTGTATTGTGAATAGTAAGAACTTAATGCCAACAACCCTCCTCTCTTCAGAATCACCCTTATAGTGTAAGATATGATAGGCCCTGTTTCTCAGGTTAGATTTAGCCACCTACAACAAGGGAGGTAATTGCTGAGCTGCTTTCTCCCTTTTTATTAAGAGTACATATGTCCCAAGAGACTAACAATGCTTCTTTTAGAAAGCATTTCTGGAACAAATGAAAAAAAAATTGGGGCAACATGAAGGGAAACAGAAAATAGGAAGTTAGGTTGTTTCACAAAAGGCTTTAAGAAAATGATATGAGTCAGGTGGGAATGATTTGTGGAAGAAAACCAAAATAAACACACACACAAAAAGAGTCATTCCTAGGGTTTGACACTTGACAGCAGTTGAAACTGTTTTTACTTCTCCAAAATGTATGGAGAAATGCATTTTGCATCTTCTTACAACAGGCTGATGTCATCTGCCATTGTGACCATCTCCATTTATACAAAGATGGAAGACAATGGCAGACACATGACACCTTCTGAACACTTTCTCTCTCAGAGGAACAAAGAAGTAGGAGTCATGACATATACTTTACTTGACATCTTAGAGTTGTTTTCTCAAAGTTCCCAACCAGGGACTGCTTATGCAAATAAATTGATAAACTCAATGCAGACCTGTGGAATCAAACTCTTCTGAGGAGGAATCTCAGACGAAGTGTTTTAAACAATGATCCAGGAAGTCCTTATCAAGGAACTAGCACCTGCTACACCATGAGCCAACTGCCGAAAAGATATGTGACTCTTATGGGAATCAAATTGAGAACATAAGTGTACAAACTAATAATACACTTCAATCTTCAAATTTTACTTTTCTTAGTTTAATGACTCTGAGTCATTCAAACCAACCAATGATGAAAACAACAGCTGTTTCTTATCTATTTGTGACAATGAAAAATAACTATTAGAATTTCTTGAGACTAACTTGGTTTTTAATTAATTAATTAATTTACTTTATATCCAGATCATAGACTCTTCTCTCCTCTCCTCCAGGTCCCATCCTTCCTCCCTCTAGTCTCACTCCCCCCCCCCGTCTACTCCTCAGAAAAGGGGAGCCTCAACACCACCTAACCCACCCCAGCACATCAAGTTACATCAGGATTGAGCACATCTTCCCCTGTGGCCTGGTGAGGCAGCCTCACCAGGAGAAAGTGATCAAATACCAGGCAATGGAGTCTGTATCAGAAATGCCCCCCACCCTGCAAACCCTTTACTAGGGTACCCACATGAAGCCTGAGCTGCCCATCTGCTACATCTGTATAGAGGGCCTTGGACCAGTGCATGCATGGTCTTTGGTTGTTGCTTCAGCCTGTACAAGCCCCTCTGGGCCCTGGTTGGTTCGCTCTGATAGTCTTCTTGTGGTGCTTCTGTCCCCTCCAGGTCCTACCATCCTTTCCCCCACTTTTCCAAAGGATTCCCTACGCTACACTCTATGTTTGGCTTTGAGTCTCAACATCTGTTTCAATCTGCTTCTGGGTTGAGCCTCTCAGAGGACAGATATGTTGGGCTCCTATGATGGCTCAGCCATTAAAGGCTAGGTTCACAACTAAAAATATAAGACTATCTTGTTTTAAAATTAGCATTCTAACTCTTTTTTCTAATATCATGGGTATAGTTATTAACTCCAAGAGGAAACTGAGTTAAGCAGCTATCTTAATTTCACCTGCACAACTTTCGACCAAAATACATGATAAGAGAACCATGCTTTTAATTAGAAGTATAAACTTCTGTGTAGGCAGATGACCTAAATTCTGTGGACAAAAAGTACATTTTTAATATCATACAACACTGAGGTCAAAATGTACAAGAAAGGCTTTCCTAATAAAGGCTACATAAGAAGAAAATGTGTTGGGCAAATAAACAATATTCAAATAAGTGGGGAGATAAGAGCTTGGCTTAGATGCAGGAGACACGAAAGCTAAGAATGTGCCTGATGATTTGGTCCCTTGCTGAGCTGTTGTGACCAAGGCCATTATCAAAACCTGGACAATGTAAAGCTAGGCCTTGAACTGGCTAGAAGTTCATCACGCTCCTAGAAATAAAAGGAAACCATAAAGGAACAACACCCTCTTTAAGTGACGGAAGAAATAACGTTAAAACTATATATTATAAAATCTTCTGTATCCTAGCACTCATTGGGAAAGAATAAATCTTGTCATTAATTTCAAAATTTGATAGATAGAAATATTACAATTCTAAATGAGTTACAATATGTAACTTCTTTATTAAGGAAAATATAGAGCAAGCAACTAATAATCCATCTACTTCAATACATACTTAGATACTATGTAAGCATACATAGAGAAAGGAACAAAGAGAACAGTATTTTATCATCCATCTTATTTGTTCCAATTTAGAAGATTATAATCTTAACAATTTTATGTTTTATCATTTTATATTATTGCTAATATAGTTTTAATAGTTCAGCATAATTTGCCCTATTTTATGTGACACAACAAAAGAGATAAACTGTTAATCATCTTCAAATTATATGATTTCCTATTAAGAAAAGGCATGAGATATTACATACCAGTTACTGACTGTGATTTTAGAAAGAAATTTTAAGTTAAAATATTGAATTATAACATGTATAAAATATGTGATTAAAATTCCATTTAGAAAAATGACTTTAAGACACTATGGATATAAAAGTGACTCTACAAAAGCATTTAACAGTAAAGATGTTAAAAACAAATAGAGAGCAGATGGCAAAAACATCAAGTAGAAAATATGAAACATTAATGAAAGACATTAAAAAGCCTAACTAAATAAGAGTCTCATAGATGTGGAGAGAATTGTTTTGACTTCTGGAAAGTATGAAATCTTGTCATGTTCACATGCAGATGCAATGAAATCTCAATCCAAATCATGTTTTGCCTTTTTCAAACAAGGTGAATAACCAAGCAGGGTTAAGCTAAGCTACATCTCAGGTTTGGTCTTGCCAGTGACCAACAGGAATATAATTGGCCAATGGGAAGGAATTCATGTCTTGTAAACCTAGCCAGTTCTCCATGTATCTTTTGGTACATGGAGAGTTTTGGTACATTTCCAAACCCATTATAATTCTTCGCTGCATTCTAAAAATCTATCCTTTCATGCACACAGTAAGTGCAGCTCCCACACTTCACTCAATAAGCTTCTTTCTGCAACAGATGGAAACCATCAAAGAAATTCACAACTGATCAAAATGCAGATAACAAATGAAGATAGGATGCCCAGCCCAAACTGATGTATTTACAACACAACTCCTATCCCTAAGCACCAGGGAGCATACCAAGAGAGGGGGCAGAAAGATTGTTAAAGCTGGAGATCCAGAAGATCTGGTGCAAGGTAATGTGTGTTATATATGAACATGAAATCTTGAGGACACAGTCACCTAAAACAGACGAGCACCTAGTCTGTTTCCCAGCTCTCTCCACTCCTCCTAATCTCCACCCCTGTTTCCTTCCCCATCCCCTCTCCTATCCAGTTCTCTCCCTCAGTACATGTCCAATGCCTACTTATTTCCCTTTCTGAGTGAGATTCAAGCATCCTTGCTTGGACCGTTGTAACTTGTTTCTTTGGATCTGTGGATTGCAGCATGGTTATCCTGTGCTTTATGGGTATTGTCCACATAAAATAAAGTACACACCACGCATGTCTTTTCGGGTGCGGGTTTCAGTTACCTCACTCGGGATGATTTTTTTTTCTAGTTCCATCCATTTCCTGCCAATTTCAAGATGTTCTTGTATTTAATAGCCAAGTAGTATTCCATTGTGTAAATGTACCACATTTTATTTATCCATTGTTTGGTTGAGACAACAAAAATCAGAGGTTGCATCTCTGGGATTTGACAGAAACTTGGGATAAATGAGGCTCCAGGAAGTCCCTGGGGAGTCACCTTAGCTGAGACTGCTTTAAGCAGAGGGTATGGAGCCTGAAGTACCACCTCTGGCAGCCAGCCTAGTGGAAAGAGAAGAATACCAACCCACCCAACAAACCCGTGACCCAGGATTTGTCCTGCCTACAAAATGAGCAGGGACAAAGACGGAGCAAAGATTGAGGGACTGACCAACCAAAGACTGGCCTTCTTGAAACTCATCCCATGGGAGATAACCAGTCCCTGACACTATTAAAGTTACTCTGATGTGCCTGTCGACAGGGGCCTGGCATAACTCCCATGAGAGTCTTCACCCAGAAGCTGATGGAAACAAAGGCAGAGACCCACAGCCAAACATCAGGCAGGGCTCTGAGAGTCCTATGGAAGAGTTGGAGGAATGGTTGAAGGGTTCTGGAGGGGTCAAGGACTCCACATGAAGTCCTACGGAGTAGCTAATGTGGGCCTATGGGGCACAGAGAGAACGAAACACCAACCAAAGAATATGCTTGGACTGGACCTAGGCCTGCTGTGCATATGTAACAGAAGTGCAGCTTGGTCTTCATGTGGGTCTCCAACAACTGGTGCATGGGCAGGGACTCTCTGACTCTGATGCTTCCCTTTGGATCCCATTTCCTAACATGGCTGCCTTTATGACCTTGGTGGAAAAGGATGCACCTAGTTCTGCAGCTACTTTAGGTGCCATGTGGGTTGGTACCCATGGAGAACCTCCCTTTTCTCTGAAGAGAGGAGAGAATGGAGGGCAGGGTTGTGCTAGAAGGGGAACTAGGAGAAAAGGGGGAGCTTCAATCATGATGCAAAGTGAATAAATAAATACTTTTTAACTAGCTTAATGATGACATCAGTTGACATATTAACCAGGATGGGAGAATCTCATGAGCCTCCATTCCTATATGAGGACAGCTACAGGCAACAAATCACAGCAAAGAAAGGAAAAATGTTTCTTGTCCAAGGAAAAGACTGACAGCTTATCAGATCACAAGTCATCAGCTCTAAAAACCTATACATATGAGCAACACTTAATGGACTCAGCAGGCTGTAGATATACATGTGTGCATGTGTGTGTGCAACAGTAATAATTGAAGAAATCATGACTTTGTGAAAGAGTGAGAAGAGTTTGGGAGTACTTGGAGGAGGGATAAGGTAGAGTTGAAATAGTGTATAAAAATAAGTGAAATAAAGGATGAAGTAATTCCAATATATATTCTAAATTATATACATATATATGTATTATATATATAATAAACTACTAATACCAAAGCTACCCAATGCCAATGCCCTTTCAGGAAGACAAACATGAGAAGATTCCTTGTTAGACACTAAGCATATTAGTCAGTGGTATCATTATCACCATGACAAAACAAATTAAGAAAGGAAGTATTTATCTCACTCATAATTTCAGAGAATATAATCCATCATATTGGACCCTCCATTGACCAGTTTGCTTCATGGTACACAGAGCAAGGTACAATACCAAAGCACACACCTTCAGTGAGCTCCTTTCTCCAGCTAGACAACCTTCCTACAATTCAACACCTTGAAATAATTCCATCCTATTTTGAATCCACAAAGTGATTAGCTTATTCATTAGACTAAAGCTGTCACGATCTAATCATTGACTCTGCAAATACTTTCATAGCACAAGCAAGGGTGTGCTTTACTAATCTCATAGGCATTTCTCAATGCAATCAAGCTGATAATTAAGATTCAGTATCACACCAGCATCATGAACAAATTCAACAGCTCTTCCTTGGGAATAAATAAATAGACCAGAGCAAAAGCAGAAGTGAGTGCAGAAATTTTCTAGTGAACAAATGGAGTATCTAGAGTTGAAAGTGTTGGATAACTACTGTTTCACAAGACACATAAGCAGAAATCGCAGGTTGTAAGGCATACAATTTTGAAAGGCACAATTTTTATATTTTTGAAGAAACTACCATTTGGCAAGTTAGTCTTGCAACATGACTGCCCCAGAGTGAGTTGAACAAGAACAACCCCATTAGACAAGACAAAGCAGATTTGGGAAAGCCTGTGTGGCCCCAATCCTACAAACAACTGCAGGCTACTAAGGAATGCTGAGAGCAGGAAAAATAGTCTTCTCTGGGGAAGAGCATACCAATTGGTTATTCAATACCAAATGGTTAGCCATGAAAAAATACACACAGTTACCATTCTATAGGCTGAAGAGGCTATATTTAGGAATATATATGTATATATACCTATGCATGCAATGACAATTTTTAAAAAGCAGCCATTAATTTGAAAGACAGCAAGAAGAATATATGGGAGGGTGTGGAGGCAGGAAAGGGAAGGGAAAAATAGTATGATTATATAATAACATTAAAAATAAAAGATGTATACAAATCAGTAGATCAAGGAAAAGAAGACATTTAAGAATTCTTAAGGGTTGGAGAGATGGCTCAGAGGTTAAGAGTACTGCTTGCTCTTCCCAGAGGTCCTGAATTCAATTCCCAGCAACCTCATGGTGGCTCAAGGCCATCTATGATGAGATGTGGTTCCCTCAGGTGTACATGAAGACAGAACACTGTATACATACCAAAATAAATAAATAAATCTTAAAAAAAGAATTTTGAAGGGCAAAGGGGATGGACATCGGGGAAAAAGAGACGGCAGGGAATGGGTCAGGAGCTTGCCATGGAGGGCCTCAGAAGGGCTCTGCCCTGCAGACTATCAAAGCAGATGCTGAGACTTGGGCAGAGTGCAGGGAATCTTATGAGGGGAGCGGGAAATAGTGAGATCTGGAGAGGACAGGAACTCCACAAGGAGAGCAACAGAACCAAGTGGTCTGAGCACAGGGGTCTTTCCAGAGACTGATGGTCCAACCAGGTACCATGCCTGAAGGTAGCCTAGGACACCTGCACAGGTGTGGCCCAAGGCAGTTCAGTGTCCAAGTGGGTTCCATAGTAATGGGAACAGGGACTGTCGCTGACATGAACTGATGGGCCTGCTTTCGATCACCTCCCTCTGAGGGGGGAGCAGCCTTACTGGGCCATAGAGGAAGGAAATGCAGCCACTCCTGATGAGACCTGATGGACTGGGATCAGAGGGAAGGAAGGGAGGACCTCCCCTATAGGTGGTCTTGGGGAGGGTCACAAGTGCAGAGGAGGGGGGAAGGGAAGGATTAGGATGGGAGGACGGAGGGAACTACAGGGGTGTATAGGGTGAATAAAGTGTAATTAATAAAGAATTTAATAAAAAGTGAAAAAACTATAAGATAATAGGTTGTCCTAAGCTAAATTATAATAAATAACTCAAAAGAGATATTGTAAATGGCAACACAGCTTTGAGTAGCAATTTATTAATCAGCCTACGTAAGAGTCTAAGTATATTTATATCCAAAACTTCAAAAGAATCTTGTATTTCATACAATTTAAATAAATGGCAGAATGAAATGAAGATGTATAGCACATACATTGGTTACTTTCTTCATTCCTAAGACATGAATAACTTAAGGGAGAAAGTTTATTTAGGCTCATATTTAGAGGCACAGCATGGTGGAGTTCTACATGCCAGAGGTATGCTTCTTTATTAAATGATCTTAACCATGTTAAAAATGAAGATTAACCATAACATTATGTATTCTTACATATCTGCATGTGTGCATTTGTGTATATACATATGTATGAGTACACAGACACACACACACATAGAAAGAGGCAAGAGACAAACACATGCCAGCATTCGGCACTCTCCACGAGAGTACAGTAACACCTAAAGCAAACAATTTGTTTGGTTAAACATGGAAGTAACCTAGATTATATTTAGTAAGGGTATAACTGATTAAAATAATATTAAAAATCAGATTATTGTTAAAGTGAAAATGGGTGAAATGAGCTATTTGAAAATGGACAGACCTGTTGAAAGAAAATAGTACCTCACCAAAAATATAGACAGTATTTTTATGTGTATCTAGTTTATAAATAGTAAAAAGAAAAACATGTCAACCATTTTATGCACATATATGTATGGTTTTCACACAAATTATTATGATCAATGAGAAAACAGAATGCTTAAGAAAGAAAATGTTTATTGCCAAGTGATAACTCTATTGTGTATTATCTTTTTATTTTAATTCTTTTCAATTTCTACATAGCTTTCTTTCATCTTGGCTTGCTATGAGAAACTTACAAACAGGTATAAAAATTTGATTTTCTTTGGTTTATTTTACTACTGTCATGTGAGGATATAATTTTTACATATTAGAGCTGTGGCTTCAGGGTTCCTGCCATTTCTATTATATTATGTTATTTTAAATAGTAAATACATCTCCAAATTTAAATATCATGTTAAAGAGAAAAATATCAATGGAGATTGTAATGATATGCAAATACTGTTAAGTCTTCCTGGAAGAATAAAATCCATGTTTTGTTTTATATAATTTTATTTTATTGTCCTTTAGGAAAGTATATAAATGGTAAACCACACTCAGGTACACAATCTGAAGGGAACAGTTTTCAATTATTGTCACAAAAATATTTTCCCATCTGCTTGGACAAATTGAATGAAAGTTTGTCTTTCAAGTGTTTTTAAAAAATATTTTATAATATCACATATTTCTAATAAGTAGAAAAATGTAGCATAATGAGGTAGATAATTAAAATGGGCATTATTAGTAAGCAAATCACTTTGGCTCCCTTTCAAATAACATAATATTTATAAATAACTTGTTCCTATTTAACTAGTAAAATCACTATTATTTATTGAGTTAGCCATGATGGCATTTATTTTTACTTCCTTTAAGTGCTATCATTTATTTTAGACAGTATCATATGCATGCAAGAATTTGCGCATTTGTACACAAACATGCAATTTCAAATGAACGTTTAGAAATCTGTTAAAATGAGATGAAAATGGAACAAAGGTATTTAGCTACAAGGAATTGGAAGACATGTCTTCACAATAAACTTTCTCTAATAAAGCAAGGATTCAGATGAAAAAGCTCCTGTGAAGAAGAAACATAGGAGCACATTAGTGATTTGAGCAAGCTGTAATCAAATGACCCCGTTCTTGACAAAGAAAATATGGGGCTTTGGAAATTTCTGGTAGAGTCAGATATAAAGTTATTCAGTTTCAGAAATAACTGTTGCCTTTAGAAATCACAAGTCTTAGCCACAGTTTACTGAGATTATCTGTTTTACCAGTGAATCTGAAGGTTTTAACTCTCAATGTTGGTATTCTAAAAAGTAATGTAGCAACTTTTAGTTTGGAGTGAGCTAAACAAACAAAAATTTTAATGAAATAAACATACACTTGGACATTCCTCTTCAGGGCTCTGTAGATTGTAATTGACATTACCAAGCTAAAGCAAGATTAGAAATAATAAACAAAAAATGGTGCCAAATTATAAAATTTGCCCTAACAGAACATTTCACAGACAGGTTTTCATTGTTGTGGGTCTGTTGATTCCCAGTAACCACTGGGCAGAAAGTGGTGAACTCAATCCACATTTCTAATCTTGCAACTTCCCATGTTTGAATAAAAATATAAATTCCTTGGGAAGAAACATCTGACAGGATCAGGTTAGAGAAAGTGTCTTTTCTTGGTTCATTTAACGAGACTAGGAAGAGTAACATTTATAATTTTTGGCTGATAAAGTAGACCAAATAAGAAGCATATGTATTCGACTAACATTAGAGAGAATGGAGTTGGGACCTCCTGATGTTGTGAATGTGTCTCCAGGAGCACAGGTGAGTCAAATGAGCTTTCAGGTGTGTCTGGTCTAAGCACATGACTAATCTGATTGTCAGAAAATGCACTGCATGATACTTGATGTCATAGCAGTAAGCATACTTTTTTAAAAATATGGTGTTTCTTTGAGTTTAGTCGTTTTCCAAGACTGTGAGTTGTTTAATAGTGGATAGGATGGTTCTTAGACACCTTAAAATGCACAGTTTATGTGTACTGGATTTACAGCCACACTATCATAATCCAAATGAGAGCTTTGGTTACTCTGCAGTGCCATGTCCATAATAAAGTTATTTAATTTCTTTTCTGAAGTTTCCCCATTAAGCTTTTGACCATTATCTGTGTATCAGGAGAAAGAAGGAGAAAAGCGATCACTAACTTCATTTATTTTTACATAATATACTTAGGTTCAGTTGAAATAGAACTATGAATGGACTCAATCATTTGATATGATTCTTCCAGTAATTGCTCTAAAATTATTAACAATTTTGATTTTTTTTATCTCTAGTATTTCTTTATCCTTTCACTTCCACCTAGTTTCAATCGCGGTACTGACTTTTCTCAAGCCTGAAATCATTTCAGTTCCTTTCCAAGTGAACAATGGCTTCTTTTTCTTCTGTCTTTCAGCTTTCACAATAGAGTCTGCAATGCTGGGGCCATCCCAGCCTCCATAGTTATGAGGCCAGCACTGGTGTCTTCCTTCATCATCCCCAAAGGGTTATCAACCTACTCTTTCTCTGCTTCAGGTACAAGTGTTTCTTCTGAACCAATTACCCTCCTATCTTTGTGCTCTAAAGAATCATTTTTTCACACCCAGCTATTTTTTCTCTTAGGGTAAGTTTTATGACTGGGTCATTTTGCTTATTTCTTCATGCTCTTCAATACTAGATTCTGCTGCCTTTACAGAGTTCTCAGCTTCACATATGATTTGACATTTAAATTTTCTTTTTCAATTCTGAGGCAGTTTTATTTACCTGCCGTTTGTGAAGTACCAGCAGGTCTCTTCAGTTCAAAAACAGGCTTATGTGTAACCTCTAAAAGAACTATAGTTGTATGTTGCAGGTTCAATGCCAATGATCTTGCCACTGAGATACCCAACTACAGTGTTTTGTCTTCACTTACCCAATTGTACCTGTAATGTGATGTGATGTATGTGTGTGTGCATGCACACATGTGTGTCTGTATAAACTTTCTCTAATAAAGCAAGGATTCAGATGAAAAAGCTCCTGTGAAGAAGAAACATACAAAATTCTATAATTTTGGTAATAATGTAGCAATAAAAGTACTTTGCTAATGACTAGAAACATTTTTCTCAATTAATATTGACCATTATGGGCTATATCTGAGGGAGGGTTTTAGGTCCTTTCCATGCAGCCTTGCCAGGCCACTGAAGAAGACAATGCAACTAGTCCCGATGAGATTTGATAGGCTAGGGTCAGATGGAAGGGGAGGAGGACCTCACCTATCAGTGGACTAGGAGAGGGGCATAGGGGGAGAAGAGGGAGGGAGGGTAAGGTTAGGAGGAGACAAGGAAGGGGATCACAGCCAGGGATACAAAGTGAATAAATTATAATGAATGATAATAATTTTTAAAAAAACGTGACCATCATGCAATTTATTGAAAGCAGCCTAATATTCTTTTGTCTTTGTAGCTACACTAAAGGCAATTGATAATTATATATACAGAAACCTTTTTTATGAAAATTGCTTTTAATTACTGTACTTCTGCCTTGCTACATGAAAGGTTGACACAATCATGATATCTAGAAAATAGGAATGCGTGTATGAAGGGATTTTGACCTAGTTGAAATGATTGTTCTTCTGCCATATGAATAGCTAGTGAAAAGAAACCATGGAAGTTCTGTAAACTCAATGCTGTCTGTGTTGGTGATGGGCTTGGAAAGGGATCTCACAGGTATGTGCGTATTGGGAGAAACTGCACTTTTCTGAAGTTGCTTTAAATCCCCTGGTACTATGAGTAGAATTCAAGACAGAGTAAAAGTATTTAATGGCATCCAAAACTATCTACCTACCACCCATTGAATATGAGCATAAATCCAAAACAGCATACATAATAGCTAGGATATAGCAAGGATAAGCCTTATTCAAGGCCAGCAGGCACGGTTTTCATCTAACCCATACCCTTGTTTGCCCTGTCATGATTGAAACGCGTTGACTGAAATGATATAACTTTCTGTCCAGCATAGTAAGATTCACTTTATGTAGGATTTAAGTGAACAAGAAGCAAAGTCATAATAGAAGTTATAATGCCTCCTTCATAACTTATTGGACACCCAGTGACTATGGCAACAGGAACACAGAATCATTGATAGTGGAGTTAAGTTTCTCCTTGGCTGTAATGTTTTACTTACCAGAATATATCACTATGCATTGTGATATACATAAGTAATAACATATTCATTTATTCTGTCTTTCTCTGTGGAGTCCTCCCTTTCAGTCTTCCATTGTTTTCTTCACAATTAAGAAGTGGCTTGCTGTTTATGTCCTCACTATACTAGAGCCACAATCCATTCAACCCCTAACATTATTCTGCACACTCATTGAAAAGAAGTGACTTTGCAGTTTGTAACAGACTCCTTTTTTATAAGAATCATTTTTACATCAGAGAGATGCAAATCAAAATGACCCTGATTTCATCTGACACTCATCAGAATGGCTAAGATAAAAACTCAAGTGACAACACATGCTGGAGAGGTTGTGGAGAAAGGGGAACCCTCCTCCATTGCTGGTGGGAATGTAAACTTGTACAACCACATTGGAAATCAATCTGGTGCTTTCTCAGACAATTAGGAACAGTGCTTCCTCAAGATCCAGCTACACCACTCCTAGGCATATATCCAAAAGATGTGCAAGTACACAACAAGGACATTTGCTCAACTATGTTTGTAGCACCTTTATTAGTAATAGCCAGAATCTGGAAGCAACTGAGATGTCCCTCAGTTGAGGAATGGGAATGGATATAGAACTTGTGATACTTTTATACAATGGAATACTACTCAGCAATTAAAAACAAGGAAATCATGAAAATTTCAGGCAAATGGTGGGACCTAGAAAAGATCATTCTGAGTGAGGTATCCCAGATGCAGAAAGACACACATGATATATACTCACTTATAAGTGGGTACTAGACCTATAAGATAGGATAAACGTACTAAAATCTGTACACCTAAAGAAGATAAACAAGAAAGAGAACCTGGGGTAAGATGATCAATCCTCACTTAGAAAGACAAATGGAATGGATATTGGAAATAGGAGAAAAGAAGTAACAAGACAGGATCCTACCACAGAGGGTCCTTGAAAGACTCTTCCTAGCAGTATATCAAAACAGATGCTGTGACTCATAACCAAACATTGAACAGAGTGCAGGGAATCATATGAAAGAAGGGGGAGTTAGTATAACCTGGAGAAGACAGGAGCTCCACAAGGACCAAATATATCTGGGCCCAGGGGTCTTTTCTACAACTATTTCTCCAACCAAGGACCAGGAACAGATATAACCTAGAGCCCCTGCCCAGATATACCCCATAGAAGCTCAGTATCCAAGTGGGTTCCCTAGTTAGGGGAACAGGGACTGTCTCAGACATGAACTCAATGGCTGGCTCTTTGACCTCCCCTCCCTCCTCCAAGGGAGGAGCAGCCTTGCTAGGCCACAGAAGAAGACATTGTAGCTAGCCCTGAAGAGATCTGATAAGCTAGGATCAAATGGAAGGGGAGGAGGACCTCCCCCATCAGTGAACTTAGAGAGGGCCAGGAAGAAGATGAGGGAAGGAGGATCGTATACAAAGTAAATAAACTGTAATTAATATTAAAATAATAAATAAAATAAAAGAATCATTTTTATAAGTTTATATAGCTATAGGTGGTCCTAACAATATTTTTCAATAAAAGAAATTTTGATCATGTAACTGTCCAATATTAAACACTACTAATTAGAACATGGGCTCTGCCTTCAAATTAATTCATAATATAATAGAAAGGTAAGCAAGTTAGCAAACTATTATAACATGATATAATATTTACTTGTAAAGAACACATAACTCCTATCAAAAGTGGAAAAATGATAACTAATAGAATATAAAAAACCTTAATGTTCAGACTTCCTTTGTTGTTTTTTAATTTAGTTCATTTGGTTTATTTGTGACAAGTTTTTAAGCGCAACCCAGGCTGAAATTGAATGTGCAGATATCTCCATGCATTAACCTCCATCCAGAGTACCGACATAGAGGTATGCCACTGGCTCAGTGGGAAAGTTTCTTGGAGAACAAGGTATCAGACATTTTTTTATGAGGATGGACAGGATATATCTTAGTAGTATGTATAAGAAGATAATCTAGGCAGCAAATCCAGGGCTTACACAGTTTATTTGACGGAACTGGTAAGCAATACTGCCTGTTGAGTCAGGTGTGAATCAAAGTGAGTCAGGAGAGACAGGTTGATGTGATATAATACAGAGACTTAGATTTATAGAATCTAGTGAGGTAGAAAAATGGAGGATCATAGGTAATAGATACTGAATTTTCTCTCCAGTAATAATATAGAATCATCACTGCTAAGGAGACTATGTCAAGAGAAAGAACTTTTAGAAGTAGTAAAAACTAAGTGAAGTCGTGAGTGTAGTCCAAATAGGAAAAAGACATGACTTTTTAAGCATACATACAGGCAGGCATAGAGACTAGACCCCAAGCACTCAGAGAGAAACTCAATCAAGAACTCCCTCACCGAAATATAATAGATTAGCGCCATGAGCTTGAACTTCAAGATTAAATAAATGTAAGAGAATTCATTTTTTATTGTTTAAGACTCCTAGTGTGAGTATTGTATTATAGTATCACAAATATAATGGGAAAATGGTCTCAAGGGGAAAAGTGACATGAACAGCCATATACCAAATGAAAAAAACTATCATTAAGTAGAGTAGACAGCAAGTTGTGTACAGAATAAGATGGACAGTAGGAAGATCACTGAGAGACTGTGATACTCAGTATATACTCAGTATCCAAATAACAAATGAGGATATGACCAAGACAGAATATCAACTACACATATTGCATTTGTTAGAACACCTGGTGTATTTTAGGTAACCTTTTAAAATTACAATGACAAATTTCTCTCTTACACTATGGTTTATTCCAAGAAGAATTTTAGATTAAATGCTCATTTTGTTTATAATCTGAATCTTCTTAATCAGGTATGTGAAAGCTGCGGTGTGTTGCAAAATGCTGAAGGAAAATAGAACAGCGAGGACATTACAATATCAGTCCTCATTGTGGTTAACTTCCCTTCCACAGGCTGCTGAGCTTATGCCTATTAGATTCATACTGGCAGAAACTGATGTGAGTTCCAATTTCAAGTATCAGAAGTGCTTGATCTCACTCTTGGTGTTTTAAATATGCAGGGAATCTTAAGATATTCTTCCATCACAGCAGATGCTCTTCTGTTGAGTGTAGAATCCTTCTCAGAGAAGGCTGGCAAGATTGATGTTCACAGTCAAAATAAGTTAACCAGGAAACAAAATCAACAAAACAGGAATCCCAACCTCAATGGGTTGACTGTGTGGCACCTTTGGGCTCTATTAAATCACTTTCTAGTTAGAGATTTAAATCTAAATACTAGTTTAGAAAACTACTCTGAAATTATTAGTATAATATTTTTACCCTTAAAGAAGGAATAGTTTGTAGTGTAAGAAGAAATAAAAGTTACAAATTTAAACCTAAATATCAATAACTTAGAAAGGAGTACTAATTTCATAGGCATAACCTAAATCCTCACAATAGTTTCTGGTGGCAGATGCTATCTCACAGGAAGAAGTCGGCTGAATTTGTCGTAGGAATCCTTTATTACACTGATTTCTGTTCCCTCTAATTCTACACTCTCCAGAACTTTTATTAAGAAGTCATGTTGTATTTTCAAGGCTCTTTTCTACATCTGTTAAGATGATCCTGTGAGTTTTATTTTAGGGACATTTATATGAGCTTTATTTATTGACTTATGCAGGTTGTACCAACGCTGTTCAGTTGACTTCTGAGCCTGCCGTTTCCTAGGGAGACTTTGGTGTCTTTCCCTAAAGATGAGGGGATTTCACCTCAAGAGGTTGCCTATAAATGTCCTTGAGCTAGAGATTGCTGACAAATGTAATTTTTGACAGGTTGCGGCCCTGTCCCTCATGGCAGCTGAAGAGCCAGTTGTGTCACTATTATGGACATTCTCCATCAATCGGTCATTTTCAGAAACAACAAGAAAGTACTATTTTGTGTGTATTCATCAATTAAATGCTTACATTTTGAAGTGAGCTCCAATAATAGCAATTATGCATTTATATTTTTTTTTAGAAAATATTGCAAAATATTGAGTTCTGTAAAAAATTATAACAATGAGGATTGAGGTAGATATAAAAGAAATTGAAGTGCTCAGTGACAGTTCAGGGGAGACTGAGACAAGAGTTCCATACAATGGTTTAGTAAAAGCTACTAAAACATTCTTTGGAAATAAACGGAGAAGAATATAAAGACTCACAGGATAAAATATAAAGCAAAGATATTTTGAATTACATGCTCTAATAAAACAAAATTAAGTATATTTAACTATGCACTTGGCATATATTTACCTCTCATGCCACATTGGAACACATCTTTAGAAACACCATTGTGATAGTTGAAACTCCAAATATTATACAAAGTGATACGAAGGACTCAATCAACAAACCAATCCCAAAATACACAATTTATTATTTAACATGGTTAAAACCTCAAAAAATGATGTGGAGTTTCACACAATTATAAACTGAAATATACACTAATATATAGATTTTAAAAACATGTAGGCACAATAAGATCAAAAGAGACTATAACCAAAATAATTTTAGATGTTCTTTTCATAGATGAGAGAATGGTACATATTTGTTAGATTATTTTTTTTTTCTGAATGGCCAACATACTGAAAGGAGGACTTGCCTCCTGTGGCATGTAGTACTTTACTAGGAAGAACAGTGTAATACAGTGTAAAGTGAAGAATCATTCGAAGATGATTCAGAATGTTTTACAGGAAATAAGAAGGGCATGCTTAAATTACTTATAAGAGAAAGTGTCCTAAAAGCAAGAGCAATTTAGCAATGGAATAGCTACCCAAAGAGGTCATAGAGGAAGCATCAATAAGACATTCCAAAGGAGATTAAACATAATTCTAAAGGGAGTAATATAAGTGCCTGGCAATAATATGCACCAGGTACAGAGGTCTAAATACAATGACCTGTCATTTTCCCCACAGCCCTTGCGTCTATGATTCACGTAAAATAATCATGAGAGCAAATAGAGATAAGGTACCCGTCAAAGAGAGGACACGATGAGACAAAATAAAACAGGACGACGGAAGTGGCATGGCAGCATGGAAGAAAACAATTCCATTTGGGATGAAGATCCTATGACGCATTCTGCTGCTCTCTCTACAGAAACTGGAAAGTTACTCCACCAAAAGCCCCATGATTTTAAAGAAAACGTCCTATGCATAACAGGAGCATAGTGTGACTTCAAATCACTGGAGGCATGCAAGGAACACATGAAAGAAAGTATAAGAAAGGAGTTTTCACAAAAGTTATTGAGACCTAATGCCCAATGTCTTCAGCTAATTACAGTACAACAATAATATGGTTGCAATCTAGAATCATGAATGTAAAAGACGAGGATACACTTATAGATACCAAATTGTCATAGGCTGGTTGGTATGAACAATTGTTTATAATAAAACTTAAGCAGATTTCTCATAATCCTGATGCCTGAGCAGGTGAAGATGAAACTGCTGGTACTTACAGAACAGAAAAGGCACACGGATCTTATGGGTGTTTTTCAGGGGCTCCATTCCCACTAAAAGCATCCTCCGTAACCTAAGGCCCTGCCCCAGCCTCACAGTAACTGTGCATATATCAACACTAAATATTTGCTATTGGGGTGGGAACATCCTGATAAAACTCTGTAAATATTTCACTGGGTGTAGAATTGGATTGTTATACCTTTTTATCATTACTTGTATATACAAAACAAAAGAAAACAAAACAACCTCTAGAAACACTGATTTTTATCAGTCTATTAGGAGCAAATAAGTGAGAATCTAGTCATCCAGCTGGGCTGTTTCACCCAAATTCTATTTTTTTTTATTTTCTCTACTCAAAAAAATATATGTTTTATGAGCAATGGTATGGATATCTTATTTGAGTTGATATGTGATACAAAGTAAAAGTATTCATCTGTATTTAAAACAGAATGAAGGGAAGTTCTGACTTCAAAATATTAACAAATATTTTTTACTTGCTTTTTTAATTTTTAAACTTATTTATTTAAATTTTTATTATTTTATATTAGTCACAGTTTATTTACTTTGTATCCCAGCTGTATCCCCCTTCCTCATTCCCTCCCAATCCCACCTCCTCTCCCCCATATGCTCCCTGCCCCTCTCTAAATCCACTGATATGGGAGGTCCTCCTCACCTTCCATCTGACCCTAGCTTATCAGGTCTCTTCAGGACTGATTGCAATGTCTTCCTCAGACATTGCAAGGCTTCTCCTCCCTTGGGGGGTGGGGAGGTAAAAGAGCCACCCATTGGGTTCATGTCAGAGACAGTCCTTGTTCTGCTTACTAGGGTAGCCCATGATAGTTCATGGGCTACCATATCCAAGCAGGGGTTCTAGGTTATATCCATGTATGGTCGTTGGTTAGAGAAACAGTCTCAGAAAAGACCCCAGTGCCCAGATATATTATATTTTCTTAATTACAGTTTATTCACTTTGCATTCCATCTGTAGCCCCCTCCCTAGTCCCCTCCTAATCCCATGCTCACTTCCTTATCTCCTTCCATGCCCCTCCCCCAGTACGCTGAGGTCCTCCTCCCCTTCCCTCTGACCCTAACCTGTCAGCTCTCCACAGGACTGACTGCATTGTCTTCCTCTGTGGTCTGCTACCCCATCAAGGGGAGGTGATCAAAGAGCAGGCCCCTGAGTTTATATCAGAGACCGTCCCTGTTCCCATTACTAGGAAACCCACTTGGGGACTGAGCTGTTGTGAGCAAAGGTTCTAGGTCATATCCATGAATGGTCCTTGTTTGGAGTATCAGTCTCAGAAAAGACCAATATTAACAAATATTAACACTTCAGAAGAAATATGCAGACTGAGGGTAGTAAAAATAGAAATTTAATCTTTTTTTGCTTCTTTGCTTGCTGTTTGTTTTAATGTTTCTCTATTCTCTCAGAGAATCATCCTGAACACAGCTTTGCCTCCCTTTCTTCCTTCCAGTCTACCCGGACATGCTCTGCTCTTACATTTAACCTTCAGAAAAGAACAGGCCTCCCAGTGATATCAATTGACCATGCCATAACAAGATGCAAAAAGACTACACATAAACCTTTGTATCAAGGCTGGACAAGGCAACTCACTAGGAGGAAAAGGTCCCACAAGAAGGCAAAAGAATCAGAGTCAATCCTTCTTCCCATGTTAGGAGTCCAACAAAAATAGAAAGATAAATGCAAAGATCAGTCAACAAATGGTTTTCCTAGTAAGTGGAACAGGGGTTGTCTCTGACATGAACTCAGTGGCTGGCTCTTTAATCACCTCCCCTTGATGGGGGAACAACTTTACCAGGCCACAGAGAAAGACAATGCAGAGAGACTTCATGAGACCTGATAGGCTAGGGTTAGAAGGAGGGGAGGAGGACCGTACCTATCAGTGGGCAGGAGGGAGGCATGGGAGAAGAAGAGGGAGGAAGGGTGTGATTGGGAGGGAATGATGGAGGGAGCTACAGCTGGGAGAAAAAATGAATACATTGTATTTAATAAAAAATCAATGAATAAAAATGCAAAGAAAGCAATATAATTTTAACACATTAGAGAATTGGGAAAATAGCACAAGTTCAGTTTCTTCCCCTCCAAGATCTACTTCTTTATTATCTAATGTTCATATCCTAATGCAGCTGCTTCATGAGGAATTGGGTTTCTTGGGGCTGGATACTCAGTTGGAAAGTGCTTGATATACAAACTTGAGGAGCTGAGAGTGATTCTCAGAATCCACATTAGAAAGTATAGATTGGGCCTCCCCCTCTTCTATCTGATCCTATCCTGTCAGGTCTCACCAAGGCTGGCTGCATCATCTTCCTCTAGGGAAGGGGCATAGGAGGAGGAGAGAGAGGGTCTGTGGGATAAGGAGGAGATGAGGGAGGAGCTACAGCAGGGCTACAAAGTGAATACATTGTAATAAACACATTGTAATAAATAAATACATTTTTAAAGATATAAAATTAAATAAAAATTTAAAAAAAAGGATGGCTAGATTGGTGGCTCACACCTACAATTTCAGCACAAGTGAGGAACAGGCAAGAGGGTCCCTGGGTGACAGGCAGCCTCTGATGTCCATGACAGTCAGAAACCCTATCTCAGTATACCAGTGGACCGATTCTGAGAATACACCAGAGACTATCCTTTGGCCTTCACACATTTTAAGCACACATGCCTACATGATTTTCTCTCTCGCTCTCTCTCTCTCTCTCTCTCTCTCTCTCTCTTTCTCTCTCTCTCTCTCTCTCTCTCTCACACACACACACACACACACACGCATGCACACACAATTATTTTTCTATTCCATTTTATATCACACCTGGAATAAAATACCCAGAAGAATGTTGTTAATTCTTTAGAAGAAAGAATAAAAATTGTTCAGGGGGTTTTAAGTTCAAATGTTTTTAAGCTATGAGATTCTTATGGATACGCCTGGGATTCAAAGTACCCAACCTGTGATTGAGATAAAAATAAATAAATTAAAAAAAAGATTCTTATGGAATTCACCATTTTTATTTTATTGAACAAAGATTTTTGGGAATCTCTTGTATTTCCTTGCCACAGATAAAAGATAAATAAGAAAAAAGACCCAATAATTATACCATGTGTTTTCCAATTTATCATTTTTATTCCATTCTATAGAGCATTTCCCATTATGGGGGCTATAGATTTTGTTCTTGGCTCTGGTTAAGATTAAGCTTATAAGTACTATATTTTCCCATTTTAATTAAAAGGAACAGTTGAACAGTGTTGGGCAGAGGCATAAAAGAGGAAAGAGTAGGATATGTTCACAGAAATTCTTCTTACAATGTGATACTTTAAGACTCATTTTAACCATCTCTGTTAAATTCTGTGTGTAGCTTAAAAGACCAAAAATAGGACCACAGGTTAGTCACCATAGAGAAAATAACACCATGATCACTTTATTTGCAGTGATTTAAGGGAATAAGTGGTTGTGTGATGCTTTGGCTATGATCACAGAACATTTACATTTATTCCATTTGTTTTAATCTTAAACTTAAAAATTAATGTTAGTACTTAGTTATGTTAATGGACAGTTTAAAATGATAGATATAAACATTTTCAAGGAAGTCAAACACTGAATGATGAATTTACTAACACCTGAGTTTACTCCTCACTGACGATTCATACTCACCAGGGACAACATATTCCTTATGATGGAGGAGTGTGTTAACATAATCACCAGCCATCTGCTCTGTCTTCTTCTGGAAGCATCTCATCACTGTGGATAATAGTAATTTGAACATGTGATTTTATTTTCCCTTTACTGTATATCTATAAGATTAAGATGGTAAAATAATTCACAAAAGATATATACCATTAAGGCAGATTAAGCAAATTACCAGCAAATGGATGCTATGATGAATTCATGTTTGCTGCTGTTGTTCTTTTTGAGACAGGACCTTTCTATTATGTAGCTCTGGCTGTACTGGAACTGTATATTTTGACAAGGCTGGCCTCAAACTCACAGAGTTCTGTCTGCCTCTCACACCCAAGTCCTGGGATTAAAGGTGTGTGCTGCTATGCCCAGTTCTAGGATAAATTTCAAGGCTGAATTTTGTATTCCAAATGCTTATACTGAAATCCTAACAAATTTAAAATTATGAGTCTGCTTGTGGATATGATCTCTAAAAGTAATGAAATTTAAAAACATAATTGGGGACTCTTCTAATCAAACATGACTAATGCAGCTACAAAAAGAAATTAAAACACAGATATATATCAAGGGTAATTCAACCATCTACACAAAAATAAAGTGACTTCAGGAGAGGCCAACACAACCAATGAATTTCTATGGCATAGCCATATTTCTGCCTGAGGTGAGCATATTCTAGATAGTTCTGACTTCTATAAGAAAAATGAATTAAAATCAAACAAAATGGTTTTGAGTTTAAATACATTTTCATACTGTTCTTGATCCCTTGGAAATTTAAATCATGACCCAATAGAGACACCAAAGTGTGTTGATAAACATTGACCTCATTTGGTGACCCTTTAATATAGGACTGAACATGGCCTCAACTTTTGGATTTGTGTTGTGAATACAGTGTAGGAGACATAAGCTGCATCTGACCCGTAGATAACAACAGGGAACCTTTAGTTTCAGAAATTCTTGGAATAGTGGCTTTCCCTTCTTGCTATCGTCAAATAAATATGTAGGATAATATTTTACTTCTTAAGTTCGTTGTGAAGCAGGCACACTTATATAACACCAACACTTATATAACAGAGTACACACATTTAATTTTTTTCCATGATGTCCTTTAAATCAAAGGGAGAGTAATTCTCACCATTTTTCCTCCCAGGATGAAAGGGAAGATCTCCCTGCAAACAGCACCACTTCCACCACTTTTTAATGAACAGTTTCTATTCATTGTATCTGTGATGTGGCTGAGAGGCTGAATAATTCTGTCATTACCATGATAAAGAATTGTATTGGCTGTGCATTGTCTGACTCTCTCCTTAAGAATAAGATATCTCCTGCATCTGGTTTCTCAACATACACTTTCAATATATGATCATGTTACACATACTTACAAGACAAATTGAAAACAAATTCAGCACACCATGAGGCATTAAATGTATATATGAAGAAGCTTTTTACATCCTAAGTAAGAGAATTCTTTCTTACCACCAAGGGTAAACATTAAGATGGGATTTTATAACACATGATGCTGAAATACACATAATATTTTTAATGCTGGACATGACATGTTCATTGCACCCATAAACCCTTAACAGCCTTGGGTGCTTGCATAAGACCTGAACAAAATCAAGCTGGTAAAGTGGAGCGTGGTTAGCGGAGGTGCTTAAGAGGCCCTACCTCTAGTTGAGGAGCTTTTGGCAGCTGATGACTGCTTGCACAAGAAGAGTCAGTTTTCTTTACTGCTGGGACCCGTGGTATGTTTCCCTGGCCCTAAAGATGGTCATGTACCCATGTTCATAGGACAGAACCAATTAAAATCAGTCTTTTATAAAAATAAACAAATAGCAAGAGGAGTACAGGAAGTTCAGAAGGTGGGTTCAGGAATGAACAGGAAGGAATACCCGATGATAGCATGTGCTTAAAATGCACCGCATATATGAATAAATTCTCAGAGAATAAATAAATGAAAGTGCTCAGAAAAATACTCGGACCAAGACAATTGGCTAATATTTTTACTACGTGAATCACACTGTGACCTGGGTGTCCTGTGGTTTTTAAGAAAAATTTTTGAAACTTGTAGTTGTGGGTTTTTTTTTTTTCAGTTTGTGTACACTCACTCCAAACTGTAGTTATTCAGAGTCATGGATGAGCCATGGAAATTATTAACAATTTAGTATTTTGTGTGTATTTAGTGGTTGCTTTGCACTGAGAGAAAAGCTTTGGGGGTGATTAAATCATAATTCTATTTGGGAGAAACAGGAGAAAAGGTGCACAGTTTTTCAGCTTTTACCCTTAAATTATAATTTCAAGATATTTAAACATATGGTATCTTGTGGTTGATGTGTTTCCCCTGCCCAACATTATTGTTTATTCTTTAATGCCTTTTCATTTGGACATAATAGCTTGTACTTCAGATTTTGGTTGCTATCTTGCCAAAATAAGTGTTAGTTTATTTCAAGCTTAATCTTCTCCCCCACTTGCCTTATTTAAAGAAAGAGTTAAAATTAAAAAAATCACACTGTGAAGTGAAAGAAAATCTAGTTACAGAGTAATGTGTGTGTGTGTTTGTGCACTAAAACATTTGGAAAGGTACCTGGATCTCCTCACCGTCTTTATGTGGGCATTTGCAAATGTATGGCTAACGTTGCCTTTAGGACTCAGTTTCTTTGAACTTCAACAACTTAATGTGTCAAATGCAGATCTCTGGGTTCAAATTTGGTTCCATATTTTCACACTCTGTTTATGTAAAGGCAGTTCAATTGTCTGTGTGTGTGTGTGTGTGTGTGTGTGTGTTTGTGTGTGTAAGACAGGGGAAAGTAGAAAGAATAGGTAGTACATAACTTTTAAATGCTAGATCCCTAATCACTAGTCTTTTCACTTATTCTCATACGTGATGATTCTTTTATGTAAGGTCCAACTCTTTTATGTGAGATTCTGTAATGAACAAAATGAGCACATTATTAGATGTTTTAACATGGCGTGTAAAATGGTCTAAAAATGATGGCATCAGAATGGAGAGAATAATAAATAATAGAGTCGATGAGATGTCTCACCAGGAAAAGGACTTGCGGTCAAGCCTGGTGACCTGAATACTTTCCCTGAGACACAGATGATAAAAGAATGAATTCATTTCTACAAATTGTTTTCAAACTCCACATGCACACAGTACATAGTCACACATGCGTCCACGAACACATTCACACTCTCTCACACACTAAATAAATAAAATTTAAAATGTAAGAGAAAATAATCATCAGTATCTGAGAACTCTAAAATGTTTTAGATGTGTTTTAGGAATGAAATGTTCCTACTTGGAATCCCAAATGTTCCTGCTCAGAATCTTACAAGCAATAAGATTATGCTGTATGGTTTGTGTGTGGTAGGAGAGCTCTACAATCTGAGCCATTGGGAGTTTGCAGCAGAGCTACTTATGGCTTAACTGCCCAGAGTTCAACACTAGTTCAAGAATAGGGAGATGTCTTCTGAAAAAGAAGAATACATTATCCTTGACCAAGATGGATTTAAAGTAATTACAAAATTAGCAGTAATTGTGCATGTAAAAAAAAAACAAAAAGCAAGTAATGAAGCGATGATAAAACTTGCACATCTAGACTTTCTCTCTAACCATACACTGTGTGTCATATGTTATAACTTGGTATTTATTATGGGTCTCAGAAAATTCATACCTCGTAATGGTAGGAATTAACAGGAAATGTAATTTGTAAGTCACCCACCACCCTTCTTGGATTTACTTTTAAATGAATGCTAATCTATTGCTTTATTGATTACTATGGAAAATCTAAGTATCACTATTACTTTAAAGACAACCCCAAGGCCTCAGAATGGGTGGACTTGTGCCTTATTGATAAGACTCTCGATAATAAAACTATTCAGATGTGCAATGTGTCAAACGTCTTTGCTTCTTGCCTATATTATTGCATTAATAGACAAAAATCCACACAGACAATAGAACAGACCTGCTTGTGTGTTTATTGCTTTGTCTTTGGGATTGTAGCCTTTGTCTTATAGCAACAATGCAGTCACAGATGAAGGAAGAAAGTATCACGTGGGCGTGGAGTGCTTACTTGCTACAAATAAACAAACCAATTTTAGTCAAATAAAACTGACCTAACTCTGTGCTAAGATCCCAGACTTAATAGCTACTCCAATTTTCTCTGACATTTAAAAATTACAGAAAAGGAAAATTCTTAAATGTCACCATCCTCAGAATTTTTTCAAGTTTTGCTACTGAATTCCTAACTCCTCCTCTGGTACCCACCCTGAAGTAGCCTATAGTCATACAAAGCACCTGTGAATGTGGCATTCAGTAGATAAGCAAGAGGAGACACCGTTGACATGGTGCTGAGGGTGTAGAGGCCCAGTTTATGCCTCTCCACCATGTTCCAGTCTCTAAGCTGCTCCATGGAATCCTCACCATGGCTGTGTATTTTAAATGTGGAGTTGACGACATGAGAAAGTCTGAGTGATGGGTACAAGAGTTCTGTTCCCCCACATTCATTTTTCCACAATTCACCTTTGGAAATCAAGTTTTGGCTACTGCCATTGTGGCACATTTGCCTTTCTCCTTTCTGGTTTCAACAAGAGCTAAAATCGCAGTGATGCTAGTGATAAACAAGTAGTGGCGAACGAACAAACCAACCAAACAAACAAACAACTAAAAAAAAAAACTAAAAGAAAATGAGAGAGAAAAAGGAAAGAAAGGAGCCAGAAAAGACAGAAGAGGAGGAGAAATAGGAAGGGGGAAAGGAATGTAACCTGGATAGAGTACCTCTTATAGGACAACATTCTGGGATCATATACAAAACAGGAATACCCTGCTGGGATGGCTTCCTTAGTCCTGTTTTGCATATAAGTAACAGTTGTTGGGGCTCAGAGAGCTGAACATCTTACCTGCCATGGTACAGTAGCTAGTCAGTGACAGAACTGGGTTCGTGCCCACGCTCTATCTCTCTCAGGCACATTTAGTCACTGTATGTATGTGACTCCCAAAAGCTGCAGTGTCAAGTCTATTAAAAGTGGATTTACAATGAGGAAAATTTACATATCTGTTCTTTAACCTGAAAGGACTACCTTATTCCACATGATTTGTGGAATGCCTATGAGCATGATTTCTTTAAATCAACCCTTGCTAGTTTCATGTAAAAGTACTCTAGTAGAGACAGATGTATGCAGTAGCTTCATTTGGAGTTTAGTGAATTCATTTCTCATAAACTTCTTTTGTAAAATGATAAAATAAAGACTTCATTCAGTATATTCTACCATCAATATCCATGCGTTTTCTTGAATGTGATATATATATATATATATGTGTGTGTGTGTGTGTGTGCCTTTAATTTTTTGTGTGTGCATGTGAGAACATGACTGTGAATGTAGACAATAACAAAAAACACACACTGCATGTTATTATTGTTGGACAATACCTCCATTCACTCCATTCACTTACTCGGTTCTACCTACTCAGGAATCCTACTGATTCTGTTTTCAGTTTTATCACTTCTTGACTGGCAACAAAAGGAACTTTATTTTCTTCTAGTTTCCTTATTTCAGAAATATAATAATTATCATTATAGAGAGTATTAGGTAATATTATAAAAAGACTAAATTGAGACTAAAACCCAAAACCTTATTTTCTAGCCAGTGAAAACAACACATTATTAAAGGAACATTTTATCTTAATTTTTAAAATATTGCCTAATCAAATAATCTAGAGAGCCCTGATTTGAGGGTGACCCTTTAACGTACTCAAAGGATTTTATATTGGCTTGTCAGAGGCAGATGAACTTATGCTCTGTAAATTCCACTATAATTGTGCCCATTCTCAGATTTTGCTTCAGTTTGGTTGTTAGCTATAAAATTACTGATAAGTAATAAAACGCAGGTCAAAAGTATTAAAACCTTGTTGCGAATATCACCAAATCATAACAAGAAAACATCAGCTAAAAGCTATAATTCCTAGCATTTACCTGTAAAATATGGCTTAACTAGCAGGACTTTTTTTCTCCTTCTTGGTATGGCTTAATAAGATTTTATATTTTTCTGGTAGCTGGCAATCTAAATGAAAAGAAATGTTTCTAAGATCTACTTTGGTAAATCTCACTTGAGAGTAAATTATCTGTAATTATTAAATATTCATAGAGGGTTTGGGCCATCTTATTTCTGTCTGGCAAGGAACTGCATGCCACAGAACCACGTGTCTCTAAAGTATAATGCAGGAAGATGAATACCTGTAATCCTCACCGTGGCTAATTCTTCCTAATCCATTGCCTTTCTTTAAAATGAAACCATTGTGATCTTATTTATGATGTTTTGAGGGTCCATAGAAATTTTACAAACATTCTCTGACTCATAGTTTTATCTGAAGCTGAAATCCTCCTGCCTCAGTCAAAACAAACAGGCAGAGAAGGAACCATAGGACAGGGCTTGTCCAGTCACTGATTGCCACGCTGCAGCAATCAGCCCAGCCTTGGTTCCCACCATATTACAACTCCTAAAGTTTATCCCACTAAATAAGTGTCCCACCCTCCCCCTTCAGCTTGACATATTGCCAAATTCATGGCCCAGAATCCTCAACATTAAATGCACATGACACTTGGATCAAAGAGATGGTTTCAGATGTTACTTGAAAAAGTTCCTGAAATCAAAAAAGGTTCACAAATACCTAATAGCAGAAAGTAGAGTAGTCTGTTTTCCCAAAGGCTTCGGAGAATTGTTTAGTAAAACAATACTCACCACGGCTCATTGAAAAAAGTGTATACACTGGCAAAATTGCAAGAATGTTTTTGTCATTAAATTGTTATCTGTAGAATATCATGTAAGGTTAATATTTCACAGAACCCATCTAGGAAACACTGAAATAAGTCATGTGACATCACTACTGTGTGTGCTTTTAAATATGGGAGACAGGCAAAGAGTTGGTAGAGGAAAGCTGCTTTGTCTGAAGCAATTTAGTCAGTTTGAAACTTTCTAATTGAAACTTCAATTAGGAAACTTGAAAGTGTTGTTAGACAAATACCTGATGAGAGATGAACATTTTCTTAGAAAGAATACTTACTCCAGGATGATGTGACTAATGACTGCTTTATAGCAGTCAGGTCACTGAGATATTGACAGGTTGAATAAAATGTTCTACCATCCATTTCTGACTTTGAGTCCTGTTGCTCTAAGGATGTAGTTTATACCAATATTTCCCTGTGGAGAAGCATGAAGACAACACTGGTATTATGCATGTCTCTTAGAGATGCTTATTACAGTGTCAAAATGAAATACTTTCTTGTTGTCTCTGAAAATAAGATTTAGTGGCACTTTGGATTAAATGATGTATTGCCTCAAAATTCATATGCTGAAATTCTAACCACCAATCTAATAGTATCAGGAAGTAAGAAAAGATAGTTTATGAGTGTGGACCAGTTATGCATTGGATTAGTGTCCTTATAAACATATTATAGAGATGATTTTCTCTGTGTGTGCCATGTGAGAATACAAGAAGACTGTTGGCTATAAACCAGGAAAAGGGCCTTCGCCAAGCATGTTGGTACGCTGACCTCAAGCTCTTATTTTACAGAAGTTCCAGAAAAAAGTATGTCTTAAATGACCCTATCCATAATATTCAATCATAGAAACTTCAGCTAATAAAAAGTGTTTCACAATACAAATTTTAAAAAAGCACAGAGCACATTTATTCATACGAATTAATGGGGAGAAATTCTTTCATATGTGGTGTAGCAACTAAAAAATATATCATTTCAAAAAACTGGAAAGTTGGAGCCTTTTCAAATATCATTGATTAATAAATTACATTTCTTAATAAGGTCTTCTCAAATTAAGTGTTGTTGATGGTTACATAATTTTATGTCAGATATACAGACACATATATTAAATGCCTTTACCCAAAATGAGCCCATGAACTTTCAGCATTTGCTTTTTAATATTTATAAATTTTCAGTGTGAAATCCCTATTCTAATCTTTTGTGGTAGAAAACAATAATCTATAGCATCTTGGTCCTTCACAAGTCTTTCTTTTTCTCTGTGACTACAAGCTACTCTCAAGAGGATGTCACAGTCCATTGTCTCTTCCCAGCACTTTCATGAAGAAATCAAAAGACAATGTTATACAGAACTTTTTGAAGATACTATTCTGGCAGTTTTCCACAAGTCCATAATATGAGAAGACTTATTAGTCCTTATGCACAAGCAGGTGGTACTTTATTGTGTAGTGTTCTGTGCTTAGACTTTCTGATTAATGATTTTTCTACAATAGGTCTCAGTCCTTATTATTCCTTGAAATTCAGTGTGAGAATAATTGTTCCTTCTGTCCTGATAGAGATTATTTATATTATATTTTTAATAGGGTAATGTAAAAGGTTAAAAAGGCATAAGCATATGTTCATATACCCAATTATGTAAGTTATTTTATTACTTGTGTAAGTACTAGTAAGGGATGATAACCTCCAATGTTTTTCCCTCATATGTGGTGTTGAAAAGGGATCTGGAACTAAAGAATGGGACCAGTTATTTAGCATTGAATATTTCCATCATGGGATAACACCTATTGGCCAGGAGCCATTGCCTTTATCATATACATTGTCACTTATCTACCTCATCTCTTTCTTCTTGGATATGGCCAATTGTTTAGTTCATTTAACTATCCTCTAGTCTCTCTCCAAAGCACTTAGGGAATCACTAGTCATCTGTAGTACACAGTACAGAGGAAAATGAATGGAAGCAGCTCATGTACTAGTGACTGCATATGAAGAATCATGTTTTCCCACATCAGAATGCAATACAGATGTGGTCTTTTTAGCTTTTTAAGGACTGACTGGATGATTCTTATCAGTCTGCACAAAGCTTTCCACCCTTCATGCTTACACTTCACTTCACCCCAACCAAGAATTAAGTCACTACCAAGTCAATAGTTGAATGAAAAGAACAATTCTTGTCCTGTTACTTGTTTTCTCCTACATCCAATGTCCATCCCATTTGTCTAAGTGAGGATTAATCCTCTTACCCCAGGTCCTCTTTCTTGTTTATCTTCTTTAGGTGTATAAATTTCAGTATGTTTATCCTATCTTCTAAGTCTATATAAGTGAATGTCTTTCTGCTTTTGGGATACCTCACTCAGGATGACCATTTCCAGGTCCCACCATTTGCCTGCAAATTTCACTACCACAGAGGGCCTCGGAAAGACTCTACCTAGCAGTGTATCAGAACAAATATTAAGACACATAGCCAACCCTTTGGCAGAGTGCAGGGAAGCACATGAAAGAAGGGGAGTTAGTATGACCTGGAGAGGACAGGAGCTCTGCAAGGACCAAATATATCAGGGCACAGGGGTCTTTTATGAGACTATTTCTCCAACCAAGGACCATGTATGGATATAACCTAGAACCCCTGCTTGAATGTAGCAAATGGTAACTCAATATCCAAGTGGGTACCCTAGTAAGGGGAACAGGGACTATTTCAGACATGAACTCAATGGCTGGCTCTTTGACATCCCTGCTCCCCAAGGGAGGAGCAACCTTGCTAGTCCACAGAAGAGGACATTGCAGCCAGTCCTGAAGAGACCTGATAAGCTAGAGTTAGATGGAAGGGGTGGAGGTCCTCCCCTATCAGTGGACTTGGAAAGGGGCAGGAAGGAGATGAGGGAGAGATGGGGGGATAGGGAGAGAATGCGGGAGGGGGCTACGGCTGTGATACAAAGTACATAACCTATGATTAATATAAAACAAAAATGTTAATAAAAAAGGAAAAGAACAATTCTTAGCTCATAGGCCAAATTTATTCATTGATTTGGTAGTTATTCAAAAGAGCTCAAATGGTACATTAATCCAAGGAAAGCCCAGCACTGGAGAGACTTTGGAGTTTCTCCTTGATGCTTATATTCTCTGGAATGATTTTTTTTCGTTGTTTCTTTTTTTAAATTTTTTCACAATTTATTTGTTATATATGCAGATTGAAGACCTCTCCCTCAAATCCACCCAATCTCATCCTCCTTTCTACTTTCCCCCTTCCTCTTTTCCTAGTCTACTAAAAGGGGGAGTTCTCTATTATCTGCCCATAACTCATCAGGTCTCATCAGGACTGCCTGGATCCTCCTCCTCTGTGACCTGGCAAGGCTGCATTGCCAGGGTCAAGTGATCAAAGAGAAGAAAATGGAGTTCATGACAGAGGCAGCCTTTGCTTGCCTTACCTGGGGATCCACATGGAGACTGAGCGATCTGTCGGCTACATCTGAGCAAGACCTCTAGGTCTTCTCATGCACAGTCCTTGGTTGGTGTATCCATCTCTGCAGGACTCCCTAGGCTCAGATTTTTTTAGCTTTGTTGATCGACTGAGGAATCTATCTTGGAATGAATATTTTTTTAAAGGCTATGTGAAAATACTTTGAAAAGTACACCAAACCATATATGTGATATTCAGAATTCCCTGACCTCTGTGAACTTCACATAACATCAAGTGCTAAATTACTATGCAATAATTTTCTATATTTTGATATCCTTTATATTTACTTTCAGATATATCAGACCCTTTAAGTCATAGGAGAACCAAAGTTTCATACATTTTATATAGAATTTTAATTGCAAACTAACAAGTTGATAGTAAAACTTATCTTCTAAGCTATTTCTTTTAAACAATATTATTTAAAGTTACAAAGAATTATTTTGAGTGATATTTTATCTAAAATGGTCAAAACACTTTCATCTATATCTATGTTTTTTATTGAATAATTTCAAGTGAACAGAAAATTAAAAAATCATTTATATGTTTGCTTCATTATTTCTTTCCACTGATAATCAGGCTCCATATAGTCTATATGTTCAGTTTATTTTTTCTATCACTCAGGAAAAACAGAATGTGTTTGGCTGCATTTGTAAGTTAAGTATTTTTCTACTCACAAATAACTAGTGAATGAAGAGGTAAGCTGTCATGAGGATATCTCATTTTAAATATACAATTTTATGAGTGGTTATTTGGAATATATGTAATGATTAACATGCTTACACAAAGACATGAAATATTTCCATGTCCCTTATACTTACCTGGTTAATAGATAGATGCTAAGTGACTGTTTATGATTCTGGACTGAAACTTACCAGACTGTACAGAATACAAAGAAATGTCAACAGTGATAAGAATCTGTCATCCACCAAAGAAAAATACCCAGATTTAAAAATAGAGGTCACAACAGTCATTACATATAGAAATAAAAGAACTATAAATGTGTATGAGTTGCCCTAGTAAAATGTATAAAAACAAATACTTAGGATTTTTCTTATATTTGAGAGGGAGAAGTAGGCATCTGCATGAATAAGCATAGAAGCTAAGATTAAAATGCCCTAGTACAGAGATAGGAAAAACAGCTCCCGACAATAGGAGCTAGTGACCTGGGGCCATCAGGTTAGCATTGGTTCTTCCTGAAGTTTTCAAGTGTCTTAACTAAGCCTTATATTCTTAGAGTTGTTTTGATTTGTATTTTTCTGATAGCTAAGGACATTGAGCGTATCTTTAAGTGCTTCTCAGACATTTGAGATTCCTCTATTGTGAATTCTAGATTTAGCTCTGAACTCCGTTTTTAATAGGATTATTTGATTTGTTGATTAGTTTTTTAAGTTCTTTGTATATTTTGAATATTAACCCTGTGCTTGATGTAGGGTTGGTGAAGGTCTGTACCCAGTCTATAGGCTGTTGTTTTGTTCTGATAACAGTGTCCTTTGACTTAAAGAATCTTCTCAGTTTCCTGAGATCCCATTTATTAATTGTTGATCTCAAAATCTGTGCTGTTGGCGTTCTGTTCCATTCCAGAAGTTGTCTCCTATGCCAATGAGTTCCAGACTTTTTCCCACATTGTCTTCTAATAGATTCAGAGTCTCTGGTTTTACGTCAAGTGATCCACTTGGACTTGAGTTTTGTACAGGGTGATAAATTTGGTCTATTGGCATTTTTCTATATGCAGACATCCAGTTAGACCAACACCATTTGTTAAAGATGCTTTCTTTTTTCCATTTATGGTTTTGGATTCTTTGTTGAAAATCAAGTGCCCATAAAAATGTGCATTTATTTCTGGGTCTTTAATTTAGTTTCACTGATCAACCTGTCTGTTTCTATGCCAGCATCATACAGTTTTTATTACTATTGCTCTGTAATATAGCTTGAAATCAAGAGAGTTGATACCACCAGAAGTTCTTTTATTGTACAGATTTGTTTTAGCTATTCTGGGTCTTTTAATTTTCCATGTCAAAATGACTCTAAACTAGTCAGAATGTCTAAGATTAAAAACTCAAGTAACAATACAAGCTGGTAGGGATGTAGAGAAATGGGAACCCTCCTCCTTTGCTGATGGTAGTGCAAACATGTACAACTTCTCTGAGGATCAATCTGGCTGGCACTTTCTCAGAAAATTGGTAATAGTGCTACCTCAAGACCCAGCTATACACTCTTGGGCATATAACCAAAAGTTGCCCCACTATACAACATGGGCATTTGTAAACAATTTTCATAGTGGCTTTATTCCTGAAAGCCAGAAACTGGAAACAAGCTAGATGTTCCTCAATCGAAGAATGGATACAGAAATTGTGGTACATTTATACAATGGAATACTGATCAGCAATTAAAAACAAGGAAATCATGAAATTTGCAGGCAAATGGATGAAACTAGAAAAGATCATCCTAAGTGAGGTAACCCAGAAGCAGAAAGACGTGCATGGTATGTACTCACTTATAAGCAGACATTAGATCTATAGTACAGGATAACCCTACTACAATCCACAGACCCAAAGAAGCTAAGTAACACGGAGGATCCAAGAGACGATGCCATGAGGTCACTCAGAAGGGGAATAGACAGCCTAAGTGGCTGAAGAGAGGGAACTGGGCAGAAGATGGAATGGGGAAAGAGACAAAGGCAGGGATAAGATATGGAGAGGATGGTGGTGGGAGGTGAGAGGGCCAGCAATACGAAGGGAAACTGGGGAGACATCTCTTGGTCAAGCTGGAGGCCTGGGACAGGGGAGGCTCCTGGGAGGACATGGGTGTGACTCTAGCTGAGACTCTTAACAGGAGAGGGCATGAAGACTGAACCAACTCCTAGCCCTGCTGGACTGGTGGAAGACGGTGAACTAAAACCCACCGACAAAACCTTTGATCCAAAACTTACCCTGCCACAAGACATACAGGGATGAAGAGGGAAAAAGATTGAGATAATGTCCAACCAATAATCGGTCCAACCTGACTTACCCCACAGTAGAGAGCCAGCCTTTGACACTAATAATGAAACTCTGCTGCTATGATTGCAGACAGGTACCTAACTTCTGAGAGGCCCTAGTAACTGAGACAGATGCTGGGACTTGCAGCCAAACATGGGCCAGAACTCTGGAGGTCCTGTGGAACTGGGAGCCGGGGGAGATGAAAGGATCTGGAGGGAACAGGAACCTCACAAGAAGACCAACAGAAACTGTGACTCGCGTTACCATCTCGCCAGCAAGAATGACGCGGCACACACAGGATCCTTCTGCAGTAAAGCTTTAATGCATCTTGAGAGGGAGAGCATAAGCTTACAACGAGTAGAGACGAAGACCCTGAGCGGCAGAAACCCAGCCCTTATATAGAAAACTATCCTCCACTTAGGATGTGTCAGCCTCTGATTGGCTGTTACTCATCAGGTGGGATGACGCCACGGGAGAGGCAGAGCACAATGAGTGGAAATTTCCTTCACACATGCACAGCTTTCTTGTTTATCGGTTTGGGACACAGGATGTCAGCGCCATCTTGTAATGGCAAATGTGAGTGCGGCCCCTCACAAGAAACAACTAACCCAGTCCCATGGGGGCTTACAAAGACTGAGATATCAGCTAAGGAATATGCATAATTTGGACCTAGGCCAGATACGTGGCCTTTGAGAGGCTTGGTCTTCCTATGGGAGTCCTGTTAAGTGGAGGTGGGGGTGTAGGAGCTGTTTCCAACATAGATCCCGTTGCCTGTTTTTAGATCACTTCCCTCTGGCAGAACTGGCTTGCCTGGCCTCAGCAGATGAGGATATGTTCAGTATTGATGTGACTTGATGTGTTGGGGATGGTTGATAAGAGGGTAGGGGGTTTCCCCCTTTCTGGGGGTGAAAGGAGAGGGAAGGAGGAAGAAGGGAAAGGAAGGAAGGACCGGGAGGAGAAGTGGGAGGACCCCCCTTAGGAGGTAACGTAAACTGAAATAATAGTAATAATAATAACAGTAACAATAATAAAAAAAGACTTGTTTTCTCCTGTTGAACACAGAGGATTTAACAAAGCAACAGTAGGCAAAGCCACTCTGTGAGCATGACACAAGACAAACTCAAGGACACTTTGTAATCATGTTTAAAACAGACAAAACATGAACATTTTTTCAAGCTAAAAAAAAATGACCAATCTCTGCCCAAAGACTAATGTAATTGACTGATGCCATTGCTAATTATGCTAATTTATGTTTATTTGCTTCATATATAAGAATTATCCAGCTACTTATATCACACAATAGTACCAACTCACAGATAACACCCAGGCAAGAGCAAATCTTACTTGGAATTATGGTTACATATTTGTTTAAAGAACCTCTTCTGGAAAGAACTCACACTTCTGTGTTGTTATTTTTTGTTGTTGTTGTTTAGTTTAGTTTAGTTTAGTTTAGTTTAGTTTAGTTTAGTTTTTGGTAAGGAATGACTGACAATGCCAGTTCATTCAGATACTAGAATCTTCCTTACAGTATTCTCTGAAGGTATATGGTCACTGAAAAAAATATTCTTAGATTTTTTTTTTCATTTCAAGTGAAATATTTAAGTTACTACATGTTATAGGTCACTACTTTTAGTTGGTTAAAAATAATTACTGTGCATTTATTATTCAAGAACTTTATTATTTCAATAAAGTATAATTTGATTAAGAATTTTGCTGAAAAATTAAATAAAAACAATAGAAATAATTACAATACTCAAAATATTTGTTTAAATCAATGCATAAAAATTGATCTTTATTCACAAAAATTTCAAACAGCCCAACTGCAATTGTTTTTTAAAGTTACTGGTACTTAATACTTTATATTCACACATAGACCCCCCCCAATTACTTTTTGTCATATAAGTAAGACAAAATAAGTCACAATGGGTGTATTTCATTTAAATTATTAGGCACTCTATTTCCTTATTTTGTAACACTTATTTTATAATGATGTTTTTGTTTCTAGGCCTCTATATGAAAAGAAAATTCACATAAAAGATCAAATGGATGATGAATCTTGTATCCTTCAATAAAAAGGAGAAAAATGTCTTATCCATCATTGCTTCTTGACATGACATAATGTAATCAAATGTGACTGATACTATCAGACAAATCCAGTCTCAACATGAAATGTCACATGAAAACTAGGAAAGCTACTATCTTTATTCAGATTAAAGGGACACATACAGATACGTGTGTGTGTGTCTGTGTGTGTGTGTGTGTGTGTGTGTGTGTGTGACATACAAAGGAATAGCTTTGGAAAACAAGCATCTAGGATAGTTGCAGAGAATTTCTTCAAGTATTCCTGGATGATATCAGGGTGGTAGAAATTGTTTTTCTGGCAATACCTTAAACTATCACACATTTTCTAGTCTCTTTAAATATGGTTGTAAATGGTCCTTCCCAAGGACCTTTCCTCTGCAGTGCTCAGTAATGGAAGACTGTAGATGCCCAAATAATCCAAGGTAATTCTAAATGGACTGTACTTTAGCTAAGCTGTTTTTCTGAGACTCTACCCTGCCTCTGAACTGTGTTAAAATATCCTTGTGTTATCCTAATTAGGATTATTCACAATACACACATATTGTAGAGGGCCATTCTCATTTTCAATTAGTGGAGAAGGATTAGTGGCAGTCATACTTGTGTGGTCCTGAATGCTATTGTTATTAAACCCAATATTTTTATTGCTATTAAAATTATGTTCCTAACAAATATAACTTAGCTAATGAAGTAAAAAGAAGGTCCCCTCCTGACAAATCATTCTCTTCTAAAGAAAATTGTGAGAGTAACAATACATAAACTGAAGGAAATACATGCATTGTAAAGAGGTTGTTTAATCACAATTAATGGCAATCCTAAAATTAGTTCCAATTAAAAAAGAAATGCAGAGAAACTAATCTGAATGTAGCAGATAAAAGGTGGCATTCAAGGGAGTTTATTAAGCAGTGACTTGTAAGAGGACCCCAGGTGCAAGCCTTCCTCATTATACCTATTCTTAAGCTGTGTTGAATATATCATAAACACACACACACAAAACCACAACAACAAAAAGAAAAAGGAAGAAAGAAAAAAAAACCTTCAGGAAATCATTTTATGTGGTGACCACACTTCCAGTGAACATATCCACGTATTTTGGAGGAAAGATCTTAACAATTTGTTCTTCAACTTCTAAAATACATTGGCATGTTAATCGCTTGATCAACCAAATGAAACCAAATGTAATTAAGACTAGTGTGGGGTTAATTTGATCCATAATTATGTTATATAAAGTAAATGAAAATTGTTTCTTTCCTCAATTGCAATTCATTAAAATTACAGATATTAAAATAAGATACTATAAAATTACATGAAGCATGTACACATTAATAGCCATTAGTAATAGCTTGATATTTCTATCTAAGCAACAGTTTATTAAAATGTCAAAAGGTGATATTTGACCACTCACATGACTGCTTTTCTTACTTGAGTTTTCTGCTATTTAGGAAATTGTGTATGTGTTTGCCATTTTATTCTATTTTTTAACCACTGTAGCTCAGTGAATTATAATTAAAGTGTGTCTCATGCACACAAGCATACACACATATGTTTACTTACATGTAAAATGAGCTTCATGTTTCAGTTATATAAAAATAGACGTACTGGATTGATATTATTTCAGGAAGTTTTGTTGTCAACTGACTTTGGAATGGTCTAACGACTAGCAATTGTGTTCTAATACAGTATTTTTCCCCAGGGGGTTTTTAGTGTTCAAAACAAAATACAGGTATTTCATATGTTGCTAAACACACACAATATTAAGTATTTAGATGATTGTGTCTCAGTAATTGCAACTATAGTTTTAGTTATATGTCTATCCACGAAACATTTCATAACACTTTGGTTTTAAGCATAGAAATGAAGAAATCAATTTACAAAAGATGAGAGGAAGTGATGCCTTTTTGAGTACTATATCATATTTTGAACATTTGTAATACCCTTTAAATAATCCATTTTTATCTCTCTATGAATGAGGTTCTGTTTTCCTGTCCCTCCCTTTTACAGATGAAATAATTGAGGTTCATAGAAATGCCTGAAGTGTGGGGATCATTGTCAAATTTATTGTGAGATGAGAGGTTTCCTATTTCACACTTGAAATCAAAACATTGGAAAACAACTAATTTGCTGTGATACTTTGTGTATTATAGTTCCTACTTTCTATTTTCATTCACTGGAGATAATAAATTTTTGCAAAAATAAAAACAGAACAATGTTTAATCTCTGTGTCCATTCTTGAGACATTAAGTACAAGCTGGAAAAATAACTCAATATTTATGAGTCCACAGAAACAGCCAAGTGGCTTCTTCACAGAGGAGAAGCAAGCCATGATAGTGCGGAAAACTATCATACTGAAAATGTGCCACAGAAGACACAGAAAATGTCTCTTTCTGGGGGAAACAACAGATTTGCTGTGTGCCGAGTATCATGGGTTAGGCTGGGGCACAGAGAATGAGGCCTGATGAAGAGCACAATGCTGGAACGAGGTTCTAGATTTGTTGGAAAGGTCCGCTCCCACATGTAACCATGCTTTGCCTTTGCTTATTTGGGGCTTAAGAACTAAAGTGATGACAATTTTAAGGCACTTAAAAAATAGAAATTGATGGAATGCTGAACTCCAGCAGTTTGTTAACCAGAAAACCAAAATTCTAGAAGCCCAATTCAAATTTACCTGTACCTCAAAACATTTATTTCAGAAACCAAGAATAAACACACCCAGTGAGGACCTGATGTGATTTCATTGCTTTATAATCTGTCACTGTGTTGTCACCAATTTTAATATGTACACAAAAGTGTTTGTTAATAATAGATTACAGTGAATTTACAGTACAAACATCCTTACATTCTTTTGAATATCAATTGTCTTCCTAAGTGGAAAGCCATGTTTCTCGCATAGAAATAAAACTTAAGTATAATCACATTTAACAAGTTGCCAGAACTCATCATGTATAGTAAGCATGTAGTCTTAACAAACTAAATATTTAATATTTCATGTGTGAAAAATAAATGGGCAGGCCTTAGAGTCATTAGTATTCCAGGTGAGGTACATCATGCAAATTTACTCAGCTGTTACAAAAATGAGTCATACACTATTTAATATAACAAAATAGTTTATGTGTATTAGAGTAAACAGTGAAATAGCAATAGAAAAAAAATGGGTTTGGTTCAGATGTTGAGCTGCTATGTAAACCAATTATCTATCCGGAGGGAAACAGCTCTGTCTACAACTACTTAGGCTCTAGGGCCTATTACAAACCCTGGAGTGGCTGTTGTTTCTGTTCTCAAGGGAATTGACCACGTCACACTAGAAATAGCTGACAATAATTAGAAAGCCTGCTTCTGCCAGTATTGCACACATTTTTAATACCTTCCTAAGTATTATGGGAGATAATACACAGGGTCTTTAGAATTCTAGTCATGCCACAACAAGCCATGGAAAGGACAACTAGACAATAGCCCCAAACTGGACTGTGACAGGCTAATTATTGTGGCTTCATTATAAAACCTCTTTTTACATAGGTCACCTGGGAAGTGTAATTAAAAATGCATTATTGGTGTATTTTTTATTGAAGCAATTAAATTAAAAAGCCAAAAAAATAATTATATGAGGAGCAAATAATAATGTTGTTCAACAGCATTTATCTAAGAAAGAGAGAACACGTTAGAGCTTCATTAGCAGTAAATGTGTTAACGGGAATCTGTTTGAAAAATGAGCCATAGAATGGCTTTTAAATACTCAGATTAAAGGATTTATAATGTCAAGTTTAACACAGAAATTATAGATAGTATTACATAACCATGAATGATAGCACCTTTAATCTGACTTAGTAAAATGATTTACATCATACTTCCTGCTGCTTCAGTTGTGTGAATATTATATGTACTGCATCTCAGATAAATCCCTTCTATTTTTATGTGGCACTGCTATTGCTTTCTAATTAGGTGGTACATAATATAATTAGATGTTAAAAAATGTGTCTTCAAGGGCAGGATATTTGATTTGTCTTGGATAGCCATTCTAGGTATAATACCAAAACACACCATCGTTTATATAGTGAGATTTTGCAAATCCCTAATCTACCAGATCAATTCTGTTGCCCCTCCTCCATCTCCAAACTCTCTGCATCTATGTCATGTCAACTGTCATCATCACACCTGCTGTAATTAATGAGAACTTTCTACCTGCAAAGAAGTAAACAACGTCAATGATGTACACAAAATTGACTTAATTCTCTGAATGACTTTAAGAGATTGTTGCCTCATTTCCATTTTAAAAGCAAGGATAATTGATGTAATTTTATCAACCTGTATATCAATGACAATGTAAATTGTTCTTCAGTAAACCATCCACGGTAGCAATAGTCTTTGTTCTAGTTAAGATTGTTCATATTTTAAAATCTTTATATATTTGCTGAATATTATTCAGGTGATATAGAAGCTAGATAAACATCAACACAGGAAATTCTCACATATGACCCCCTTTGCCCTAGAAAGCAAAATTCAAATTCAGAATCACAGAGAAAGTCAGTTATGCAGGACCATACCATACCAGAGTGAAGAATAGACAAATGGGTAAGTCTGCAATCACTAGAGAAGTTTACTGTTGAATATGAGAGTTGATCAAAACAGTCATGGTTAGCAGGAAGAAAAGTATTCTATTTATGTTTTGTCCTAAGATTTAGTATTGGTCATGACTGTTATTACCTAATGACTCCAAATTATATCTTCGCATATTATAATTAGTTTAATTGGTAGTTTGAGTATTGTTACCTCTCATTGGAATTTTTATGAGTGTCAATATTTTTTATGTCACAAGTTACCATTGTTGAATATTTACTGTAGTCTCTGCCTTATGTCTGGCTTTCCATACATTATCAAGAAGCAACTACACACCACCGATAGAGCCGAGAAACTTTCAGTTCAAAAGGTCAGTGACTGTTGCAAGTCCAAGTGGCTGAGAAATTATGGGCTCAGAAGCTATTGCTGTGTTCTCCTAAACAAAGGCATACATCAAATATCCAATAATTTGCAAATCCCTCTGAAGCCAAATTTCACAAAAGAATTCATTTAAAATTGATAAAACTGAGGAAACCTAAAACCTTTTATAGCATTTTACTGTGTTATGTGTGGGGGTGAGGGGGTACTATCAATCATTGTATTCAGTGTTAGGCATCTCTTTATAGTGCAGTTATTTCAAAGAGTGAAAAGTGTAACAGGGTTACTTTGCCTACTAGTATGATCAACAGCCCAGTCCTCAATATTGAATAAATATGAAAAGATTAGTCATCTTGTAAATTAGATCAGCCTTCCCCACTGCTGGGATTATAGGCATGTGCCAATGCACCCAGCTTTATTTCATCCTGTTAATTAGTGCATTGCATTATATCAGCTGATTAAAATTTCAAACTAATTTCAACTGAGGATTTTCAAAAGCTCATATTCAGATTCAACTGAGGGAATTTAACTAAAATAGTCTTCTTTAGAGTATTTTTTTCTTGGAATCCCAAACTAATGTTTATGTCTTGAAGTAAGACACATATAAATGACAGCAAACTCTAAAAGAATAAGCTAAACAGAAGACCTTTAAAATGTATGGCAACAAACTGCTATATTATAAGAAAAGAAAATTAAATGCCTACTTCCCTTGCAGTAACTGCAATTTTTTAAAGGAAATTGGGAGATTAGAAAACTACTGAGCACATACATTTTGTAATCAGTTGATGTAACTGTCTTTATTGCCTCACTTTTCTAACACAACTGGAAAATACACCATATATTTGCATATTTCCAGGCTACATGTATTATCAAATGCACTAAGATGTAGAAAGTACAAATTAATTCTAAAACACTAGGTTCTTCATTTCCATCGTTTTCATCAAAAGTAGAAGTAAACACATTTGAGAAATAAAAGAGTCAAGATGTTTGGTTTATAGCATCTCTCGTTGAACTTATGTGCTATAAAGGGTTTGGCTCTAAGCTTCTGCTTGAAAAACAATTCCCAAACCATCTCAGGACAGAAGACTACGTAAGAGACATCAAATTGTTGGAATTCTATGTGAAATAGTCATTAATGACTTGCCCCTCAAACTTATTTTTGTTTTTTTAAATTTTTTATTAGTATCATTTATTACAATTTTTTTCAATTTGTATCCTGGCTGTGGTCCCCTCCCTCATCTCCTATCAATCCCACTGTCCCTCTCTCTTCACTACATAAGCCACTCCCATAGGTCCACTGATAGGGGAGGTCCTCCTCCCCTTCTATCTGACCCTAGCCTATCAGGTCTTATCAGGACTGGCTTCATTTTCTTCCTCTGTGGCCTGGGAAGGCTGCACCCTGCAGGGGGAGGTGATTGGAGAGCCTGCGAGAGAAAGAGCCAGCAGAGAAAGCCGTGCTACCCTCACTAGGGATCCCACTTGGAGACTGAGTCAATGGGCTACATCTGAGCCTGCGTTTTAGGTCCTTTCCACGCACTGTCCTTTATTTTTGTTTTTGCTGTGAGAATATGTGATTGATTTCTCATCACTCCTCAGAAACCATTGCTGAATTCCTGCAGATCTCCCCTTTGAGCTTCAAATTTGATCAATTGCCAAACTGATCTTAACATAGTCTTAACATTCCATCTCTATTTTCCAGACTCCCCATAAATAAGAATAAAGTTGAATATCATTTATTTCTCATCAAGAAATGCACACAAATCATTTATGAATTTGTTTTACCCTCCAAACAAGCCATTCAGTGGATTTGGCCATTATGTCTATTTTACAATGGAAAGTATTGAGTTTCAAAGACTAACTCTAACTAATTTTGCTAGGTTTCTCTGGCTCATAAAGTAGAGCTGGTTTATTTGAGGAATACATATGGAAAAAAACACTTAAAAGAAATGCTCAATGTCTTTAGTCCTTTAGCAAATCAAAATGATCCTGAGATTTTACCTTACACCCATAAGAATGGCTAAATTCAAAAACTCAAGTGACAGCACATGCTAGAGAGGATGTGGAGAAAGGAGAACCCTCCTCCATTACTGGTGGGAAGGTAAACTTGTACAAGGACCTTCAAAATCAATCTGGAGCTTTTTCAGAAAATTAGGACTAGTGCTACGTGTATCTCTATACCTATCCATCTCTACAACTCTGGGCATATATTTGCAAGATGCTCAACTGTTGAACAAGGACATTTGCTCAACTATGTTCATAGCAGCTTTATTCATAATAGCCAGAATCTGGAAACAACCCAGATGTCCCTCAACCGGAGAGTGGATACAAAAATTGTGGAATATTTACAAAATGGAACGCTACTCAGGAATTAAAAACAAGGAAATTATGAAATTTTCAGGCAAATGGATCGAACTAGAAAAGATCATCCTGAGTGAGGTATGCCAGAAGCAGAAAGACACACACAATATATATTCACTTATAAGTGGATATTAGTCATATAATACAAGATAAATATACTAAAATCTATAGTCCTAAAGAACCTAAACAATACGGAGGATCCTAGGGAAGATACTTAATCCCCATTCACAAGGACAAGCAGTACAGACATCAGAAGCTAGAAAAGACAGGGAATAGGACAGGAGCATACCACAGAGTGCTTCTGAAAGAATCTACCCAGCAGGGTATAGAAGCAGATGCTGAGTCAAACTGTGGACAGAATGCGGGAAATCTTATGAAAGAAGGGGGAGGTAGTTAACAGGATCTCCACAAGGAGACCAACAAAATAAAAAATCTGGGTCCACAGGGGCCTTCAGAGACTGATGCCCCAAAAAAGGACCATGCATGGAGAGGACAAACCTCCCTGCCCAGTTGTAGACCATCGGCAGCTCAGTCTTCATGTGGGTGCCCTCATAAGGGGAGCAGAGGCTGCCTCTGACATGGATTCAGTGGTCTGTTCATTGATCACCCCCCAGCAGGGAGGGGCCACCCTTGCCAGCCCACAGAGGAAGAGGATGCAGCCAGTCCTGATGAGACCTGATAGGCTAGGGTCAGAGAGAAGAGGAGGAGGACCTCCCCTATCAGTGCACTAGGTGAGAGGCATAGGGGAAGAAGAGGGAGGTAGGGTGGGACTGAGAGGACACAAGGGAAGGGAGCCACAGCCAGGATACACAGTGAATAAATTGTAAGAAATAAAAAATAAAAACATAACAACAATGAAAAAATATCATACACATAAAAGAAAAGGAAATCTCAGTACAGGGTGAAAGAATAAAAGCCAAACTCAGGACAGAAGCAGGACTTGGTCAAAGTTCAAGCTATATATCCAGAGAGAACATGAAAGAAAAACGTTTTCCTGCTCTGTACCTTAGTGTTGGCTTCATCACCCGTCAAATGTTCTATAGGAGAGCAATGGCTGGGAGTAATTTCTCTTTATTGCAAGTTTTTCCTTATGCTTAAATTCTATAATCCACTAACACATAAGCTTTTTTTTGTACTCTTAGTTTACATATTTCATTCTAGTGTTATCATGTAATATAATAGAAATGGTTTTAAAATCTTATGGGACTACCAGGACCGTGAGGTTTCGCAGTTTCTTAGAGGGCAAGCTTCAGAAATGAATTAGAAAGGAGTGGGATACCTAATGTACTCTTCTGTTACCTTGGAGCCCAAGGGAGGAGCTAAAAACAACCACAATGAAACATGGACCAAAAAGACCACAGGATTATATATATTTCAGTGATATAATGAGGTTATTTAAAATTTCCCAAGCTTTTAGATTTTCTTTACAGCTCTGTAATAACCAGAAAAATATATTTAATCAAGGAGAAAGCAATTGATTAAACCTGTATTTGTCAAAGAGTTTCAACAAATTAAAAATGAAAGGTAAATCAATAGCTATTTAAACACTGAATCATTTATACTTGACTGACATTTAACTTGATAATATTAAAAACAAATTTTTATTAATTTATTTTATTTTTATATATTTTACTTAAGAATTATTATTCCATTTTCCTCTCTCCAGTCCCACCCAAGTCTCCTCCCTCCAATTCTTTTCTCACCCTAACATCTTAAATTGATAGCCACTTTTTTCCCTGATTATGACTGCTGAATATATGTGGATGTGTAATATGTATGTATCTGTGTAGGTATGCACAGGCATATAAATAGAACCTGCTGAGTCCATTTCTGTTTGTCTGTATGTAGTTTCAGAGATGATCACTCTGTATTAGAGAACCACTTAGCAGGTTCATACATGGGAATGTTAACTCTTCCTCTCTCAAAGCCATCTGTTGCCTATAGTTCCTTGTCCAGGGCAGTGATCTGTAAGATTGCCCCCCCCCTTCCATGTTAACATATGTTTATTGATATTACCATTGTTCATAGCTTGTTTATGCTACCTTTTCTAGGAAAGATTTTATCAAAGGCAAGTTCCTGGCATTCTGGTTCCTAAAATCTTCCCATCCTGCCTTCAGTGCTATTACTGACACCATAAATGCAGGAGCTATGGTTGTGATGTTGATGTGTCCACAGTGGGTTGGATCACCAGGATACTTTCATCTCTGCATGGTATCCAGCTGTGTTTTTCTGTGAGGGTCTCCATTTGCTATCAAAAGAGAGTATTCTTTGATAAGGGGTGATAGATCCACTTATCTGTGGATGTAAGGATAAGCTTTACAATGCAGTAAGGAATTATGCTGGCCTAGCAATGTGGTGGTAATATATTCCTTTTAAAAAATATATTCTTTTTTTTTTTTAAATCTGTAATCTGACTAGCCTGGAGAAAGTGGCTAGATTTCTAGGGTGGATGCAGTATTGTACCTGTTGAGTGGAACTTAAAACCAATTAGACAATTGTTAGTTACTACCAACTGCTTTATGCACATGTTGCCACACTGTCATTGTTGTGGTTCACTGGTGTCCTAGTTAGACAATACTAGGCACTAGAAAGTACTGTATAGGTTGCCAAGGGAGAAAAGCAAAAAGTAGTTCAATAACAATTCTTTTGTGTGGGGGTGGATGGGTGGGAATTTGAGACAGGGATTGTCTGTGTAGCCGTGGCTGTCCTGGACTCACTTTGTAGACCAGGCTAGCCTCAAACTCACAGAGATGCACCTGCCTCTGCCTCCCCAGGTGCTGGGATTATAGGTGTGCACCACTACACCTGGCCAAGAACAATTCTTAATACTTAAAGTGCTTATAATACATTCTCAGTTTCAAGGTAACTTTATGTATGCATCTATATTATGATTCTGTGAGATGAAAACAAAAACATACAGAAATTGAACACATTTCTAGCAGTTTATAGATGGCACAATACATGTGTTCACAGTAATGATGCTCACAGTTCTATCAGTCATTCCATTGCTCCATTCTGGGTTTCTATGTAACTTAAAATATGTTTTCAGTACCAGTACATGAGATTTATTTTAGTAAATGTGGCCTATCATCTACAATTCAGCAACATTAAATGGCAATCCATTAAGATGGATCATTTTATATCAATATAGTTTTCTGATGCTGATGTTTTATGGTACTGGAAGTCTATTTTTAAAATCTGATATAGATGCTTAAGAAATGATAAGAGCCTTCCAAACTACTCCATTGAGGACTATACAATTTTACATTCCAAGGAGCAAATTACAGGTAGTTCTCTCTCTGCAATTCCTTGCTATCTTTTGATGATGTCAATATTTTTATTTTTGCCTTTTGGCCAGGGGCTTAGTCAGCTCTCCTTGTGATTTTATAAATTTATAAATACATTTATTTTCATGTGTTTATTTGTTAGATCTTTTAGACACAATATCTGTTTATGGTTTATTTGTCCATATTTTAATTGAATGGTTGATTTTAGTGATTAGTTTTAAAATTATATATGTGTGTATGTTTCAATTTATTTTTTATGTGATAGCTAAACATTTTATTCCCGTTATGTGGAATTTTATAGAGTAATAGTGTATAATTTAGATGATGTCCAATAAATTATTTTATTTAATTTTTTATACCTTTGGACATTGATCTGAGAGAGGTGAAAATATGTGTTCACATAATACATATACACAAATCTATCCTGAAGACTTATGTGTGTTTATTTACTTGCACTTACTGAAAATAATAAGTTAAAAACTGAATATAGCTTTTTAAGAACAGAAATCCAAAATCAGTCTGTGGCGGTTTGAAGAAAATGGCACCCGTAGACTCACAGGAAGTAGCGTTTTTGGAGGTGTGGTCTTGTTGGAGCAGGTGTGGCATTGTTAATGGAAGTGTGTCACAGGAGGTGGGCTTTGAAGTTTCAGAAGCTCAATCTAGGTGCAGGGTTTCTTTCTCTCTTCCTGCTACCTGCACTTCTGGGTGCAGACCTCCCAACTACCTCTCTAGCACCCTGTCTGCCTGTGTGCTGCCGTTTTTTTTCCTGCCATGACAACAACGGACTAAATCTCTGAACTGTGAGCAAGTCCCAATTAAATGTTTTCCTTTGTAAGAGTTGCCATGGTCATGATGTCGCCTCATAGCAACAGACTAAGATAAAATCTTGTCTAGTTTTCTATTGTCTCATACATTTTTAACCATTTTAATCCGCTCTATAGGAAAAAAATTATAGTTGTTAATCTTACAAAACTGAATATGTTCCAAATAGATTTTACAAAAATCAAATAGAATTGACAAAAGATTTGGTCTAAATAATACATATTTTCTAATACATTAGTTATACTTACTATCCAATAATAGTTATTAAAATATATGTACAATATTATGGACACCGAATATTTCATCTAGCTTCTTGGTCCATCACTGTATGGCAAGATGGGCATGTGCACAGAGATGAGATTGAGGAAGTTGTTACAAACAAAACCTGGGTGAAGTTTTTGAGAAATACAGAGAACCCTCCCTTGTTTTTAAGGAATTTGGGAAAGAATATTTGAGTTCCTGCACAAAAACATTTAAAAGGTAGAGGCAGCAAAAATATTGCATACCTAAGAAGCTGAAAATCACTAAGTTTGACTGCACCGTATATGACAAGTTGGACAGGCTTAAAGATAAAGCCGATTAAAAAGCAGCACTGGAAATAGTATTTATTTAGACCTTTGTTTATAAATGATAAACCAGTGAAGTATATATCACAAAATATAATTACAAACTGGACTTGATAATTCTGTAATGGACACATATATGAAATTATCATATTGTATTCCATATATAATTACAACAAATATTTGTCAATTACAAATAAAAAATCTGTATAGAAGCAAATTTTGTCCTTAAAGTAAAAAAAAATACAAATGTTTATTTGAACAGAATGAGACTAACATAGGATTAAATTATTAGACAGAGTTCAAGAATTATCAATGAGAATGCCTTAAAGAAAAATCAATGAGAAGTAGAGATACTATATATAAGCCCACATGAGAAATATCTAAACTATTAAAGTGGTAATTTCAGAGAAGTGTCGGAGCAGTGCTCAAGAGTTACTTTAAAATATTAATGAGATTTTGAATATGGCTATCAGAAAGGAAAGGGAGTCAAGAAAGACGCTTTGGTGTTCTGCATTGAGTTGGCAGTAGACCTTGTGCACCCGCTGTGCAGTGAGGGCAGAGATGAGACAACGCTATCCAAGGATGAGTACGGTGTGGGCAGAGGCTCTGGGTAAGGTGTGTCCAGATCTGGGAACCCTGTGGAGGTCCACAAAAAAATAGGAGCGTCTCTGGATTTTTCATATTTAGCAAGTTCCCAGAACTTTTCAGTGCCACTGTTTCTGTAAAGTGAGATGTACTGGTATCTATAGTCTCTAATGCCAACAGGATGCCAAAAGGATAAGGTGAGCTTTAGTGAGGAAAACAAAAGGAAAGAGAAAACAAGAAGAGAAAATGTGAGCAGGAGAGAAAATAGAGAGATCAGGGGAGGGAAGAGGGGTTGACACATAGTACTTTGTCTGCTAGAATTGCCAGTGTTTGGATACCCATCCCTTCCCCATGTAAAAGTGGTATCAAAGATTTCAAAAACCTGGTTTTGTTTTTTGGTTTTTGTTTTAATCAGACTTGCTATAGGTATGAACAAGGGAGCTTGTGTGGACAGGGAGTTGTGGGCTGTTCCTCACACACACAGTTCCTTGAAATTATTTTACCACCTATTTGCCTTCTAAAGACCAACATGGTTATGCCGTCTGTAACAATAAGGGAGACTCTCATTGGAAATGGTGAAGCCCAAAGTAGAGTGGAAGAAATGTGGGCTACAACAGCAGAAATTTGAGACCCTCAAGTATACACCTCAGATGAGAGGGATTTAGCTTGGGGCTCACTTTGTTCGTTTTGTTCTGTCTTCTGCGTCATGCTTGGTTTTCCTGAGCTTAAAAACTGTTCTTAGCTGTGACGTCTGTCCTCCTCAGCGAACTCAGAAACAGAACCTCACTACATCCTTAAACCTAAGAAGCATAAATAATAAAAAAGCTACAGGGATTTTTTTGTGTACAAAAGTGGCTACATTTTTTTGTAAAAATACAAATAGGGGTTTTTAGATATCACTTAATGAATCAAAGTCATATATATGGCTACTGATTAGACACACAAATCAGAACACCTTTTGAAGAAGGATGCACTCATAGATTTGGCATATATATTGTTTTCTAAATGCCTTGTTCTCTACTAAAATGTATGCTAAAATCTATGTTAAAATATTCTCTCTGACATGAACTCAGTGGCTAGCTCTTTGAGCGCCTACCCAGATGAGGGAGCAGCCTTGCTAGGCCACAGAGGAAGACAATGCAGCCATACTGATGAGACCTAATAAGCTAGGGTCAGATGGAAGGGGAGGAGGACCTCCCCTATCACTGGACTTGGAGAGGAGCATGGGAGAAGATGAGGGAGAATGGGTAGGATTAGGAGGGGAGGAGAAAGGGGTCTACAGCTGGGATACAAAGCGAATCAATATTAATATAAAAATTAATTAATTAATATAAATATAAAAATAAAAATTTAATTAAGAAAAAAAAGAGTTTTTAGTGTGTTCCTGCCAGGGAGGTGGTAACTTTTCTGACCTTTCTTGAATTGTTTTCAATTCTCGAATTCTGGACGTGTTCTAGCCTGTTCCTTATCTGTTAACTTTTCCCAAGTCTCTTTCTATTATATTCAACTCAACAAATAGTAGGCATTTCTCAGTTTTATTAACTAGTAATTGTAATCGATTCTCATTGATTTTTTCCATTAAATTGTTTCAAAGTATTTTCAAGTATATTTTAAAGAGAAAATAGGCAAAAACACACAAATGTTTTCCATTTAGAGAAACATACACTAGCCTATAGAGCACTAATCCAAAAATCTAAGAAAAATCATAGAAAACATAATTAACCAATTAATGGTAGAAAATGATCATTTATCAATGGTATCATTCTTAGCATGTTTTGCCTAGTTGCAATTTTGTTCTGTCAAATGATTTTTCTAATGTCAAATTATGACACAGGTTTAATTTTTAAAAGAAAAAATATAACTAAACTAGAATGGGAGTCTATACTCCAATGTAATTATACTACTGAGACACTCTAGCAAAGCCATAAATAATTATTTTCATTTTTCACTCAGATATCCCAACATGTTTTAATTCTTCACAATAATGAACTCATTAATCCTTACATACTCTCGGTGGTACAGGTAAATAATCTGATTAATTTTATTTTGCCGATTTCTTTAAAGGTGTTTAAAAGTGTCTTTCATGCAACAGTCTTTGGTGGGGGCCAGAAATCTTGCTTCCTTAGCCCTCAGCAAAATCATTTTCCTACTAAGACTGTGAGCCAATCTGACTGGCAGGATTGTTGCCTAAGCAGACCGCATCTCCTCTGTCAGCAATATTGCTTTCATAACATGTTTATTGGGCTTCTTTCTAGGTCACCCCATTACCAAAAATTTCTCCTTTGACATTCTTTCCAACTGAACATTTTCCCTACTATTATCAGAAATTGAATGCTTCCTTAAAGGATGCCTATCCCATTATGTAATATTAAGTTTTATTTCCTATTAGCTAATTTTACTTTAAAATTAAATTGTTTGTTTTGCCCAGAGTTCACTAAATCGAATAACTCCACTTTTGTTCCCTTTCTGGCTTTTCTTTTCCTTGTGAAAATCATTCTGGTCAGATTTAAGGAGGAATCAGATGTTCCCACTGATTTTTGGGAGATGTGCCGGTGGAGCGGAGTGTGCCTGCTGGAGATTTTAAAGTTATGATATTCAATTACAACTTTGTATGCAAAGCCCACTCCATCTAAACTGTTTAAAGTTAGCCTTAAGAGAAGAATAACAAATGAATCTAACTGCAATTCAAAGCCAAATTCATCTTTGATTTTTGTTGTTGCTGTGCTCTAGTCAAGGTCGCTATTTCACAATCTTTGTTATCACTAATTAGGACTAATAATTTAATTTAAAATATACAGAAACTTGAGGAGTGGAAATTCATATGAGAGTGCCATGGGCCTGTATGCATAGGAATGCAGTCCTGCATAGAATATCAAGTCATCAGAAGTCATGATGGAGCAGATGTTAGGAAGAGCCAGGGCAGCATCCACCTCCCATCTCTGTCTTTTTGAGACACAAAGAATTGAGATGCTTACCACATGAGGTCATCTAGCTACTTATTTTCATGGAAAGGGGTATAAATATCAGACCCTGGTTATGTTATATAAAAGCAAAAGTGAAATTGTATAGATTGTGTTCCAGCTGACATCATAACAACTTGACCTCTGTGGAGGCATGTTGGAATGAATTAGTGTCAGGTGGTAAGTTACCAGATGGCCCCACCAGTCCTGTTTCCTGTGGTTGCTTCCGGCAGTTGATCAATGCATATGTGTGTTCATCTGTACACATGTGATTGTAATTCAAGACCTAAGAGCAGTTTGTTTGTTGTATATAATACCACATGCTCCAAAAGTCAGTATAAGGTGTGATCTAAGCATCCATGATGCCTCATGGCTTGGTCAAATACTGTGATAGATGTCACTGTGAAGATTTCCTAAAATGTGAATTAAATTTAAATAAATAGACCCTGAGTGGGGTTTATTTCTCTCTGTACTGTAGATAGACCTCATCTGATCAGCTAACAACACTTAGAACAAAACCTAATCTCTCAGACAAGATGGAATTTTTCTAAAGACTACAATGTAGAAACTCTGCCTCTCCAGCCTGGTGCCCTGGGGAACTAGGAACTCAAGACTGTAATATTAGCTCTGAATTGAGTCTCGAGCCCTATGGATCACAGACTTAAAGCTCCCGTCACTTGAGCCACTCCTTAAATAGAGCCTGACTCCCTCTCACCTCCTGTGTATTCTAGCTCCATTCCTTTTTGCCCAGTCACATCCCTCTCATCTAACATCCTTCTTCTTTTACCTGAATAATCCTATCTAATAACTTTACTCAAAGGATGTGTTTAGTTTCTGCAATGCAATTTACACTCACCTTTAGACCACTTATTTAGAAACCAGAAGAGAAATTACAGTCTAGGTCTGGATCATTTAATATGCATATGACTGCTTTACAGTTATTAGATCAGATTAAAGTCTCACATGAATCACATACTGTCTTTACAGTCCTTGCTTTCTTTATAACTAGCATAATTAGTTTTTTAAAAATTATTATCATTTATTACAATTTATTCAATTTGTATTCTAGCTGTATCCACCTCCTTTGTCTCCTCCCAATCCCACCCTCCCTCTTCTCCTTTGCCTCCCCCTTGCCTCCTCCTGCCTATCCACTGACCCTAGCCTATCAAGTCTCCTCAGGACTGGATGCGTTGTCTTCCCCTGTGGCCTGGGAAGACTGCTGCCCCCTCAGGGGGAGGTGATCAAAGAGCCAGACACTGAGTTCATGTCAGAGACAGCCCCTGTTCCCCTTACTGGGAAAACCACTTGGAAACTGAGCTGCCATGGGCTACATCTGGGCAGGGGTTCTAGGTTATCTTCATGCTTGATCTTTGGTTGGAGTATCAGTCTCAGAAAAGACCCCTGGGCCCAGATTTTTTTGGTTCTGTTGTTGTCTCCCTTTTTTCATAAGATTCCCTGCACTCTGCCCAAAGTTTGGCTATGAGTCTCAGCATCTGTTTCGATTATTTTTATTTATGTGCATGAATGTGTTGCCTGCTTGAAAGTCTGTGCACACTGTGCATGTGCTACCTGTGGTGGCTAGAAGAGGGCACTAGATCCTCTGGCTATGGTGTTAACAGAGCGTTGTGATGTTGAGACTCTAAGCCAGATCCTTCAGAAGAGCCACAATGCTTAAATGCTGAGCCATTTCTCCAGGTCCAAGTTCTTTACTCAGTGAAAGATGGGTCAAGATTTTCTTTGTAACTGCAAATGTTTTTGTGGGAATAATACTGGCTAAAGCATATGCATTAAAAAATGTATAATTTTGTGAACAGGATTAGAAAACAAAAGCATACCAAATTTTTAGAGTACCTTAGAAGTGTATCCTAGAACCTGCCTTTAGTGGCTTTATACAAAGTAGTTATTGTATATCAGCTTCTTGATTTTGTCCTGCTATTTACTTCACTTTCTTATAAACTCAACTCAATTGTTTCTAATTTTTGTAGATCGCTGCATAACTTTAATGCAGTGTTGTTCTTTGCTTTTACTCTCTCATTTGCATCCTTCTCAGAAATAAAATGGATAGTCTTTGTACAGGTACAGCTGCCTGGAAGCTAGTAATTTAAAAAACGAAGAGATATAGAGCATGTAACATTAAAAGAAACTGTGTAATCAGGAAGTGGGATAGAAGACAATGAAGACAATACCTGATTTACAATGGATGATGAAGGAAGAAACTGAAAGGATTCTGGTGAGTCAACTGCCACAATGGTCAGCTAAGTTATTGATATCATTTCTAACAGATTGATTGAGATGTTTTATGTGGGAAAATGTCAGGTATTGTGTATGTGATATATTTTCTTTTTAAAAAATCACTGACAGTATTGTTACAAACAGAGCCAATAAAATCTCTTTTAATAGGCTCCAAATAAAATCACTTCAGTTTTAGAAGTAGACAAGAAAGAGTGAAAGAAAAATTTAAATCTCATGAATTCTCCATTTTACTGTTTTAAAAGATAGTTTCTCCATTACTCTGTTACAAAGAAAGGAGATATGTCCTGTTACTATAAGAATATTGCACAAAAACTAACTAGGACTCCACTCAATGGAAAATGTTTCAACTCTATAAATCTGCCTTCTCACATTTGTTGCAGAAAAATCTTAATCTGATAAAGAAAATGTGGCCCTCAGTGCTCACAATATGCTTACAGTAGAGGCTTTTCTATATCTACCATGTCCACTCCTTCCTAGGCCCAGTCTTTCCCCATTTCCACTACTTAGTAAAAAAGCCTCTGTGTTTGTTTAGAAAAACCACACCTTTAGAGGTGAGGCCTGTAAATATATATTTTGAATATATCAGCAGATCACAAACTTAAAGTATTTATTCTCCTATTTGCTTCTAAGTGCATCATTTTCTTGATATCCCTGACAATTCTCTTTAATTCTCCATGGGAATAAAAATATCTCCTACAAAGTTGCTATACATTCCTAAAGAAAAAAATGAAAACATTTTTACTACAATTTTTAATATACGTGTAATAAACGTTAAGAACTTATATCCTATAAAATTCCTCTCAGGAAACACAAAGAAGCCTTACTTACTCTTGGGACCACTTGATTCAGGTGTTCTATTATCTGTACAAATACATACATGTACATGCATGTAGTATATGCATATTAGATAGATCAATAGATGATAGGTAGGTAGGTAAGTAGATAGATATAGATAGAAAGATATAGATAGATAACCAATGGTTTCCAACATATCATGGTTCAATGTATAATTTTCCACTTTAGGATGGTATGTAAGACAATATATATTTGATAAGATCTATAGTTTACATTTTGATTTTGAATCATTTCACCAGGCTTGCAGTGTGATGATATCCTGAGATAGTGGACAACAATAGCAGAAAAACTCAAACAGAAATAAGAAGGAAAAGGCAAATATCTGGATAAATAAAATTTATATAGTAGTAAGGTACATGCTTCTAAAACAATGATAAATGGGCAGAAACTGAATGAAATCTGAATCATGATGATATATGGTTAAAGGCTATGATACACAGAGAGGGTAAAAATGGGCCATAGAGTATAGTTTGAATGTTTTTTAAAGGAGCAATAGAGATTCCAGGCAAAAATAAAAGTGTCCCATACTGGGCTACACAGTGACCTATAGGTACCCTGAGCTCTCTCAAAATTTTACATTGAAAAAAAATTTAAATTGTCAGAATTAATTAAGATAACTAATCAGTTGTTTTCTCTTTAATTTGGATTATTTGTTTAATTAAAATTTTATTGTAAGATGTTTAGATAGTGTCCCATGAAAGAAGAAAATTAACAGTTTAATGTACAGAAATATCATGGCTTAAATTACATTTTAAATACGTGCATTTGCTTTCTATTTGAAAAATAGATTACAGAGGGACAAAAATTAAATCAGAGACCTCAACTAGTAGTATTGCAGATGTTAAGGCAACAGTGAAAGTGGTGTGGATGAAGATCAAAGCTTCAACTAAGAAGTTTTACTAATAACTTAGAAGGAGGATGATAAAAATACATGTAAGAATGTTTCCAAAACATAGATTTCTGGGCACACTGAAAACTTAGATGTAGACATTCCAATATGGGCTACTCATTAGCTACCAATGGAAGATATCATTTAGAAAGTTTGCTGAATGAATTCAACCTGAGGAGGAGGTCAAGCCAGAGACTGAAGTTTAGATATTACTATAAGGCAGAAAATTTAAAGCAAAGGCAAAGACATAGCAGCAGATGGTTAAAATTGTATATTCTGTGAAGAAGGCTTTCTAAGTTAGAAACTAATGCTAGGGTGCCAACAGCCAACTTGCTGAATGGCCGCCGATATTAACAAGATGTGAGGAAGCAAGTAGTTAAATAAATTCACAATGACAGCAAACATCAAAAGAACGCCTAAAAATAAGGTATAAATTGATGATAGGGAATAGTTTGCCAAAATGGTGTGAATTCCATTACACAATAGCAACCTATAGCTAAACCTATAGCCAAAGAGCTGTCTATGGGATTAGGCTCTCCATTAGAGAATGCTCTTTCTAAACAAGGTAGCCACACCTGCAGGTTTCTCAAATGGAAAAGAGTAGCTGGCCTGGAAATGAGCCTAGAGATTACATGTCATATCCTTATATTCAACATGTATCTGCACCATATTCAGAATATGCTTTAAAGTAGCACTGTCTCCCATAAAATTAGCTAAGAACAGGTTTAAATGTTCTTCAGCTTATCATAGGATTGCCTCTCAATCATGCAATACACCTAAGTTATCAAACATAAGAGCTTAGCAACTGAGCTTGCTCTGTATTATCGGTCATTTTGTTCTCATGACTGCTTTCCTGGCACCATGACAATATAACATTATACCCATGTATCAGAACCTTGGAAAGGAGATCAATATAGAAAGTATAGCATTTACTGGATGCATTTTCTTTGTCTATTATCATAAAGTTGGAAAACTGTAAGCTGATCATTTTTAAGTCAGGGTCTGCCTGTAGTCACTAGCTAGTCATCTGAGGGTATGCCTCAACTGATGCCAGCACAGTGGTCCAGAGAAAAAGCCATTCTGACTTGACTCACCTGAGTGGGCTGAAAGGTGTCCTGACCATGGGAAGGATAGATGTCTGGACTCAATACATATGTGTTTACAAGCATTGAAAAGTATATGGACAGAATGAACAAATAAGTGACAGACTACGAGTCTCAAGATTTATTCTTTAAGTTTATTTTATAATATGTGTGGGATCTTGAACTAGTTCTTAAATCACACTTCTTAAAAAGTCAGAAAAACTTCCATGAAAGGAAAGTGCTATTCACTACAAAAGAGGAGCCTTAAAAGAAATAAATGAAACTGATGATGAAAACATTTCCTAAATCTAGATCGATGCACGTGAAATGCACCATGCTTGTTATCTGGAATCATTGAAATAAATGTAAATTGCTGGGTCAAGGAAAAATTAAGGTTTGGGAGAAAAAAACATGGTTTTAGTAATAATCCTTCCTGGAAGAAAATAAGAGATGGGAATTAATTATAGCTAATGAAGGATTCTAAACATGGTTTATGTTATGAATGTCAGAGGGTTTAACTGAAAATGCAAAATTAAAAAGCGAGAATATGAAAACTGAATGCTGTGGACATTTTTATTCCATATTATTTTCTTTCTATTTTTTTATCCCATGTAAAGTGAAGCACAAAATAATACTGTGGTAAATTGCCAGATCTCAACACATATACAAAGTAATAAGATAATATATGCCAAATGATCTCTGATGGTTATGTTATGCTTCTTATATATAATTTATATTTTCTCCCTACAACTTACCCCCTTTCAGCCTTTACCATCTATAATTTACTATATTTCTAATGAACGGAATCTCTTCAGTTATACGCGGTGTTCAGAAATGCTTGGTAACTATCCCGTTATTTTCTGCAGGAGTGGTTTTTGAGAAAACAGTCGTGCTTCCTAAACATCCTTCTAATAAATGCCTCACACCTTCAGAGAGGCTTCCTGAGATGCTGTCCGAGTTAACACCGAGGAGGATTTAATGATCTGTCCCTTGAGATATTTTTGTTGGTTCACAGGAATGAAAGAAGTCTACAACCATCCCTTTATTAAATGTTTGTGTCATGCTTTGTTACTGTTGTTTTTTAAGGAAAGGCAATTTTCTGGAATTCATTCTTTCTGTCTCTGCTACAGGCCTCGGAAGTAAAAACGAAGAATTCCAATCTATGTTCTTAAGTTGTATACAGCCACTCCTCAGAAGGTATATTAATTTCTCTCCTTTATATATCTGTGGTCTCCTTTTAAAACACTAAATTTTACTTTCTGTTGTATATAACCGTATAATATTTGGCACCTCTGTATAACAAAGATTTCTTAATAATATTTTATATTCTAAAATTATTTGATCTGTGTTCTATGCACAATTTTTACTTTACACCTCAGTGTATAGTCTCAGTTTTAAATTGTAAGGATGAAGAATACAAGCATCATATCAAAAAAGCTAGACCAAAAGCTCAGAGATTCATGTGAGTGGAAATAATTGATCAGTGTTTTGCTATGAAGCATTGGCTGTCAGGAGGCTTGGTACTGTGTCCCAGGCTCTTGTTCATGAATGCTATTGGCCTCGGCAAAGTACCGCGCATGTGCATGCTTGCACACAACAAAAAGACAGTGGATAAACCTCATAAAAATTGCATTTGTGAATCTATAACTTGCTCTCTGAGGAAGGCATGCACCGTGACAATTAGAATTATTTGGTTATAAAGAAAAATAATAAAGCTTCCTGGCTTTCTTAAGCAAAACTAAAATCTATTGGAAAGACATTGTGCAATACACATAAACTTTAGAAAACTTAGACGAACAGTTTTTAAAAACTAATCTGCTCCCAGAAAGTTTCATTGTGCTAGGTTTCCACGCTGCCTCCCAAAAGCTCCCCCAAACACCTGTCTATTCCCGTACTCTCTTCTCCATTCCCTCCACATCCTGCCTCTCCATCTCAATCTTTCCCTGGTCCATCTTCAAAATCTATTCTATTCCCAGTCATCATCAAAGATGCTTCCTCCGGCAGCAGATGGGAGCAGGTGTAGAGACTTTTTTACAGCCAAACATTATGCAGAGTTTCTAAATTGGAGGTTTCCATTGGGTCTCTCCTTTCAGAGCTCCATGAATCCCCCAGAATAAAAGGATGAAAGATTTAGGAGTTAAAGAAGATGAAGGATACTAGGATAAGATGACCCATGGAATCAACGAAGCCGAGCACATATGAGCTCACACAGACTGAGGCAACAAACAGGCATGGGTCTGGACCAGGACCTCTATTCCTATTACTTTAGTGTTCTCAGTGGGACTCCTAACTTTGAGAGCAGGTATATCTCTGACTTTTCTCCCTGCTCGTGGAACTCTTTTCCTACCGTTAGGTTGCCTGTCCAGCTTCGGTGTGAAGGCATTTGATTTGTCTTACTGTGTTTTGTTTTGTCATGTTTGGTTGTTGATTCTTGAAGGCCTGTTTCCTTATAATGTGAGAGGAAGCCGGACTGGATCCAGGGGAAGAGAGGAAGACGGACATAGCTGGATGGAGCTTGGTCAGAGTTTATTGTAAGAAAGAAGAGCTCATTTTCAATAAAAAAAATTAAAATTAACAACAAAAGTAGCTCCCATATTCTGAGGAAAAAAGGACTCAACCCTCCAAGAAACCCTGCATTATTTCTATTTCTGTAATGTCATTTTAACTAGAAATGTGTACTCCGAGAAGAAAAGGCTTCCAAAGCCTTCTTTGTACCTCACTGGTTAAAGAAATTTAAGCTCCTTGATTTAAATTTTTGTTACAAAACACTCATAATGAGAAAGACTATGTCCAAGAACAATGGTCTGTTATAAAACATTAGATTCATTAGAAATTAGATTACATTTGAGTTTAGAAAAGAATTGACTGTCGAAAGGAACAAAATATAAAGCATGGATCTAACCACATAGTGAAACATAGCATTAGATTTTTAAAAATGAAATATGTGTTAACAGAATTCAGAAATGATGTTGCAGTGTAATTCTTTGCCAAGAAGTGCAAAGTAACTGAGTACTAACCAGGAGAAGTGGTAATTCTAAGCAGTTAGGCTAGCTCAACAAATTTGGTTCAACAAATTTCTCCTAAGTACAGGAAATACTTAGATCCATTGACCGTGTTGGGTTTTTCCAAACACTGAGAAGACCAGCTGGCTTGGTCCCAGCAATGCCAACATTTCAGTATTGCATTGTTATTCTAAGTGGCAGGTGATTCCTTCCCCACACTACCCCTGAATTCCACTGCAGAGAATCTCTACTCTGAGAAAGGGCTTGCTCTGTCTCTCACTTACATTTCAATTGTTCTTTGGTTTATGAGCATCGAAATTCCCCTAATGGATTGATTCTCATCAGGAAAGCACTAACCTGGAATGGGAAAAAGGGCATCCATCTGAGGAGTGGCAAAGTTAGAAGTCAGTAAGAGGAAATAAAGAGACAAAGACAAGGAAGGTCTTTGAAAATGAGAAGGTAGCCTGGGTCCAGCTGGTTAGAGGCAATGCTTAGCTCTCTGCCTTCCTGCTGTCTCTTCCATGCTCCACAGTTACTCAGCCAAGTCCCCAGGGACTGAGTAAACTGACAACATGCTATAAACTTATTCTAAGTTCCCTCCAAAATTATGTTGTTTTGTTTCCCTTATAGTGTTGACCAAATAATTCATAAATCATTGAATTAAAACATACTGCCCATGTTGCCCACTTGACAAATTAAGTTTTATCTATCTCAATTATGTCACATTTCCAAATCTATATCAAATTACATCAAGTATTATCCATTCAATCAAAATCTGTTTTAAAAGACATTGCCAAGCTATAAATTACTTTTAATACAATGAAACATTCTAAAAAATGTCACCTATATTATCACCTAATCTCAAGTTTTATTGCTTTTTTAGTACAGTGTAAAACATAATTCATTTCAGAAAATAACTTTATATTCCAGCCTGAATTTTTAGGAAAAAAATTAATAAGTTATTTTCTTGAAATGAAAGATTGAAATAATCTTACTAAAATGCCCATACCATCCCTAACAGAATGTTTAAATATTTTTTAAAGAGAGAACAACAAAACAGGTGCCCCCCCATTTATGGACATTTTATAAATCTCCCTTAGTGAATTAACCAATTGTTTAGCATTGTATTACCACATCTCTTTAAAATTTTGAAACATATGTAACTATGAAGAAGGAAAAGAGAAGAAGAAAGTCCTGAAACAGAAGTACGTAGAAGAAAGCACCCTTGGTAATCTTCCTTAATAGTCAAGATATAAAGGTCATAAGTTTTGATGTTTAGGCTGACAGACATCCAGGTACTGGTCATGTCATCACTGTAACTCTTACAGTGAAACCAAAGTAGAATTTCCCTTTTAGAGGCAAAACTAAGGGAGAGAGGGATCACAACCAATGTAAAATTACAAATAACTTTAATGTAGCTTTTAACTAGGAACTAGTGTATAGCGCTCTCTGATCGAGCCATGCAAATAGAAGAGGTCCAGGCTAAGGGCAAGAGTATTCTATAAGGTCTTCTCTCCCATCTGTTTCTACCTATCGAGATGGTGATTTCAGACTTGTCCTTTTCTCTTCAAGTAGTATGGTCTTTGGACAGTAGAGGGCACTTTATATATAGACAAAGCCCAAGAAATCCCTGCATCTCCATACAGAGAGCTTTTGTTTGACTATAAAGAAATACAATTTCAGCCACATTTTAAATGGTGTGTATTTTTTAACTGTGTGGTTAAAGAGTGTGTTTCTTATTATGAAAAATCAGTTTCTCATTTCATATTATTTTATAGAAATAATGATGTCAAATGCGTGCCACGTTAGTATCTAGCAAAGACTAGTGATATTACAAATTTTGATCAGTGAATGAATAAGTCTTTTATTTTTAGTACTAATCAAAAGAGAGCCTAAAGAACAAAACTCCATATGTAAATTAATTTAAACCTGAAAGCATATCTCAAAAATTTAAAAACATAGGATTTAAAAAATCTAAATGAAATCATAAACACAAAAATCCTATTTGTCCACATTGGAATATAAATATCAACACATACTCTCCTGTTTTTAATTTTTGAAAGTTACATAAAGAATATCTTAATAAAATGTAGGCTTTTCTTTAATCACATATAGTTCATAAATTGTCCTTTAATTTCACATTAATATTAGTAATATTTCACATTAGTATTGAAATGTTCTTACACTCGTTTCTTTTAAGAAAAAAATTCAGATTTGTATGAAAAGATCCAACATGGTACCGATATATAGGAAGGATAAACTTAAATATGAATGCCAGGTAGCTGGTTTTTAGCTATATTTACGTTATCTTAATCACCTTAACATAATAATATGTTATTATTTGTACACATTTCACTCCTTTTTTAGTAACAAAAATATGAAACATAGATACATATTAAAATTTCAAAATAGGCTACTACTTTTGTTATTATTTATCACTTTGAAATGATGACAAAATATCTTTCATCCTAAGAATAGCATTTCCAGATTTAATTGAAAAACAATTATCATATACAAAGAAACAACTAAAATTTAAAGTTTATCTTATTTGGTAAGTCTAAGCCAATTTTTTTCCCTTTCCTAGGCCTTGGGGTATAGCTGCTGTCAAGCTATGGAGAATTTCCTTTGATTTGACTTTAACCTTAAACCAAAAAAAAAAAAAGAAACAGAAGAGTACATCTACTTAATTTCTCAGCAAATAAACGGTATCTAAAATTTTCAATGAAATGTTCAAATATATTTTCCAAAATCTATAGTTGCTGAGGAGACCTAAACTTCATATATGGGAATTATCATAAACTTTGATCTTGGGGCATAGAATTGGTAAAGGAAAACAGGATGGCTAAATGTCCCAAAGTTGTTCAATTTGTTTCTGCCAAAGTATTTAAAAAAGAAAAATCTGTACTTTGGAAAGAAGATGATAAATATTTTCCATATCGACGTAAAGGAAAAGGTGACTGCTTCCAGTCACCTTGATTCCCAAAACCGCGAGTAAAACACAACGCGGAGATGTCTCACACATAACCTTGCCCTTTGTCATTTTCATAAACGAAAAGCAAATAAACAGCAATTGTCGCCACTCTAAAATGCACGGCCGCGCTCGGTGGAATTTATCCTTCCTCCTTCCCTCATTTATTATTGCGGGGAGACTGTTTGCCACCAACACTGCTGAGGAGGTCTGACACAGGGAGGGTAAGAGGCACAGATGGACAGCGCCTATTATCTCTCCCCTTCTCTCTCTTGCCCTTTATGGCCTATAACTTCATTCAATCTACAGCTACATTTATGTCCCTTTTACAACAAAAAGGGTCATAACGCTGCCTCTGCTAATAGTGAAATTGCCTAATTTGTTCGTCTTCTTTTAAGCCTTGGTCCCCCATCTTAACTTACGCCTGGGTTTGTCCCAGGAATACTGAAAATGATGGTCCTGTCTAGGCTCTGCATCCGGCCAGGGCTAGCTGGGTTTGCAAGACTCTCGGGCAGACCGGGAAGGGAGGAGAA
>CM053752.1:78897799-78911310 GCA_028658305.1 Pachyuromys duprasi | reverse complement strand
GCAACTGTGAGGAAAGCCCGCAGGAGAGGAATCTGGGGAACAGTAGTTCGGGCTTCTAACAAAGCAAGACTGCTGCGGCCCTTCTGGCTCTCCTGCATCAGCCTAGCTTTCCCTTCTCCTCCGCCGCTGCAGTGCTTTGTCAGCCTTGCTCTGAGACCTAACTCCCACGTACTCTCCTTCTTCTTTTAGATTTTCAAGGATGCTTCACCCCTCGGCCCCCTCCCACCCCCAACAAAGGGAAACCACCAAAGGCTTTGTAAAAGGGAGGTAAAAATCTCGAAGACAACTTCGTATTTTGCAACTGAGATTTTTTTTTTTTGCTACCATTCCTTTATTAGGAAAAGGATCTTTTCAAGTCCAGCACAATAAAATAAAGCTCAAATGGATGAATATGGCAGGTTGGGGAGCAATTAGCTGCTAATTTGGGAGAGCACTTCTTGATTTCCCTGACCAGCCCATTCATGTTCCTTCCCTTCCTAAGATCTTCATCCCTGTTCAAGGCTAAAAGCTGGCTAGGATTCAGCTCATAAAAATATGTCACAGCAATTGGAATTTACCCTTTGACCTTCTACCCGCTCACTGCCACCTCTCTTCTGCGCGCATGCACACACACACACACACACACACACACACACACACACAGAAAGAGAGAGAGACAGAGAGAGCAATTCAGTAGCCAGCCGTTTTCACTTCACAGATGGTAGTTTGCCGATGAAAACTGCCTTTTGCAAAAGGTACCCTTATAAAAATTTCTTATAACATGAATTATTTGCCATATTGCCTTTAAAACCGTTCTTCCATGTGAGATTTGTGTTTGTGGATCAGTCCAATGATCTTATTCCGTATTTTACACAATAAGCACAAATCCTCAGAGATTCTAGACACTGGATCGAAAACGTACAGCAACAGTGAACAGAACTGAGTCCAAAATGTATGGACAGAGTTTTCTAGTTTTTCTGAGAACCCTCACCTTTCCAAATAATTTGTTCCTGCCTTTGTACAGTGAAAGACCCATTGCCAGCCCTGAAAAAAAAATCAGTGCTAAGTGTTTTGTACAATTTCTTTTTGTGTGTGTGAAGCTCAAAAAGCCAAGAAAATGGGCAAAATACTGAATCAGGCCACCAGGGCCAGTTCAAATGTACACAGAGACATTTTTACTGCATTATTTGAACTATTACTAAATAAAATGCTTTCTTCCTTGGAGTGTGGCAAAAATACTAGTTCTCCCAAACATGAATACTGCTTCTGGAGAAAAGTTAGAAATAACTTAATATTTGGCTACAGAGGCATATATTTCTGATTATTATCAATTCCTTGTCCTTACTGTGCATTCTGAAATAGTGGCAGACCCTACAGACATGATTGGAAGCCCTTTTAAGATGTCCAAACAAGTCTTGAAATCCAGAGTTTTGGGGATAAAATGAACAAGCTTAAACATTGTTTTCTTCTCCATAAACACAGGGACTAAAAATGAAGAGTTGCAACAGTGTCTGGCAATTCATTATCAGATTCCTAAGTCATGACTTAACCCACATGTCAAAAATGAAATTGTCAGGCAAGAATTAAGACAGTTTAACATTATTATAATTTTGAGGTTTGGGAGACAATTTTTTTTCTCCATGTTTGCACATCAGTACTACAAGGACTGACAAGAGTTGTACCCAGAGAACAGAATTTAGCAACATATAAGTAATGACATAAGGCCTTTTATTAGGATTATTAATCATAAGTTTAAAGGGAAACTTTTTCAAATTTCCTGTAGCAATCATTCATGTTTTAAAATGGCATTTCTATTTAGCACAGAGGAGACAATGTCAGGTAAACAACTTAATTTGGGTGTGGGTTTAGGTGATGATTATTTCATACTATTGTTATTACTATTGGCTGAAGATTTTTTGGGAGGGGGATAGGGAGTACAGAATTCTTTTTATATAATGTCAGTTTTGTTTGAAATTCTTAGAGTTAAAAACTTAAAGATAAATCTGCAAATACACCTACATGCATTTTATCATTGTCATGGGCTTTGTAGAGGTCGGCCATTTTTCTTGGAAATGGCACCAACTGCTGGTTGGAAATATTTATCCTCAAATTCCTTGTGCTTTAAATAAACTAGTACTTCAAGATCTGCCATGTGTCCCTCATTCATCTTTAAGGATAGTTCACGTGTGTGTGTTAAAATGTTTCTAACATTTGTGAAATCTCTAGAAGTCCTTTAACTGAATACAACTTTGATAGTGATTCAATAAATTAAGTCAGGGACATATATATATATATATTTGAAGGCTTATGCTATGATTCATCTCATGGAAAAAAAAAGGACAATAATTTATTGTAAAATTGTGCCGTGTTTATTATCTGTTCTTTTCACCCAGTATTGAAAGGTCTTGATGCGGGTTTCACATGATGAACATTACAGAGGGAAAAACGGTTTCATTTGGCATTTTTCATCGAAGAGAACTCTGCATCTGTTCTTCCCATGGAGAGGGAGATAATATGATAACCTTCTGATTATATACATAAGCAGAACCTGATCAGCTTCTCTTGTGGGTTCATTTTTTTAAGGGCAAGTTCCAGTTGAATTGTACTAATGCACATATTCATGAATCTCTCCAAACAGGATTCACTGCTCTCCAGGGAACCCTTGAAGTATGCATCATTGTTTCAATGAAGTATCTTCATTATAAAACATGGGGACTATAAAAGGTGAACACATTTGCCACAGCTTAATATAATATCTGGTCTGACTTTCTTCCTGTATAATTTTTAGTTTTCTTTCTTTTCTTCTTTCCTTCCTTCCTTTTTTCTTTCGTTTCTTCTTGTAATGAATAGAAAAAAAGACAGAGTTCTGAGATATCAAATATAAAATTGGAAAAAACATTGTTTATTTCAAAGTAAAATTTAATCTCCTTTGAGGTGTTATACAGATGAATGAAGAAACATAACTCTAAAATCCAAATATTCTTACATTTCATTCAAATGTTTTTATCTGATACAAACATCTTTATGGAAATTTTTGGTATCTGCATATGCATAAGTTTCTAACACTGAAAATGTGAGGTGAAAGGTAAAAGCACAGTAAGGCGAAAGTATAATAAGTAGGTAAACACTTTTAAGTCTTGGAAAGTAAAGCATTGCCTCAAAACAATGCATGAAAACCAACCCACAAGTTCTTTCTGGTGTCACCATCATTGCAAGGAGACTGACACCCTTGGTTGATTATTCTGTTACTTATATTTGCTCTAAATATACACATAGTAACATTTCTTCTCTTCTCTGTAGAATTCTTCTGGAGAACCTGGGATTTAAGGAGATCTAGTAATGTGCATGTCACAAAGGGGCCTTTATTAGAAAGGACATGAATGAAGCACTGAGTGAGACTACAAAAGCTCTCCACTGCAAGTGGGAATAATGGGGTGCTTTATAGGGAAGGAACACTGTCTTTGGGTTACAAGGACAGTTTAGCATGACATCTATTACAAGGGGACAAAGGAGTTATGTAGCTCAAAAATTAGGGTATTCATATCCAGATATATTAGTGGTGGAGTGTAAAGAATTTGGAATTCGGTGTAAAATGATATTGTGATCTAACATAGCACACAGTGGAATGTGACATTCCTTGAATGCAAGCTGGATAGTGATCAAAATAGATTGTTCCAGTCACAAATAACTGACACTTCACAACTCTTTCGTGATTAGTCCCCAAAGGCAGAAATTCTCTGTGACACTAAAAATAAGAAGACTGGATTTATGGTTAAACAGGAATGACAAATGCAATTCAGAAAAAACACATACACCAGTTTTCTGAAGTTTATCAGTAGAAATTCATCAAGGATAATATTTTTTAAGATGTGTAAGGGGCTCAGCAGAAACAAAATGCAATCAGTGATTTAGTTAGTGTTGCAATAAAAGGTTCCAGTTCAAACATGTGGTCAATTTCTTATCTCTATTATTTTGTATGCCATGTGTTAGAAAGGGGGATGAATAATAAATAGTTGCGTATGCAGTAGCAACCTGCAGAAAAATCCTTCTTAATTGACCAAACAGGTCCATTATACTGATACTATCTATCCTTCTTCCTTATTATTGAGTTGAGCAGTAACATATTAGTTTTATGTTGCTAACTAGACCAGATTACTTTACATCCTTGAGATCTGTGACTCTTAAATGTATTTGATATGATTAACTATTCACTCTCATTTCTTTAGTTTTCCTACCCTTCAGGTTCATAATTTGTCCCATAACTTCTGGACACTTTTGTACCTTACTTCTTAAACAGAGGTGTTCCTGTCACGTATTCACTGTGATAGAATTGTCCCCTTCTAAATCTGCTTAAATACCCTTCCCTGTTGTTACAGTTGCAAAAATCTATCTACTAATATGTCAGACTTCCCATCTTCATGTCCTCATTCTGCATCTGTGAGCCCAACAGTCACCTGAATTTCTTACAAGAATGCGGAATTCAGCTCTTCCGAAAATGAATTTGTATTGTTTTCCTATATATTTCACACTCAGTCTTTTTGTTTCTACTATGTTTTCTCATCTTAGAATGACAACCTTATCCAAACCTTTGGTCAGAAATCTTTGAGTCATTCTTTCCTTTTGTGTCTTACTACCAGAAGGTCCCTAGCTCTCATCCACAGACTGCAGAAGTATCTTCATCTTTTTTGCACTGTCCTTAAATCTTCTGTGAGTATTGTATGTGACTTCTGATGTTCTCCTTGTTTATAGTCATACTTCATAATCTGCCCCTCCCCCACAATTCCTTCTAAAATAGAGGTTTAGGCAGAATAGAGGCACATCTTTACAGAATGACAGAACAGACAGAAAGAATGTGTGGCATTTCGGGAAGCGCGCTAGATGATTCATCCTCCAATCTATTAACAAGTGTTGCATTTATCTCAAGTATATGTTTTAAAGCATGCTCTTTGCCTAAAGTATTGTAGTAGCCAATGACTACCTTTCAGCTGCTATTACAGTTTAGATAATGGTAGTAATGTTTAATTATATCATGGTGTGTATATGAAAGCCCACAGTTCTTTCCACTCATTTAAAGTCAAATTCTTAATGGCCTTCAAGGACTTGTGTCTTCTATTCCTGATGGAGACCTTTTAAAACATTCCATTCTTCTTCCATGGAGGATCAACACTTTGCAATACAGAGCAAGCAGACTAATGTCAGCATCATCCTGGCACATCTTGGCTCTGCGGTCATCTGGCTTGTGAGTATTACTGCTTGGGAGTTTTTGTTTTCTTTGTTTGTTCATTTGTTTTTCTGTCTTGAGCATCACTTTCATCATTTTCTTTTGTCCATCTTTTTACTCTAAAGTGATGCCTATCTTTAAACAAAAGAGATGGGTTTTTTTTATTATTTTGAACATATAAATAACAGATAGATGAATTTTGTTTGTTGATTCATTAAGTCAGCCCAGATCTTTTGATTAGAGAGTTGAGGTTCTTGCTGTGTAAAGTTTTGCTGTTGGAATATGTGAGTAAACTGTGGTCACCATGTTGTTGATGGGGGGGTTGTTTTTGTGTTTTAGCAGTAATTTGTGTTTTGGTAACTGCGGCATCACACTTCTTGCCACAGCTCCTCTGCTATGCTTATTCCCCTCCTCAACCTGAAGTAGTGCTACTTGTATGTTCCTTGTGCTTGGTTTGTTGGTTATAAATATTTCAGGCTGTTTGTGTTGTGAAAAGTTTTTCTTTCTCCTTTAATTATGGCAGATATTTTTGCTGGTTATATCACTCTAGGCTGGCTGTCATCATCTGTGGACTCGAAATGCATTGCTCCAGGCTCTCCTGACTTTCAGTTTCCATGGAGAAATCTTTTATTCTGAAGGGGTTTCTTCATATGTGACTTGAGGTTGCCTCTTGCAACTTTAATTATACTTTTATCGTTATGTATTCTTAGAACTGTAACTATGTTATGCAGTGGGAACTTTCTTTTCAATTTGCTGTTCTATACGCTTGTTCTATCTGTATGGGTGTGTCCTTCTTTAGTTTGGGCACGTTTTCTTCTGTGATCTTGTCGCAGATCTGGCCTTTTCCATGGACTTTGGATTGTCCTCTATCATCTCTGCCTATATCAAAGGTTTTGCAGATCCTCTACTTTATCTTCAACCCCTCACATTCTACTTTTTGTTTAATTCATTACTTATAAGGCTTTTCTTAAGTTTTCCAAGTTTCTTGGGTTTCTCAGTTCCATCTTCATTTCAGCCTACGTCCTTTTGAATGTTTTAGTCTCCTTGTGGAATTTGATCTCAAGCCTTGAATTCTTTGTCATTTCTGTTAGCCTTACATTTGTGTTTTTGAAGGTTTTTTTTTCTCCTTAAGTTTTCTTTTCCTCCATAATTTTATTGAGCTGCCTTCACCCCCCCACCTCAAACTTTTTGAATTCTTTGACTCATTGTCTAACCCCTGGAGATGGTTGTAGGAAACCTGGCTGGATGGAGCAGTTGGATGCTGAGCAGAACGGGCCTGTGGATGGCAGGCAGGGTGGGTCATGGAAGAATCCCAGAGACAGGTTATGAAACAGACAAGAGCAAGAGTGACCAGACTAGGTGTGAAAGTTGAATGTGGGAGATGGGCTATATATGACGTATTGGGAGAAAACATGGCTAGGGGAATGCAGGGAAATTCATGGAATTAGACCTTGGAAAAGGTGTGGGCAATTGTTTGGATTGATAAATTCATTGCAGCTCAGAAGGGAACTAGAAAAATGGTGGGAGGAAGAAACAGAATTTCCAGAAGCACATTAGTCAACTAGGCTGCCTTGTTAGGCCAGGCATGCTATGCAGCAATGAACAACTAGAACAAAAGTACAACAATTTAAAATGGGTGGAAATGGAGGAGTGACATTTAAGATGGTTTTCTGGTCTCCACACACATACCATGACATGCATGTAAGTAACTACACATTCACACGCATACACACACAAACAACACACACATATATGTGTGCATGTGCATCATACATACAAAAGACAAAGTAAATTTTGAAAAGCATCTCTTACTTTATGCTAATAAAGTACAATTTTCCAGCAAATAAAGTTATATTTATTAATGTGTAAAACTGCTCATTTATATATTCTATATAAAGATGAGAGTTCAAGATGAATTTTTGAATTGTGTTCATTTAGCATCATAGTGTAAAAAACATAGAATTCTATTACAAAATTATATACAATGCATACTTTTTAATTTTTAAAAAATATTTTATTAATTATACTTTATTCACTTTGTATCCCCCTGTAGTTCCCCCCCTCCACCCCTCCCAATCCTTCCCTTCCTCCTCCTTCTACATGTCCTTCCCCAAGTCCACTGATAGGAGAGGTCTTCTTTCCCTTCCTTCTGATCCTAGTCTATTAGGTCTCATCAGGAATGGGTGCATTATCTTCCTCTGTGGCCTGGTAAGGGTGCTCCCCACTCAGGAAATCACTTTAATGACTCAGGAGGTGATTAAAGAGCAGGCCAATCAGTTTATGTCAGAGACAGTCTCTGTTCCCATAACTATGGAACCCACTTGGACACTGAACTGCCATGGGCTCCATCTGTGCAAGGGCCCAAGGTTATCTCCATGCACGGTACTTGGTTGGAGTATCAGTCTCAGAAAATACCCCTGTTCTCAGATTTTTTGGGTTCTGTTGCTCTCCTTGTGGAATTCCTGTCCTCTCCAAATCTTACCATTTCCCACTTCTTTCATAAGATTTCCTGGTACTTATCACCCTACACAAAACTAAAGTCCAAGTGGATCAAAGACCTCAATACTAAACCGCTGAGAAGAAAAAGTGTGGAAGAGCCTTGAAGTCATTGGCACAGGAGACAACTTCCCGAACAGAACACCAACAGCACAGGCTCTAAGAGCAACAATCAATAAATGGGACCCCATGAAACTGAAAAGCTTCTGTAAAGCAAACAACACTGTCATCAGAACAAAATGACTGCCTACAGATTGGGGAAGGATCTTCACCAACCCTATATCTGACAGAGGACTAATATTCAGTATATACAAAGAAGTTAAACAGCAACAAATTAAGTAATCCAATTAAAAATGGGGTACAGAGCTAAACACAGAATTCTCAATAGAGGAATATCGAATGGCAGAGAAACACTTTAAAAAATGCTCAATGTCCTTAGTCATCAGGGAAATGCAAATCAAAACAACCCTGAGATTTCACATTACAATGCAGACTTTTTATTGTAATAAAAATAAGAATTTTGACATAGCCTACTATATCCACTTTATTACTTTGAAATATATTTAATATATTACTAAAATGAATATTCATTAATGACTATAACATAGTTTTAAGCTATGGGTTATTCTGCATATAAAAAAAGAAAAATAATGGAGTAATGATGGAAAACAAAGACTTAATAGTTTCCCATCATCATTCTTTAGCAAGGAAATATCAAGTTAGCATGTACTTAGATTTTATTACACTATATTGTTGGATTTCAATAATTGCTATTTAAGTAGTTGCTAGTGTGATGTTTCAAGGGGGAAAAATCATTAAATGGACTTTGGATTGGGGCAGCACTTCTAACTACTTTTGAAATTGTCACAAACATACATAGATGAAGTGCTCGCCACACACGATATGTTCTATAATTTGATTTAAAGTGACATTCTTAACATTGACAATAATAAAATTAAAGATTGATCAATTCTGAAAGGCTCAAATATTCAGTCAAGATCTGAATTTATCATAAAATAAACAGATTGTCTCATCACGATTTCAATTTGGTTGTTTTTAAAAAGTGATACAATTATGTCTATGTACCTAAGTATTATTTTAAAATTGATTTCATCATGATTTATTATCAGTAAATATTTGAGTAGTGTATGTATTTTGTTTATCTACATAGTGTGCACCAAGTACAAACTTCTGCAGAAAAAAAAGGATCTTGAATAGGAAAAGGTTAAGAGCATCACATGTAAAATGTTAGTTATTCAAGTTACTGATTCTTAAGCATCTAGGAAAAAGTTGATGTTTCATGTTTAAATATTGGTGCTAGCATTCAATAGTTCTGTGCCTTGAAAAACATTTTAAATGGATCGTAGTCTCTATTTCTCTTCCACAAGACAGGTTTCAAAAATACTATACAGCTTAAGAAACGGATAGTCAGTATTAAGTAAATATGCAGGTAAAATATCAATACCATCAGTCTTTCATAGAGAAAGTTAAGATTCTTGAAAACAATGTTGGATGATCATAATAATGCTTAGCATTGTGTCATTGCGCACACCATTAGCTCAAGGAGAAAAGGAAATGTTTCTTTACTCCCTGACTTTTGTAATTTTAAAGGAAAACAATAAGACTATGTTGCCCAGGATGTTATGAGAACCAGGATAGACTGAAAGCTTTCAAACTTTGCTCATTTGATAAATATTGAAGAAAATGACAGGTAAATCAAACTATAAAACCTGTGCTGTGAGCAGCAATACTTCTCCCTGGAGACAACAAGAAAAGAAAACAGGGAAAATAAATATAAAATCAAGTATTAGATGACTACAGAAACCATAAAATGAGAAAGTTATCTTTTCTCTGCTGGATTTTGTGAATGGGAAGCAGTACTGTGCTCTTATCATTTTGAGCTCATGGCTATAATTATGCTAAAGCTATTTATCTACCAAAATTGTATACTTGAAAATCTAAACAATTCTTGAAAAAGGAACCAGGTAATCAAAAAACAAATGAGTAAAGGAAGAGAAATGCCTTGATTTGTAAATTTGTAAACCTTTTTATTTGATCCTTAGAGCTTGGGATGCTGCTATCCAGCAATGCATCTCACATCTCCCAAAGAGGACACATAATCATTAATGTGGCAAAGAGCCAGACGCTGTGTCAATATTATATTCTGTATTTTGCTTGAATTTCACTATTTGCATTGCAATATTTTACTACCAGATTACACAGTTTTTTTGTATGAATCTAGCAGCTAGCATGCTTTTGATAGAGTCAGGAAATCCACCTGAATGTGACAGAGTCTGTTAAAAAGTCAAAGGATAGTGCTTATGCCTCTTCAGCTAGACTCTTCTGAGGCAGAGAATGGTTGTTGTATTAAGAAGGCAGGATGGTAAGACTGTTTTTTAAAGGTGTGGGCTCTAGTCTTGGCTCTAACAATTATGATAGTAGGTATCAAATAGAAAATGATTCACATAAGGAGAAAAGGAAACGAATTACAAATATAGAAACAAAATTTCTCTTCAGTGAATACATATATGTGTCCTGCTGTCTGGTAGGGCAGGATAAATGCCATGTTATTTCAGACATCTAAGCACAGTCAAAAAGGAAGGCAGTAACTTGTTTTACATGTATTTGTTAAGATCCTCTTATGTTTCAGATAGGGATAGATAGAATACAGAACAAAACAGATACTTTCCAAAGAACAGCAAAAAAATATCACCTCAATACCCTTGTATCACAGCACAAACATATGAAAACAATCCAAGTAAGTAAGGCATGTGGACTAAGGCATAATTCTTCACAGGTGAGTCACAGTGGGGTATTTTGTCCTTGGCTGATTCTGCCAGAAGACGGAGGAAAACATATGAGAACAGAGTGATGGAAGGGTCTTCAGAAATCTTTGGCAAATTTCTTAACATGGCTGTCTAGTTTCATTTCTTTCCTGTAACAAAAGCAGGATGAACAAAAAATGAGTATGCAGAGGCTAGGGGTTATTTGACTTGCAATTCCAGGCTATAGTTTATCATTACAGGGAAATCCCTTTGTCAGGAAGTTGAGACAGCTGGTCACATATCCATATCAAGAACAAGGGGGGGAAAGCGCATCCGTGATGTCTTCTTGCTATCATATATGTTTCAGGACCCTCCAATCTAAGGGAATGATGCCAGCCACAATATTCTAGGTCTTCCCACATGAAATAACAATTAGGGCAATCTCCTACAGTCTTATCAACTCTCCAACCTGATGTAGACAATTACTCAATTTAGATTCTCTATCCTCATGATTTTTACGTTGTGACAAGTTGACATTTAAAATCAATATAACCCACCTCTTGTTAAACTGTCACAGAAACTCATTATTTTTAAGCCTTAACTTTCCCATGGTCTCAAAGGAAATGGGAGGAGAGAAAAAAGGGAGGGTGGGGGTGGGAGGAAAGGGGAAGGGGGCTACAACTGAGATAGAAAGTGTACAAACTGTAATTAATATAAAAATAAAAATCTAATTTAAAAAACACAGTATAATAAACTAAACAGTCACATTTTCTTTAAAAGTCCAAACTGACTTTACTATACGCTCCTATAAAAACAAAGCAACAAGCGTAAAAACATTATTCTATTAGGAAGTAATCAGAGTATAATATCAACCATATCAACATAAAAACCAAAATTTAGCAGTGTCATTCCAAATTCTGCGGCTCAATCTGTAACATAAACTTGTTATCTTCTGGGCTGTAGAAAGCTTGGGCTATCCCTCTTCTCCAGCTCTGCCATCAGTTTCTCTTGAAGGCATAGACTGAGTCAACTCTACATCTGTAGCTATCCCTGGAAGACATCCCACAGGCCTGCTATCTCCAGAGTCTTGGTGTTTTCCCTTGCAACTGAGACTTCCCCTTCGTCAGTGTCCTCCAAGAACCTCTCTGCAATGTCTCCAACCCTGTCATAACGTACCAAACCTTAGCCACTAACAATGTCCCCTCACTCTTTTTCTTTAAAGAATTCAAAGTCAATACAACATGTATGACACTTATATATTGCCATCTTCTGTAAAAAGTTCATGATGAGTCTGGCATTCTTAGTAGCTTCTGTGTACTGATTTCAAAGAAAAATGCTCCTATTGTCCCAATGAAATACAAATGGCATTGCTATTTGTATTTCATTGGGACAATAGGAGCATTTTTCTTTCCAATGCCCTCTGTGGTAGGCTCCTGTCCTGCTTCTTGTTTACACCTACTTCCAATGTCCATCCCATTTGTCTTTCTAAGTAAAGATTGATCATCTTACCCGAGGTCCTCTTTCTTGTTTATCATCGTTAGGTGTAGTCTATCTTATAGGCCTACTATCCACTTATAAGTGAGTATACACTAGGTGTCTTTCTGCTTCTGGGACGTAGCCCATGGCAGCTCATTCTCCAAGTGGGTGCCCTAGTAAGGGGAACCGGGACTGTCTCTGACCTGAACTCATTGGCTGGCTCTTTGCCCTCCCCTTCCCCCATGGAGGAGCAGCCTACCTAGACCACAGAGGAGGATATTATAGCCAGTCCTGATGAGACCTGATAAGCTAGGGACAGATGGAAGGGGAGGAGGACCTCCTCTAGCAGTGGACTTAGAGAGGGAGGAGATGAGGGATGGAGGATGGGATTTGGAGGGAATGAGAATGAGGGAAGTGGCTACAGCTGGAATACAAAGTAAATAAACTGTAATTAATGTAATAAAAATTTAATTAAAGAAAAGAAAATACACACCCTCAGATAGGCCCACAAACCAACCCTAAAAAGACAATCACTTGAGATTCTCTTTCAGATGATTTGAAGATGTGGCAAGCTGACACTTAAAATTAACCAACGCCATGTTCTTGCTTGATATTACAGAGACCTAATAAGTAACCTGTAGAATGTACAAAGAGAAGATTAGATAAAAAGAGAATAGTTCGTTTCTGTTCCAACAGAAATGAAAGAAGGTTTCTAGACCACTGTTATGTTAAAGGAAATAGTGTGTTGTCAGATTTGTCAAAAGTTTTAGTTCAATTTTGAATATAGTGTCTACTGCACTTACTAGTAAGTGAAAGAAACCACCTTAGCATGTTTGACTCTGTTTTCATCTTTCCCTGTATCTCATCTCCGTAAGCAGAAACCACAGTCTCATTTTATCTGAACAGTTAGGAAACAACATTTGATATTGGATTTCATCTTGAGGAATGTCTGTGAGAAAGGAGATACAGATAAAAAAAAACAATATGTTATGTGGATGTGGGTAAATTAACGAGCACGCCTAAATGAAACCTCTCAGTACCGCTAAGAATAAAGAATGATTTTTTTTATAGAGAAAAGCCTCCTTGGTAGGCTATCTAATTCCAAGTCATTAGCTATAAACATATGCACACACAAGCAACAAGGACTGAATATATGTGTGTGTATCACAATAATAATTAAAAAAAAAAAGAAACCATGAATTTGAGATTCTGAGAGAAAATGTTATGGAACTGCAAAAATAAATAAATAAATAAACAAATAAATAATGATAAATAAATAAATAAGTAAATAAATAAAGAAATGTGGAGGGACTGAAATGATGTAAACATAGCACTAATGTATAAAATTCTCAAAAAATAATTTATATTTTTTTAAAAAGAGAATATTTCTTTTTTTTTGCAGTGAACATTTCATTCTTTTTTTTAAATTTATTTATTTTTATCTCAATCACAGGTTAGGTACTTTGAATCCCAGGCATAGCCCCCTCCCCCATTCCCTCCTACCCTCCCACTCCATCCCTCATCTCCTTCTTCCCCACCCCCTCCAAGTCCACCAACAGGGGAGGACCTCCTTC
>CM053752.1:78856162-78897299 GCA_028658305.1 Pachyuromys duprasi | reverse complement strand
TGAGTGTCTAGTTTTGAGATGTCAGCTGGGGGCTGTGGACTCCGCCCTGTGCTTGCTGCTAAGGGCTCTCCCTTGGAATGGAGATTTGGCGCCTCCTTCTGGGCCAGGGGCTGTGCACCATGGTCTGAGATGATATTTTGGGCACACACAGTGGGTTTGGGTTTGTGTGCATCCGCTGTATGCAGGTCTGTCAGAAATGGTGCCTGAGGCCTTCTCTGTCTGGCCTGTGGGCAGACACCTGAACTGGGGTTTTTGCTGGCAGATGCATGCAGCTTTTGCCCTCAGTGTGCGGTCTCGTCAAGATGGTCCCAGGATCCTCTCAGCTGTGGGTTGAGACAGAACTCGGGTTCTTCCCAGATATGCGGGCGGACTCACACACTGACTGAGTTTTTGCTGGCAGAAGCGTTTGGCCCACGCCCCCGCAGTGTGCGGACTGGTCAGAATGGTCCCCCAATCCACTCAGTCTGTGGTGGTTCCCAGGATCGGTTCGCGCCTGCCACACACCTGTGGGTTGATGCAGAACTCGGGATCCTCCCAGGTCCGCGGGGGACTCACACACTGAGATTTTGCTGGTGGGAGCATTTGGCTCGAGCGAGCCCCGGCAATGTGCAGACTGGTCAAAACGGTCCCCCAATCCACTCAGTCTGTTGTGGTTCCGATGATCGGTCCGAACCCGCAGCACACCCGTGGGTTGAAGCAGAACCTGGGTGCAGTGTGCGCTGGTAGGGCGCAGTTCAGCGAAAACGGCACCTGGTTCCTCCTGAGACTGCCTGCAAGACTGTGCGATCCAGTCTATAATGGCGGGTGCGGGCACCCAGTGCAGCCGCTCGTCCAGATCAGAGCTGAGCACCGCTGGTCACTGGGAAATTTCTCCAGGTAATAACTGCGTGTCCCTAGGGTTTTCCCACTTGATTTTCTCACCGTAGGAGTTCCGCTCACCTGGCACTCACAATGCTGGCGTTTTAGGTCCCAGAGTTCAGTCTCCTGGTTGCTGCGTTGTTTCTGCTCTCCTACTCCTCAGACACAGTGTTCTCTCGTGGCAGCCATCTTGGATCGAACTGAGAATATTTCTTAAAATTAAACAATTTATGTGGTAAACGGCATCAGATTTATTTATCACTCACACATATGGAATTTTATCTCAAATCTAATCTTGACTGTGTTAATCTAGTAGTGAACACAAAGTAATATAAGTCATAAAAATGATAGAGGCAATTAATTGAGTCCATATTAAAAGTTGGCAAAAATAACTCAGAATCTCTCTGAGTGGCATTAGCCATCTATGTAGAACTAATCAAATAAAAGTTAACCAGACCTTGAATAGGATGTGAAAAAGCAATTGGTTTTGGTTTGGAAAAATATCTTGTGGCAAAAAGTTTGGCACAAGTATAAAGTTGCTTATCATGAGAAATTTGGAAATTACCTGAAGCTGATTGGTCAAAGTATTGGAACGTAATTCCCATGACACTAAATATTTCTTAGAAAATATAAAGAATGGATGGGTTTAAATTAGGCCTGAAATTCTACAAGAGTAGCATCCTAGTACTGTTCCAGTACTGCTTACTTACTGATGGCAGTCATAACCAGACCATAAGCTCACAGCCTCAGAAAACATATAGAACTTAGTCGGAGTCAAAGTTTTTGAAATCTGAAAAGCTACAACAAAACAAAGTAAAATAAGACAAACCTTAATCAACAGAGAATGCCTTAATAGTTTTGATATTCCTTTATTTGAATCTAATGTCCAATGTTTATTACAGTGTGTCCAGGAAAGATGACCAAAAATTATATTACTATTTAAATATGTCCCAAATAAAAGATATTCACATCATTTGAATATCTGAGAATGTTCTTTTTGTCTATTAAATATTCTTCTGTACCACTCTCTTCTACCACTGTCTTGTTCTGTTATGAGTTCCCAATTGTATTTCACCAATTGTACTGGAGTGCCTAGTCTCATGAGAAACTTAATCACCATAGAGGAAAGAAACCCAGACCTACCTTGTTTCCTTGAAGATCTCCTTCACCTTTAGATCACCTTGCTGGTATACCCAGAAGACCCCCTGCTGCATGTCAAAAATCATTTGGGGAACAAGTCACAAGCAACTAATTTGTAATATGAAATAATACCCCACTCACACACACATTGACAAGATCCTCCTTGTATTCATCAGCTTTTAATTTATTTATTCACTTTACATCCTGGTCATAGATCCCTCCTTCCTTTCCTCCCAATCTCACCCTCCCCAATGCATCCCTCTTCCTTATTCCTCAATATAGAGGATTCCCCCTACCCACCTACCCCAGCTCATCAAGTCACATGAGGACTGAGTTCATCCTCTTCCCTTGTGGCCTGGTAAGGAAGTCCCATCATGGGGAAGCCATCAAAAAGCAGGCAACAGAATCCATGTCAGAGAGAGCCACCGCTCCCCTTACTAATGTACCCACATGAATCCTGGGCTGTCCACTGGCTACATATATGTAGAGGACCTAGGTCCAGTCCATGCATGGTCCTTGTTTGGTGCTTCAGACTCCACAAACTCTGAGCCCTGCTTAGTTGGCTCTGTTGCTCTTTTTGTAGACCTCTTGTCACCCCTAGGTCCTTTTATTGTTCCCCACACTTTTTCACTAGACTCCTTAAACTTCTAGCAATGTTTGGCTGAGTCTCACCACTGTTTCGAATGATTGCTAGATGGAGCCTCTCAGAGGACAAATCTGATAGGCTTCTGACTGCAATCATAACACAGTTTCATTAGTAGTGTTAGGAGTAGGCTCTCTTCCACGGGTGTATCTTGGGTTGGGCCAGGCATTGGTTGGCTATTCCTTCAGTCTCTGCTCTATCTGTTCTATCTTTGTCCCTGCAGGTCTTGTAGGCAGGGTAAATTTTGGATCAAAGTTTTTGTGGGTGGGTTGGTGTTCTCCTCCCTACACTAAGAGTCTTGTTTAGTTAGATTAGTTAGAGGGTGTTCTCTTCAGTCTCCAAGGTCCCTGCTATTAGAGTTCCCCTTACATCCTCCCAGAGGTCTATGCTGCCTTTGGTATTCAGCATTTTTAACTGAGGATGAATAAGAATTCCTATGCATGACAGTAACTGTTAGGAACCTTATTGTTAATTAGACACAATTAGGGCAGTGGTTGCTTCCAGCAGAAGACAAATAAGAAAATATTTTGACATTAGAACTGTATGAATTAAGACTAATCTGGAAAACAAGAGAAATGGAGATGAATGGATTAAAGAAAAGCTAAACCTCAAAAGAAAGAGAATTTGTTGCCATCCCTGTCTTGAAGAGGTCCAGATAGAGGCTAGGATGTAGGTAATTTCACGAGAAGTCTTCTGTAATTTAAACTGAGAGTCTATTTTGTGTCACCTGTTTGTGCATTATGCAAGTGCTATTCAAATGCAGCACACTGTTGTCCCTAGTCTCAAAATTTCTTAGTTTAGCTATGGAAGACAAGAATAAAAATGAGTTAAATAGGCTACACTTACAAGAGTGTTAGTATTCTAACAGAAGATGGGGATGTTTCAAAAATTAATTACTTAAAATTCTGCCTTTTAACATTTCCATAGATTTAGGGAATTTAATGTGTGAGAAAAAAATAACAGCAAAGCATACATCATGATACTATATTTCATGCTGCTTAGTGAGGTTTTTGTGAGGAAAGGAGATGTTTAACTCTTTCAGAATCTTTAATGACTAGATTGCATTTCCATGCCCTTCAAGAACAATAGTTTATATGGTAACAGATAACCAACTTCGATAAAATCTGATTCTTGCTTGGGAGACTATTTAGTAAAGAGAAAATGAAAGACACTGGGAAAAGGTGTATGACTCACATTTTGGGGAAGTAGCTGATGTTAGTTTCAATCTTCTTCAATTAGGATGGATGTAAGTGAGGATGTTGACCCTGTCATTCTGGCTTAAGTCCAGCATGGGTAATTACATTCCACTTACTTAAATTCTCCTTAGGTCCAAAGACATCCTTCACTCTCACCCCACATTATCACTGATGTTGCTGCAAGTAGCTAAATAGAGGCCACATTTAACCCTAGGATGGTAGTGTTTCCTATGGCACAAACTTGATATTTCTGCATACTATCAGTATAAATTTGCTTTTTAGGGTAAAGGTTTTTGAACATGTAATGAAATAAAGGAAAAGTAACCATATGGCCATTGCTACAGAAGATAAAAACAGAAAATCCAATAGAACGAATTGTCTCTGACAGGGTCTCTGCTGTAATGGCAGATTCTTTTAGCGTGTCCTGCTTGCAAATGTAAGATCATTATCATTAGATCTTTAAAATACCAACAAGCAAAATATGAAGAGTTTCAAAGTCACCTTTAAAATCACCCCAAAAGTTCAGTCTCAATTATCTACAATCAATGTCATTCTCCTTTACTAGAAATTGGTAGCAGAGAATAAATTCTAAGAGGAGGAAAATTTAAAAGTACAATTGATACTGACATTTTATCAATGGAAGTGTGTTTCTAAGCCATCTTTGCCTAGGAATCTAGCTTCTGCCTATTTCTATGCTCCAACTGGCTTGTTCTTTTGCAACATTTTGTAGGGCCATTAAACACTGCTCACAAATAACCTTTACTACAAATACTTCAAACTCTTTCATGAAGATTTCGTTTATAGTTACGTATTGAGCTCCATGAGCCATAAGATAGGAAAAAAATACAAACATTTAAAAGTTTCCACTTAAAATATCTTTCTCTCATCAATAACTCTGGATAAAACTGTTGAGAGTTGCCAGTCGAGAGAGGAGAGCAGGGGCTGCCTCTCTCATGAACTCAGCTGACTGCTCTCTGATCACTTGCCCCTGATGATGCAGACTTGCTAGGCCATGGAGGAAGAGGATCCAGGCAGTCCTGATGAGATTTAACAAGATATGGGCAGATGGCAATAGTGGAGAGCATGCCCTTTCAGTGGACTAAGGAAAGGTGATAGAGGAAGACAGAGCGAGGGTGGAACTGAGGGGAGGTGAGGGAGAGGACTTCAATAGGATATATAATGAATAAATTGGGCAGAAAAAATAAAAATAAATTAAAAACTGTTGAGGGTTTATAAATCATAATAGCTATGGTATTAGTACCCAAATAAGATAGACATGGATTATAAAATACACAGCTAAATATAGACAAGAAAATAAAGCATAAAACACTAATTATAATTTGACCAAAGTTAAGGAGCAGATGACATAAGATAAAAAGACCAAATAAAAATATAAATATAATGAATAGCATTTAATATAACACAAATTAGAGCTACATATTTAATATTACACTTTTATTAAGTAAATTTAAATAACAACACAATACTTAGTGAAGTATAATATTGGTAAGAGTATGAAACACTTTAACCCAACAGTTCATTTGGAAAGTAATTTTTTAATAGTTACAAAAACTTTAAAACATTTAAGAGGGAGAACACAGGGAACCAGACAGGAGCCTACCACAGAGGGCCTCTGAAAGACTACCAAATAGGGTCTCAAAACAGATGCTGAGACTCATAGCCAAAGTTTAGAGGGGACAGGAGCTCCACAAAGACAGCAACAGAACCATAAAATCTGGGCACAAGTATCTTTTCTGAGACTGATACTCCAACCAAGAACCATGCATGGAGATAACCTAGAACCCCTGCACAGATGTAACCCACGGCAGCTCAGTCCCCAAGTGGGTAGGAACAAGGACTGTCTCTGACATAAACTCAGTGGCTGGCTTTTTGATCACTTCCCTCTGAGGGGGGTACAGCCTTACCAGGCCACAGAGGAATACAATGCAACCAGTCCTGATGAGACCTGATAAGCTAGGGTAAGATGGAAGGGGAGGAGGACCTCCCCTAACAGTGGACTTGGGGAGAGGCATGCGAGGAGAGAAGGGAGGGAGGCTGGGATTGGGAGGGGACAAAGGAGGGGGCTACAGCTGGGATACAAAATGAATAAACTGTAATTAATAAAAATAAATTAATTTAAAAAATAAAAAAAATTAGGTGTCCCAGGAATCCTTGGGAGTTAACTGCAGGAAAACAGTACTGTAAATTGATAATCATTATAGACAATGATGCTTGTGTAGCAAAGCAGCCTTGCAATTATGATAAAAGACTGAGAGTTCCCCAACAACCTCCAATACACTTATTTGCTTGAGGTAACAGAAAATGTCATTTCTGTTATATGCGTCATATGTTTACACTACTAAGTGACAAGAAGAATAAATGTAAAGCAGGTACATAGCAATGGGAAGACCAAGGTGAGGCAAGCTTCGGCACGGAGAATTCAAAGCAGATAGCACTCAAACACTGATCTCTAAACCAAGCTTGAAGAATGCAGAAGAAGCATCACCACAGTACTCACGGAACATTGACTGCAGGTGACAGGATCACAAAACCACTAGCATATGAAGTCACTTAAAAATGATGAAAAAATATTACCATTTTCACTCTGGAATCATTTTGAAATACCTTTTTGGTGGAAGAATAGAGGCAGAGAAAGCTGTTGAAGAAGCTGTTGATTATGTAGACAAGCAAAGATGGTGGATTATACCAAGACAAGAAAGGAATAAAAAGTGCTAATGTTAGACATATTTTTTTTTAATTTTTTTATTTTTTGTTATCAATCACAGGTTAGGTACTTTGCATCTCATGCCCAGCCCGCCCACTCCCTCTCACATTTTTAAAAAATGCCCGACAAAATTTCCTAACAATCTGGAAATAGGGAGGCATAAAAGAAGAGAAGGAGTGGTGATTTTCAGGTTTTGTGTCTAAGCAACTAGTTGTGGGGGCTGAGTTGAGATCCATGAAAGTTAAGAAGGCTAGAAGAACAGTATGGAAGTTGGCAGAGAGAAGCAAGTCTGTTTTAAGCATGTGGTTTTGACATGTTAATTAAGTACATACAAAGATGATGTATGTATATAATTCTGAAGTGACAAGCAAAAGTCTAGACAGGAGACACAAAGATGAACATCAGAAAAAGGTAGAGCTTAAAGTATGAGCTTAGAGTAAGGTAGGGAAGTGACTCTAGAACTAGGGCCAGAATGCATGCAGACCCATGTAATGGAAGATTATTTTCTTGGCTGCTCCCTGAACTAAGAGTTTAGAAAGCAAATGAGGCATCACAGAGCAGCAGCTGAGGAGGCAGGAGAAGGTAGGATAGTACTCCTAAATTTTAGTTAAGAAAGTACAGGAAAAAAAGAGGAACAGACTAAGTTCATTAAATGATTTTAATATTTAAGATGAAAGCCAATCACAGGTAAGTCCTAGTGCTTAGTTATATGGAACTGATTGGTAACATATATAAAAGCCATGTTTGTTAAAGGGAGTAAGTAAGCATTCATTTAAAGTATGTTTATGATAAAAAAAAAGAAACACCAGATAGAGTTGGGCATGTAGCTTAAATGATAGAGTGCTGAACAGGACCTTGGATTTGTTACAGCATTTTCACTTAAGAAGATATTTTAGGAAAATAGCTAACCTGCCTCTCCCCTCCCTGCATGTTCTGTACCTAATAAACATGGTAAGGTTCTGGGTTACTAGGGCAGTGGTAACCCACCTTCATCATACATGTGTTTGTGTGTCTTTCCTACTTCATTCCCTCTCTGTTCCTAGCCAGGGTTCTGGGACCAAAGCCACACTAAATGAGTCTTGGCAATTTTATATCATCACTGAAATTTTTACTTTCTTTACAACCCATATCTGAGCTTCATAAATTACTCTGGAAATTGTCCATGTGTATGAAGTGATCTTTGTATATTCAGTAAGCATGTCTGAACACCATAAAACAAAGATGAAAAATAAAATAAACCCCTGCTCAGATGTAGTCCATAGTAGCTCGGTATCCAAGTGGGTTTCCTAGTAAAGGGAACCAGGACTGTCTCTGACATGAACTCAGTGTCTGGCTCTTTGACCACCTCACTCCCCCAGGAGGGAGCAGCCTTGCCAGGCCACAGAGAAGGACAATGCAGCCAGTCCTAATGAGACCTGATAGGCTAGGGTCAGATGGAAGGGGAGGAGGACCTCCCCTATCAGTGGACTTGGAGAGGGGCATAGGAGATGAGGGAGGAAGAGTGAGATTGGGAGGGAATGAGGGAGTAAGCTACAGCTGGGATACAAAGTAAATAAACTATAATTAACATAAAAATAAAAAAATTAATTTTAAAAAGTATATGTTCACACACATACACACACAAAACCGCAATGAAATACAAAGATCTAAGAACAAGCCAAGCCATAGAACCCATAATAAGTTTGCAATGTCAGGTAGTTTGAGCATTGTAATTGTGCAGACAGTATGGGTAAATTATCTTATTCAGTCTTTTCAGCTGCTCCAGGAAGAAGGTGACTTCAGCTCCTTTCTTCCAGGCTGAGTACCTAAAACTTAGAGAGTTTAGACCTTTGTTCTGTTGTCAGTGCACTAGCAAAGACCAAAGTGTGGCCATCCTAATCTCTGGACAAAAAATTTACTCATCTAACACGCATGGTGTTTGGTAATATTAAGTATCTACCACACATTTTTATATGGGTCAAAGGAATAAGATTACTTTTGGACTAATAGTTGCAATGGCCACAGTGAAAATAAAAACGTCCAACACAGAGGCCCACAGCCAAACACTAGTTGGAGCCAGGGGAATGCCACCAAAGAAGGGGAGGAAAGGCTGTAGAATCCAGAGGCTAAGGATGCTAAGAAAACAACGCCCACAGAATCAACTAAGCAGGCCTTATAGGCACTCATAGAATACGAAGCAAAAGGCATCGACCCTGTATGATACTGAGCTAGGTCCTCTGCATATATGTTATCATTGGACAGCTTGGAACTCCCAACAAGTGGGTGTGGGTTGGTGTCTCCTAACCCTTTCACCTGTGTTTAGGACCCTTTTCTCCATACCGGGTTGCCTCCTGCAGCCTTGATATGAAGCTCTGTGCCTAGTCTTATTGTATGTTGTCATTCCATGTTTGGTTGACATCCCTGGGAAGCCTGTTCTACTTGAAGGGAAATGGAAGAGGAGTGGATATTGAGGACAGGGAAGGTGGGGGAAGGGACTAAGAGAATTGTAGGGGGGGGGAACTTCTGTTACTATGTAATGTACAAAAGAAGAATAAGAGAAAAAAAAGAAGGGGAAAAAACAAATTTAAACTTGTGTAGGCATGTATATTGATTGGACCTAATAATCACCCACATTCACATAGAATTCAACCACCAGAGCCAGGGACGGTGGCATAGCCTGGTGTATCCAGTGGGCAGGCACATGAAAGGGCGATTTTACGTTTGAGATATTGCATGGGTTCGTGGTGACAAAAGAAAAGAACAACCCATATCCATTTAAAGATAATATTTCTAAAGAAAAGTTATAAGTTAGGAGCCTCTCCACTTCTAAAATTTCTCATTTTTAAAATTTAATAGGCTGGGAAGCTATTATTTTCAGATAGATAGATGATAGACAGACATATAGATAGACATCGTTTATTTCTTTTTTACTTATAGATTATTCTAAATTTTACTATCTTTACTTTGTTTTTGCATATAATGGTGTCATTTCGTCATATTCATTGAAAGAAATAGAGCCAACTTAAGTAACACATGATGATTTTTAAGGTATTTTCACATACATTTTATAGACATGAACAGGAAGAATAAGTTCAAAAAAGAATTCCATTAATAGCCAGTAGGTCTGTTCTGTTAGTAATAATCATATAGTTACAATGTATCCATAAATAATTAGAAAGTATCTACCAAAAGAATTTATGAAAATACAGTAATTTCATAGCCTTTTTTCCCCCAAAATGTTGTATATTTCCAGCCTCGAATGAGCAGGCCAATTTTCTCTCTCCCTACATACTCCATTCTGCCTTGAATCTTCACCCACAGCTCCCACGCCTGCATCTTGGCCCGGTTTTCTTGTTGAAGCTACTGTTCTGTTTTCCTAGTGAAAAATGCATAAGCAAGCCTCCAGGGTGGAGAGTGAGGACACATTGGGAGGGGCGAACTTTCCTGGATCCACTCTCAGTAACTCCCTCATATTTTTTTCCAGTTACTCCTGACCTCAACACGTAGCAACAGCCTCCCAGTTTTGTCTGAATCCCATTATTCAATATTCCCCAAAACGATTGTGCTGTATGTTCCATGCCTAAATAAAAGGTATGAGTAATGAAGAAAGAAATGTTTTCCAATTGCGAGAAAACGGGCTAGTTGTAATATTCATGAGAACACGTATGCTCTGCTCACCCTTCTCAGGCTTACTGAAGTCATAATAATCCATTCGTTTTATAAGGAACACTAACACATGGTTGCAAACTTATAAAATAATAAAGTGAGATGCAAGTTTTAAGCTTTGACAAAATAGAATTGAGTAAGCATGCATTGCTCTATTCTAGCGTTAAATGGGTGTTACTGACAAAAATTTCAGTTCTTCTGACAAGTTTACAGCAATGCTAATATGTAAGTGGACATATGCATCAAAGATGTAGTAAGTACTGATAAATCAGAATATGAGATATCTGCCGTATGATATAGTTAGTATTGTTTTGTAGGAGCCAGGATTAAAGGCATCCACAGCTCGATACCTAGAATATTCTTTGTCAGGCTTGTTCCTTATGGGAACTTTCCCCTCTTGTTATATGACTCGTCCATATTCTTTAAGTAACTGAAAAAGAGAGTACAAGTTCAAAGTTCTTTAAAAGTCCAAAGAATTACTTATGGCATATACGCCCCTATTAAATCTTGCAAAGTGACTAGATTAGTTACTATTATAGTTCAAAGTGCTGAGCCGACTAGCAAAGGAAGTACATCTGCCAACAGAAAGAAACCAAGGCTTTGAAGTCTATGTTCTGAATTCTGAATTCTTCAGTCTATAGATTAGAAAATGGCCTGCAAGATGTAACTCTATTTGAAGACTGACTGGATAGAATCCAACAAGACTGACTTTACTTCTTTACACACTTAAAAATATTGTAGTTTTACTAAACCTGTTTCAACTTAAATATGCTAATATTATATTAATATGTACTATAACAATGTACTAAATATATATTAATATACAACAATACTGTACAACATTAATATACAACAATAACTGTATCTAATAATATACAATCACCACGTATAATATATCTATTGTATATATTCATCTAAAGTACATGTATATACCTTAATATATAAATAATAATCTTTTTAGTCTAAATTCTAGCTTACCATCCTTGTATGAATTGTCAGGCTCTCAGAAATGGTCACAGTTTACACTTATATTTCAAATCTTTTCTTTAAAAATCTTTCTTCATGAGACCTGATAAGCTAGGGTCAGATGGAAGGGGAGGAGGACCTCCCCTATCAGTGGACTTGGAAAGGGGCAGGGAGGAGATGAGGGAGGGATGGGGAGAGTGGGAGGTAATGAGGGAGGGGGCTACAACTGGGATACAAAGTATAATACCTGTGATTAATATAAAAATAAATAAATTATAAATAAACCTTTCTTCACATTACTTATTTCATACATCTCTGCACATGTGTGTGTCCTGGAGATTGACCTCAGGACACCAAACTTACCGGTGTGGGCCTTCACCTGTGAGACAACTTGCCATCCCAATTTTAAAGACATTTTCAGTAATAGAAATAATACATCATAAATGAAAGTTACAAGTAAATATAAATGGCTACTCAGCCCTAAAGTTCCAAAGCATACAACTGCTTTTGTTTAAAACTATTAGGATTTTTCTCCTTTAATGTGTGCATAATTATAATGCTGTGGCTGAGTCAGTGTTCATTCTTTTTAATTTTATTTTTATATTAATCACAGGTTATATACTTTGTATCCCATCCGTAGCCCCTTCCATCATTCTTTCCCAATTCCCCCATCCCCCTCTCAGTGCCTCCCTGCCCCTTTCCAAGTCCACTGATAGAGGAGGTCCTCCTCCCCTTCCATCTGACCCTAGCCTATCAGGTATCTTCAGGACTGGCTGCAAAGTCCTCTGCTATGGCCTAGCTGCTCCTCCCTCTGGCGGAGGGGGTGGAGAGGGTCGAAGAGCCAGCCATTGAGTTCATGTCAGAAATAGTCCCTGGTCCCCTTACTAGGGTACCCACTTGGATATTGAGCTACCATTTGCTACATTCAAGCAGGGGTTCTAGGTTATATCCATACATGGTCCTTGGTTGGAGAGACAGTCTCATAAAAGACCCTGTGCCCAGATATATTTAGTCCCTGTGGAGCTCCTGTCCTCTCCAGGTCTTACTAACTCCCCCTTCTTCAATATGATTCCCTGCACTCTGCCGAAGGTTTGGTTATGAATCTTAATATCTGCTTTGATACACTGCTAGGTAGAGTCTTTCAGAAGCCCTCTGTGGCAGTTAATTCTTTACCTTACATCATTCTCATCATATGAATTTTATGTAGCTGGTGTTTCAAGCAGCCCTTTATTTCTCAGTTTCGGCTTCCTATATAGGTATATAATAGTTTTAAACATAATTAATTGATTGATTTAAAATAAACAAAGAAAATATAAATCTCTTAAAGTACTTCAGTGAAGCCACCTGACCATGCATAAAATTTTCCTAGTGTCTCTAATAGCTTGTGATTCATTATAAAAAGTATATATTCACCAATAGGCAGCATGTGTGTAATTTAAATAAACAATTTCCTTCTGTAATCACTTTTTTTGTAGAATACCTTCCCCCTGAACATTTCACAAAGATTATCTCCATATTAAAGAATATATATACACCATTTGTTTAAGGAATTGCAGACTTCAGGCAGATAACTCAAAAATACTTAATTAGTCACCGGGTGGCAATTTAAGTAGTACATTCATTTATCATTATGCCCTCAGAAGAAAACAAAGCAATGTAAAGATGGGGAGAAACCTCTAGTCCAGAGCAGGCTTCTTTGCGGAGGTAAGACAGGACTGTGTTTACAGTCAGGCATGGGAGGAACAAAGTTAAGCTGCCCGAATACAGGGACAGCATGTAAATAAAAATTGGTAAAAATAAGAAAAAGTTGAACTTCTCTAAGTGTGGGTAAGCTGTGTAAGATGAAAGTTGAAATTTAGATTAAGATGAAATTTTTCTCAGTTTGCTTTAAGGAAAATATCTCATGGTGAATGACAATGGAAGCAGAATGATCCATTAGGAAGCCCTAGTTATCAGGATGCTGAAGCTTGAATCAAGAGTTGAAGCCAACCTATCTTTAGGGACGAAAAACCAATGCCTGTAGAATTTGCTAGGTTGCCATAAAATCTTACCTCATCAAAGCTTTGGAAGATCACCAAGGGCAGAGTAGTACCATTTTAAAGACCAGAATCTTGGGCCATGTAGGAAAGCAGAAAAGCAAAAGTCATCAGACTAGGATTGTAGACTTATTAATGGGAGAACTAAAAAATGCTGTCGTCTAAAAACAATTGAGAGGGAATTTGTTAAAGGCCATGAAAAACAACATTTTACTAAACACATATTATATATGTGTGTTTTCTATTAGCCATGAGGTATTCTTATACTGTGTAATTTTAAAAGTTCATGTTATTAATGTTCCTTCTAAAAATGGGCATCTGAACTGCTGATCAGATAACTTATTGCTTAAAGTTATATTTGCTACAAAGGAGAAGGACCCTAATCATGGTGTCTCTGACCATCGAAATCAATAGGCTAAGAATGTCATTCAAAAGTGTGACCTCAGTTTAAAGAATTTGATCCCCATTTCAAGAAGAATTGGGGCTCTGTAGACTAATTTCAAATTAACAAGCATGATTAATGGGGAAACTTTCTAGAACTCTTAGAATGACAGCAAGGTGGAAGGGATGAAAGTTAATAATATCTAGCTCTGTTTGAGACAATATATAATTCCCAGCTTTTCAGGGCTGATTATACAGTCAAATACCATTAGTCTGGCTTCTCTCCCTTCTTAATTAAAAAAAAAAATAAGAAATTTCTTTTTCTGCTAAATCTTGACCTGCACTTCTTATTTATGGAGAGCACTTCTTTTGTTCAAAATGCCCCAAGTTCATTTTAGTGATTGAAGTTCAAGATTTATTTAAAGATACTAAAAATTAGCAAAAAGTACCAGAGTATTCACAGATGTTAGGGAGACAAAAATGTCTTCAGCATCCAACTTTCAACTGCAACTTTAGCTGTACATAAACTGTAATCATTCAGAAGTTTTTCTTTTTTAGAAATGTTCTCCTAAAGAAGCCAATTGCTGATCATTCTTTTTAATGATTTTCTGAAAATACAATACTTACTCATTATATACACATTACCATTGGATTATTTCTCTAAGTTTCTAACTCAGTGTATATGAAAGAACATTACCTTACCTAATCATTACTATTTTGTCCATTGTAGCACTGGCCTGGTGCTGATAATTACTATTTTATGTGCCTGGATAGAGCTTACCTCAAAGAACGAATCATAGTCATTAACTAGCTCATGGTGGGCCCATTTGAGGTTACTAGTTTACTATACCCCAGATAGCTGCAGTATAGCTAACATAGAAACATAAAAACAAAATTACTCAGATTGTTATCTGACCGAAGATGGAAGCAGAATATTATTTAACTATTAACGTATATAAAAATCCCTATGATGAGCAGATAAATACTCATAACAGCAATATTTGTGTTGGGACCAAAAAGTCTGACTTGATGATGCAGGCTTTTTTTTTTATATACCTCAAGCAAGGTAGCATAATGGGCTATATTAACTGATGTTTCTAGGTGATATATCAGTAGTTGTATATGCTCTAAGCTAACCATAATGTAGTAGCCTTTATAATGTTTATTCTTTGTTTTTTCCTCAACCAGTCATCCATATATTTAATCTTTAATATTTTAAAGCCATTTGTTCCAAACTAACCAGGAATTTAACATATTTTTCTTTATTTATATGAGAAACTCCATATACACAGACAATCCCGTTTAATCTTTGTGGTGATTTATTTAATGGAAACTTGGTCCCTTAAGAAAACGTTCTCTAATTCTTATTCTCTAATTCTTATTCTAATGTTTAACACTTACCTGTTTTATACATCTTTCTTATGTTATAAATGCATGTGTTTTAATGTGTGATATTACTATTTACTTTCATAATCTTTGTGAAGTTTCTTTTGCATAGAGCCAACATTTCTCTTCATACTTTAAGTTGTTTAGCACCATGAACTCATTTATTATATTGCCTTAACACAATACCCATTGCTTTTGTTCATCTCAGCAAAGAGCCAACTTAGGGACAACATTTCTCTATTGACTAAGTGTCAAGGTCAAAAACCATTATACATTCAACACATAAATTTTGTATTTTGTAAACATTTAGCACTTTGCTACTGATTTAAAGGTATTGAGAGTTTCAGCACAACAGATCATGTCTGCAATCCCAGAACTCTGGTAGTCAGAGGCAGGAGGATCTCTGTAAATTCGAGGCTAACTAGCCTTATTTACAAAGAGAGTCCAGGACAGCTAAGGTTGCACAGAGAAACCTGTCTAAAAAAATCAAATCAAATCAAAACAAAACAAAACAAAAAGGTTTCAAAAGACAGGTTTAGAGAAGAAATTAAACATGTCTCCATCTCATAATTATAAAGATCTTTAATGCTTTTACAGTGACTGTGTAATGAGGGCTTGCTGTATGGATTGACTTGTACTTTTGGTGTACTGGGGAAAGTTTTATAAAAATCATGAGGATTTGCACTCTGAGCCTTCAAAATGTTACCTGTTTCAGATGATATTGGATTATTAAATACAAATAATGATTTGCAGCTTAAAATACAATCAGCCTTTAACTTAATTATCATGGACATTCTCTGTATTCTCTACGTGGGAATTTTTCCATAACATTTTAAAATTCAGTTTACTACTGTCATCTAATACTTCAAGACTGTCATAAAGATTTGTGAGGGTGAACATGTGGGGTTCATTATCCCTCCATTTTGCAAACTAGTTCCTGAGGGGAAAGACACAGTTAGGTACACTTGTTAATATGATTGGAAAAAATTACTGCTCTTCAAACATGAAATTACTCCTTTTCAAGGGGAGCTCAACTTTCCTGTTAAATATTAAGTAAAGAATGATGACATTAAGGCAAATATATTTAAGAGCTCTCTAACTATTTGATGAGAAAATGCCCCCACCTGGAAGCCAGCCTTTGGAAATATATGATGCCTTCATTTAACACTTTCATTTTCTCAAGGGCTTCTCAGCAAATATTATTTGTTGATAATGGCTTATGCAACAATATGCATAGTTTTACAGTACTGATAATTGTGTTCTCACAGGTATGAAATGCTGCTGGCATAATTTTGAAGAGCTTGGCATAGTTCTATGAATCTTCAATACCTCATACCCTCTGTGAGTTCATATTTTTAACAGTGTTGTCCTTGTTAGCATTTTAAAACTGGAGCCTCGTGAATACTAAAAGTATAGAAAGGAAGTAACCAAGGTATAAAGACTTTTGTGCGAATAAAGGGATGAAATGGTCTATTGTATGGGGGAAAAGAACAAAGAAAAAGGTAAGTAAAACAAGAAAACAGAGTTTAGGCACAGAGTTAAGAGACTGTAAAACACTACATGATAATGAACAGACAGGAAGAGCGTTTATAAGGCACATCCCCTCTCACTGTACCTTGCCATGAAAGCACAAAGCAGGTTTCTCCCCAGGGGAGGGGTGTAAATGCAGTTATGCATTAGAATATTTATGCTGTTTAGCCAACTTCCTTCCAATGCCCCTTATGATTGCAGCTCTACAGTTCTCTGAGATATTGTTCACAGTTTTGAAAATCTATCTCTCTCTCTTCCCTCTGAACCTAGCCTATCAGGTCTCATCAGGACTGGCTGCATTGTCTTCCTCTGTGGCCTGTTAAGGCTGCTCCTCCATCGGGGGAGGTGATCAAAGAGTCAACCACTGAGTTCATGTCAGAGACAATGTGAAGTGCTGTGGGTGGTATCAACACAAGGAGGTGGCAAACCACATGGTGCGTTCTAGGAATGATGAGGATGTCATATCAGCTGCATCATTTAACATATATTGAGAAACAGTGAGAGAAAAGGCTGCAATTTATAGCTCAAGAGGACTACAATTTTAAAACATTATTAGTCATGGTAGGTAGTCAAAAAGTTTTGAGTAAGGATTCTGATTACCACCCCTTAGGTTTAAGATTAATAACCAAGTAGCTATGTGTTTATTAAAGAAACTTCAGTAGAAGTTTAGAAGTTAAAATTTAACAAAACTTTTACAAGATGGATATGGTAGTGTTGACCCTAGCCTAGCAGGTCTCATCAGGACTGGCTGCATTGTCTTCCTCTGTGGCCTGTTAAGGCTGCTCCTCCAACAGGGGGAGGTGATCAAGGAGCCAGCCACTGAGTTCATGTCAGAGACAGTCCCTGTTCCCCTTACTAGGACACCTACTTGGACACTGAGCTGCCATGGGCTACATCAGTGTAGCGGTTCTAGGTTATTTCCATGCATGGCCCTTGGTTAGAGTATAAGTCTCAGAAAAGACCCCTGTGCCCAGATATTTTGGTTCCGTTGTTCTCCTTGAGGATCTCCTGTCCCCTCCAGGTCTTTCTATCTCCCCCTTCTTTCATAAGATTCCCTTCACTCTGCCTAAAGTTTGTCTATGAGTCTCAGCATCTGCTTTGATAACTTGCTGGGTAGACTCTTCCAAAGGCCCTCTGTGGTAGGCTCCTGTCCTTGGGGAGGATCATGGGAGGACATGAGGGAGTATGGAGGGTGGGATTGGGAGGGGACAAAGGAGGGGGCTACAGTTGAGATACAAAGTGGATGAACTGTAATTTATAAAAAATAAAATAAATATATGTTTCTCAAAATATCTTGTTTCTTTTCCCTTCATTCTCCTATCTAGCTTCATAGAATTCACACAATCTTGATTTTCTTTCTTTCAAAAAGTAAACATGAAACACATACAAGTTGCTCAAACTTTGTCCATATAGGTTTCAATTTACAGCTTCTATACATTTTTTGCATAACATCAAAATTAAATTCAATGAATTTTGAGTTTTTAACACCACACTACATATTGGATTCAAACAATAGGAAAAAAAATCATTCCAGCTATATATTAGAATGGCCATATTTAAATAGCCAAATTCTAAAGTAATGAGTCTAAACTCAGCATCTCATCACCTTTCTCATTTCCTATTCTTATGAATATATGTTGTGGGATAGTTTTGTGCATTATGTATTCAGATGTCCAGAGATCTGGTTCAGTCTGGAGGTGGGCATTGTCATTATTTTTCAAGAATTTCCTGCCTCAGTATTGTGTAAAAATTGTTCTCAACCATCTCTGTTTGGTTAATGAAAGGTTTAATCTTTCCTTAGGAGAGGGATGACAGGAGAGCTGAGCCAATATTTCCAATCCCAGTGAGGGGACTCCAGGTGGAGGAGAAAGAAGGAGAGACAGAAGAAGAGGGTTGATGGAAAGAGTTGTCATTAGGAGAGGGTCTCCATGAAAGCCAGAAGCTCATATGGAGGTGGATCACCATGAAGAGATGGCCGTGAGAGTTGCGATGAGGTCACAGGTGCAGGAGCAACCAGGAAAAGCCTAAGATGAAAGGTAAAGGGACATATTGCTGGGAAATGGTCCAGACCATTGTAGTCAGGTTGGAGTTGTCGAGAATTTGCCCAGCTATAGTGCCTTAAAGCTTATTAATAAATATAATAGGTCCCTATGTCATTATTTGAGAGCGAGAGCAAGCATAGAAAAAATATATACTTTTTATTTTTATAAATATCAAGTAGAGTCAACTTGCAGGTGATCTGTGCTTTACTCTCTTCTCAATTCTGTAATTTTTGCAGCAAAATTACTTAAAGCCGAAGCCATAAGGTGAACAAGTAGTGAAATTTAAAAATAAACTAGGACTTGACTGAAGTTTGATTTAAATTGGTTTAAAAAAGGAAAGAAAACATCTGACCCTCTTGCAAATAATAATTTCTGAACTTTTGTAGTTATTCTCTGTGTTTAATAAACACAATATAAAGTATGAATTATGTGAGTTTTAAATTTTATTAGAATGCAATAATATATTTCTTAAAAGTAAAATCCAGGAACAATGAAGATTAAGATCTATCCAAGTTATTACCACATTAAGAAAATATCAATATTGCAAAATCTTTAATCTACATAATATCCAATGAGATTACTAGGACAACAAAAGTATTTTTGGAGGGTTAATCCTTCTATCACAGAAAAAAAAATTTCAGCAGTGCCTGAAGCCATGGACTCAGTTCTTCTGTGTTATGGAGAAAACAGGGAAACCCATTCCTTGTGCAGAATTCTGCACAGGCTTGTTCCTCGTGCTTGAGAAAGCCTAAATTCAAATAATACTTAGAAGTGTGTTATACTTAATCATAAAGCATGTATACATGAGGTGGTTTCTTACAAGCTGAAGAAGCTTCTTCAGTGCCGCCCTCCATTTCCCCTTTCTATTTTTACTTATAGTTGGCTTGGTATAGTTTCCTGCACATAGTAACTGTGCAATAAATACCATCTGAAAATACAAACCACAGGATATTAAAAGGTTTCATTGTCTCAATAATAGACTTCTGAAACGGAAATGTTGATATGTACAGTCTCCCACGTTTTCTGTTCTGGTATAAAGAATAAAAATGAATTGTGGACTAGGAAAGAATAGGAGGACATAGAAGACCTGGAGGAAAACAAGTATCAGGACAAGAGCCTACCACAGAGGGCCTCTGAAAGACTCTACCTAGCAGTGTATCAAAGCAAATATTAAGACACATAACCAACCCTTTGACAGAGTGCAGGGAATCATATGAAAGAAGGGGGAGTTAGTATGACCTGGAGAGGACAGAAGGTCCGCAAGGACCAAATATATCAGGGCACAGGGGTCTTTTATGAGACTGTTTCTCCAACCAAGGACCATGTATGGATATAACCTAGAACTCCTGCTTGAATGTAGCAAATGGTAGCTCAATATTCCAGTGGGTACCCTAACAAGGGGAACAGGGACTATTTCTGACATGAATTCAATGGCTGGCTTTTTAACCCACCCCCATCCCCCAGAAGGGAGAAGTAGCCTTGCTAGGCCACAGCAGAGGACATTGCAGCCAGTCCTGATGAGACCTAATAAGCTAGAGTTAAATAGAAGGGTAGGAGGACCTCCCCTATCAGTGGACTTGGAAAGGGGTAGGCAGGAGATGAGGGAGGGATGGGAGGTATAGGGAGGGAAGGCAGAGGGGACTATGGCTGGAATACAAAGTACATAACCTGTGATTAATATAAAATAAAATAAAAATGTTAAAAAAAGAAAGACCTGGAGGTGTCTGGAGCTCTACAAAGAAAGCAACAAAACCAAAAAATCTGGGCCCACTGGTCTTTTCTGAGACTGATACTCAACCAAGGACCATTCATGGAAAGAACCTAGAACCCCTGCACAGATGTAGCCCATGGCAGCTCAGTGTCCAAGTTGGTCCCCTGGTAATGGGAACAGGGACTGTCTCTGACATGAACTCAGAGGCTGGCTCATTGATCACCTCCCTCTGAATAGGAAGAGGTGGGGCAGCCTTACCAGGCCACAGAGGAAGGCAATGCAGCCACTCCTGATGAGACCTGATGGCCTAGGATCAGTGGTCTGGGAAAGGTGCAAGGGAGGAGAAGAGGGAGGGAAGGAGGGCAGTATTATGATGGGAGAAGGGAGGGGGCTACAGCTGAGACACAAAGTGAATAAATTGTAATAGATTTTAAAAAAGAAAGATTAAACCAGAGAGGAGAGCAACAAGTAACTGGGAGAGATAAACAAAAGGAAAAATTTCTCAAAGAAAATTCATATTAAAACCTACTACTCTAGAAGCTCTATAAGATATATATATATATATATATATATGTGCATACATTAAAAGAGTTAAAATGGAGTTATCTTATAAAAGAGTAATAAAGACCACATAAGATACCAGAGGTTAACAATTAGAAATCCGTATCTGAGCACATTGGTGTAATCCCAGTACTCCGGGAGGCAGAGGCCAGCCTGGTCTACAAAGTGAGTTCAAGCCAGCCAAAGCTACACAGATAAACCCTGCCTCAAAACAAAACAAAACAAAACAAAACAGAAAACCAACAAAAAAAAATAGAAATCCATAGCCAGGCACAGTGGTGCACACCTGTAATCCCAGTACTTTGGGAGGCAGAGGCAGGCAAATCTCTCAGAGATTAAGGCCAGCCTGGTCTATGAAGTAAGTTCAAGGCAGCTAGGGATCTACAGAGAAACCTTGTCCCAAAAACAAAATAAAACAACAAACAAATAGAAATCCAAATCCTAGAAATGGAGTTGTTAGTCAGTGGTATCCCAAAGACATACCACGTCTTTACAGGTTATTGTAAAAGTTCTTGGCAACTCCACAGAACTTCATCACAATACCTTGTTTCTGAGGATGTCACATTCTTGACTAAAGAAAATGGATAGATCAAGTTGATACTCACCTGGAAACTGCTGGCTATCTTTCAAAATTCCTATGAATGCTACTGAAGGATAAAAGTAATTGTCACTGATCTCTAAACCCTGTCACTACAATAATGACTGGTCAAAAAATACATTCACTGGTGAAACAGTTCCATGGATATTGAAGAAGTAATGGATCACTTTCTGATTGTACTTAGACTTTACACATAGGATGAAACCCTTGCCTAGCACCGTTATCAGGCCAACAACCTATGTCTAGATAGAGCATAGATCACAGCTGTCACTCTGCTTAATGGAGAATTCGTTAAATCTTAATGATTAATCATTATATCCATAGATTATGGCATTTCATAGCCCTTGTCAGAGAAGCTTCTGTTTGTAGTAGATGCCAATCAACAGACACCCACAAGTGGCCAAGTTGAAGAGAATATGATAATTCAAAATGTTCAATACTGCATGCAACCTATTTACCCGTACTTTATTCCAAAGAAATGGGTATTTTTGTAGAAGAGTGGGCAGAAAGAGTGTTTGAACCAAAGGTGATGGATGACTACAAGGAAATAGTGTCTTCTGGACATAGCAGGTCAGCTGCACTTATGAACTCTCAGCAGCTGTGACGGCATGCAAGAGATCTGTGCAAGCCTAACAGGGGAGTTGGGACATGAAATTCTAACTATTGGCAATTGTTATTTCCATAAAAAAATAAAGTCAAGTTTTCTCAAAGAGTATAGTCCCTGATAGGTTGACCACACTTTTCTGGAAGGTCACTTTTCTAGAAATGTTTGGGCAGCATAAATGGCCCTTGAGAAGAAAAAGAAAAGGGACACACTGGTAAGTGAAGAGGAAAAGAGAAGGTGGGTCTGAAGAAGTTGTGGGGGATGATAAATATGACCAAAGCACATTGATTTATATATGTTTTAAAATAACCAGTGTGAATGTGCAGCCACTTTCTCAATAAAATAATATTCAAAATTATGCTTATATTACATAATTCCTTTTTTGATAGGCATGCAAAGCCATTTCAAATTACTTTCTTATTTATCTTTTTGGTTGTTTCTAGAGAGATAATTAAACTCTAATTTCATAGTATCACCAGGTAGCTACTGAGACGTTCAGGGAGGCTGCTTGACACTTGTGTGTTCCCTGTGCTTTTGTGGGGCCCAGCACACGTCATTTAGTATCTACCATCACTCCATGTGTTTCAGCCCTAATAACACCGGGGTTAATATAACCCATCAAATATATTTGCATGTACTAGTCTCCACACGAACACATGAGTTCTCAGACAAATTACAGCAATGATTGTGTTTATACAGCATTAGCCTCCTGAAATTAAAGACTGAGAAATATCCTTGGCTTTGAATCAGAAAGACCCCATCACTATTCACAGTTGAGTGGCCAAGGTCCTTAGCCTCACTGCAGTTCAGCATCCTCATCTTGGAAGTAGGAATAGAAATGCATCTTCAGATAAATGCTCATCTAAGATGTGCAGCAAATGCAAAAGAATGTTACTAAATACAGGACATATGATGCTTGAAGGGTAACAAATACATAATTTGTTTACAACGTTACAAACTGTGTAACCTAGGTGAGAGTTTTGAGTTTGGCGTTATCTTAAAATTGTGCTGGCGTACAATTCAAAGGCCCCTGCAGGTGCTGAATATCCCAAGAGAGCTATCTCATACATGCTTTCCAAATTTACTTTAGAACATCGCCAAGACAATAATCTGTAGTAAGATAATGAAGAATCAAGCAGAACATACATCACATTAAAATTCAAACTAATTTACTGTTTGCAAATGAGTTATTTGTAAACGTTGCACACCCATCCTTTTTCTCTAAATTTTACTTTATAGTATATCTTAGTATTTATTATTAGTTTTTTTCTAATTAAATTAAAGTTTTCTACTGGACATTTTCTTCATAAGGATATCACCCATCCTTGATAGAAGTGTCTGGTGTTTGAGGGGTGAATTCTGGTCCTTTACTCAAGGAATCAACCCTTGTCACAGTTAATGTGTTAACCGTGCTGCAGAAACATTTCACCTGTTCCTGTAAAATTTGAAATGTTCTTCAGAATCATCCAGGCTTAGGAACAAACTGGTAGTTTGTCCTTGAATAATGCTGGCCTGGTGTTCAATTCTGAGATTCACATCTTTCTTGCTGGGCTTCCAGTTAAAGATGGTTCACTGTAGTGATGGAGAAAAAGCTATACTCATCACTAGACACAATACCTACCTAACTGGACCCATTGGAGGAAGTATCAAAAGAGTATTTGTGTGGGAGAAAGGCCTTAAGAGTTTCATAGGTGTGTCTATTTATTGCTAGTTGCTAAATTTCTAGTTGCTAGTTGCTAAACCTAAAGAAAACAAAAGAATTATAAGACAAAATAGAACACAAAAGTAAGACTTAAAATCCAGATCACAGTTTGGCAAGCAACTCAACAAATAATGGGGCAGTGTTCTCTGCTTTCTGAAACCCAATGCATACACCAGCATAACACAAAATAGTTCTGATTTCTGGGATAAGCTACTGTGAGACGGAAACATGACAGACGGCAAAATAGGCTGACTTCACCCATCACTTACCTGATTAACTCCTATAATAGAAGTTGCAAAATAAACCATTGCCTACAGGATAGCAAGAGCTGTGTCATAGTACTTTTATGTCAACCCTATGGTCATTTGTATGGAAAATTTGTGGGTTTTTTTTTTTAAATCTTGACTGTTAAAATTCCACCAAACAAAAATGCTTATATATATACTCCATTTCTGGGAGGCAAATGTCACAAAACATCATCTTCTTATTCATATTACCTTGGTGTCCTCAATTAACATATTGCATGTGTTGAAAAATGTGACTTTTGTTAAAAAACAAATTCTGAAGCCTTAAAGTAAGTATAATCTCTGAATGAGCTGTTGGAACCAGACAAAAATCAACAACAACTACAAACACTATTGATTAAAAAGCTGACCAGGAGCATTTACAATGGGCAGATCAGAATAATAATATCAAAGTCAAGACCAATCTCACCACCCCAGAAAGACAGAGAGAGGAATCATAGGTAATATGGTTCCCCTCAAACAATGCAATAGAAAAACACTCCATGACAGTTTTAGCCCCCTTGCAGAAGTTCAACCAAAGCCAATTTAAATCAGGGAGAAGTTTCATATTAAACAATGCTAGGGATATCCAATCAGCAAAATCCAATAGGGTTGGAAAGCCCTATTGTTCCCTTAAATAAATTGAAATAAAAAATAATATAAAGCTAATAATTTAGGTGTTTAAAGAAATAGATGAGCCATGTGTGACAGTCTATATGTATAATCACAACACTCAGTAACCTAACACCCGAGCGTCCTGAGTTCTAGGACACAATCTGTAACAGAGTGAATTCAAGGGAATAAAAAGAATATATTTGAATAAATAATATTTTTCAAAAAATTATGTGAAGCCAACTCTAAATTTGAAACTTTGACTCAGATTGAACAAAATAGCTTTAAATGCATGAAAATAAAGACAATCTGCATACCAACCAATGCATAGATGATAAAATATTCAGAATTTATTTGAAAAGAATGCTGTGATGGTGTCAGGTGAGCTTCCTGGGTGAGCATGAACATTTGAAGGAAGATTAGGCATGTACTGTTACCTTGTGCATGCACACCCATACATACACATATCATTTTCATCTGTTTTTATAGTTAGAAATGGGATCAAAGTATAGTGTATAAAATGCTTTAAATTAAAAAAAAAGTACTAGCACAGATTTAAGGAGAATCTCAGCCCTATGCCACAACTAGAACCAGGCTCACCTGAGATCTTTACAGAGTGCTTTACATGCCCTCATGTATGCAATGAGATAATGAAATAAAGGTATTCAGTATTCGTGTGGTTGGGTCCTCAACACAGAGTGAAAGAAAATGCTTATATTTAGAGGGACTATGGCTGCAAGAAACCTATTGGGATGTCTTCCTTTGAAATACAAGCATTACTCAACATCGGCGCTTGGATTATAAGACTTGATTGTGTGTATGCAAAATCCCTTACCTGTTATTGTATCACATTAATTTTAGTACGGGGAAGATTTAAAATCTGTTTCCAGTGGAGAGTGGGCAAATTTTCAGAATTATAAACAGGGTTTATAATGTCAAGACAATAAAGATCAGAAATACTGAATATAGCTGACTGTCAAAGAAGGTCTTCCTTCTTGCAGGGAACTGCTTCTTAACACGGCCCTTTGGATTCTGTGTTACTGAAATTAATTTTAGAGATGAGAATAATTGACAGGCTTTCTGATCACCTCCCCCTGGGGGAGAGGGGAGTGCAGTCTTGGCAGGCCACAGAGGAAGACAATACAACCAGTCCTGATAAGACCTGATAGGCTAGGGTCAAATAGAAGGGGAGGAGGACCACCCCCATCAGTGGACTAGGGGAGGGTCATAGAGGGACAAGAGGGAGGAAGGGAGAGGTTGGGAGGAGACAAGAGAGGGGGCCACAGCTAAGATACAAATGGAATAAATTGTAATAAAAGATAATAATAAATTTTTTAAAAAGAATAAAGTGATAATGAAACAAAAAAGAATATTCTATTGAAACTAAAGAAGAAAGTCTCAATTTTAAAATACAGTATCTTCCCATAAGACCTCTAGTCCTCTTAATGACTGAGGAAGCTTTAAAGATAGTAACTTTCTGGATGGGGATTGAGCATTTTATCCAGAGTACTCTCTCTTTATTAGTTTCCTTAGGTGTACAGATGTTAGTAGGTTTATCCTATATTATATGTCTAAATGAGTGCGTATATACCGTGTGTGTCTTTGTGCTTCTGGGATAACTCACTCAGGATGATCTTTTCCAGTTCCCACCATTTACCTGCAAATTTCATGATTTCCTTGTTTTTCATTGCTGAGTAATATTCCATTATGTAGATGTACCACAATTTCTGAATCCATTCCTCAGTTGAGGGGCATCTGGGTTGTTTCCAGCTTCTGGCTATTACAAATAAAGCTTCTACAAACATGGATGAGCAAATGTCCTTATTGTGTACTTGAGCCTCTTTTGGATATATGTCTAGGAGTGGTATAGCTGGATCTTGAGGAAGCACTATTCCTAGTTGTCTGAGAATGTGCCAGATCGATTTCCAGAGTGATTTTACAAGTTTACATTCCCACCAGCAATGGAGGAGGGTTCCCCTTTCTCCACATCAGAAGAAGGAGAAAACAGAGAACAAGTTAGGAGCCTGCCACAGAGGGCCTCTGAAAGGCTCTGCCCTGCAGACTATCAAAGCAGATTCTGAGATTTATGACAAACTGTTGGGCAGAGTGTAGGGAATCTTATGAGAGAAGTGGGAAATAATAAGATCTGGAGAGGACAGGAGCTCCACATGAGGAGCAACAGAATCAAAAAATCTGAGCACAGGGGTCTTTCCGAGATTTATACTCTAACCAAGTAGCATGCATGGAGATAACCTAGAACCCCTGTACAAATGTACCCCATGGTATTTCAGTGTCCAAGTTGGTCCCATAGTAATGGGAACAGGGAATGCCTCTGACATGAACTGAATGGCCTGCTCTTTGATCACCTCCCCCTGAGGGGAGAGCAGCCTTACCAGGCCACAGAGGAAAACAATGCAGCCACTCCTGATGAGACCTAAGAGACTAGGATCAGAAGGAAGGAAAAGAAGATCTCCCCTATCAGTGGTCTTTGGGAGGGGCATGCGTGGAGAAAGGGGAAGAAGGGAGGGGTTGGGAGGGGATGAAAGAAGGTGCTACAGGGGGGATACAAAGTGAATAAAGTGTAATTAATAAAAAATAAAAATTAATTTTAAAAAATCTTAAAAAAAAGGGGTTAGTAACTAACAACTGCAGCATGTGGGTAATTCTTATATTTTCTAAGGCAGAGTATTCTCTTTTATATTTTGTGCACCAAAATGACACACACACACACACACACACACACACACACACACACACACGCCCTCTGGCTACAGGATAGCTATTTTAAAATCACAATATAAACACCAAATGCTAGAAACAGTCAACTTCTCAGGTGCAGCTTTCATTCTGTCTGTACCATATGTGAGAATCACACAGTACACATTACAACCCGACTCAATCTTTAGGAAACTGTAGTCACTTTCTTCTTGGAACTTTCCAATAGTCACACTATTAAAATAGAAAATTATTTTTCCTTGCTAGAACAGGTGTCAATAGTGACCCTAAGAAGTCATTCTATAAAATCCTGTGCTTTTGTGTCTGTGAGCATTCCAATTTTTCCATGTAGCAGAAAACAAGTTACTCATCTGGATTCTCACTGCAGCCAGGCTCCAAAGACTTCAGAGAAATCTGTGACTTGAATCTGATTTGTGTGACCAGAGACCATTTAATCCTCTTAAACCTGTCCTCAGTTATCACCTCCTCTACACTAAACAATGGCCAAAATATATCATACAACCCAAAATGTTGCTTGACTCAAATATTTACTTAATGACCCCATTCCTTCCTTTTCTTTGGTTACAAATCTAAGTCTCCTATTTCTACCAATATGAATTTAAAATCAAACTTAATGGAATGATTAGAAAGATAACAGAGCAGGGCTAACTGAAATAAATTGATTTTATTTTCATTACATTGCAACAAAAATTACAGGATTTAAGGCTTAAAATAAAAAGTTACTTATTTTACAACATGTTTCAAAACAACAGTGTAGAGGGGCTGAACTCTGATGTGATGATAACTTCTACAAATGTTAGGTTATACTCATGCAACAATTCAAATGTATCAAACGCAGAAGTTTATGTTCAAGAACATTATTTGTATAATCTGTGCAGTTAATATAATGGTCACAGTGATTAAAGACCAAGATCAGGTAAAGAGTTGAGCTGGTGAATCAGTGTCAAGATAGACAAGTAAGGCCTTCATTCAACTCAATGTCTGATTGTAGTTACATGTGTGACTTTCAAGGCTGAGGTGAGTTTCCCTTAGACCACAATGTTTAAAAAACAGAGCTTGATCTGAGACAATTAAGCTGACACATGGCTTTACAGATGGTAAACCCTTCAGTGCCTAAGCATTCTTATCACAACAGGAGGAACTCTCATGCTCTGTAAGTGACATTAATTGTGTGTCTGTATCTTCTTTTCACTAGGTTTTCTGGGATTGGGGAGGGGAAAACTGTCAGTTTATAAGAATTCACAAAGATGTACTTACTATATTTTTTCATTGTAGCTGATTAGGCATTCAAAATGGTAGTGATCAGACAAGAACTAGTCCTAGCTCAATGACCCCAAACTTAAGAACAGGGACAGATGATTCATAAAGTGCTAATACTTCTGATGGTCTTAGTTTTGTCTAAACTCAAAGAATTAAAGCAATCAGTTCCATTCTCTCAAAATACTAATGTGGTCTAGGATTAACATCTTTGCTCTCTCCCACACTATGTATATATGCATGCATACATACACACACACACACAAACACACACACACACAATTTGACTCAGAAGAAAAAGGTAACATGTTGATTTATCACTTCTTCTCCAAAAATGATTAATCTCGACAATTGGTGTGCTTAACTCTTCTAGATAATATGGATTTATATTTAAAAATTAAGCACAGTAAGACTCTAAATAAAAAGAAAGCCTTCCCTTTAAAGAAAGGAAATAAGAACTAGAGTTATTAATACCTGAGACCCAGGGGGCCAGAGTATTCTTAGTATTTATATGGTCCTAGCCTTTCCACCATCTAAGTCCCTGGTTCCTGGCTGAAGAATCAGATGTAGACACTACCTGTGACTAATGTAAGATCTGACTAGTAGGGTGAAAGTGGTCTTAAAGCAGAGCTAGGAAAACATAGGAGGATTCAATATCCATTTCTAAAATAAGAATAGTACAATGCTACTGACATTTTCATATTAAAGTATTGTAGCCAGGAAGGTGGAGAAAAAGTCCTACTGAATGCACCGAACAAAGCTCACAGGGGCTCACAGAGACTGAAGCAACAAACAGAACCTTTATGAATCTGAGCTAGCTCCTCTAGCTAGGTTGGGTAGCTTGGAGTTCTCATGGGACTCCTAACAGTGGGAGCAAGGGCTCTTTTTAACTCTTTTGCCTGTGCTTGGAACCCTTTTCCTCCTATTGGGTTGCCTCCTACAGTCTTGATACGAATGGGGGTTTGTGCCTAGTCTTAGTATAACTTGTTAGGCTATGTTTGGCTAATACCCCTGGGAGGCCTGCTCTTTATTTGAAGGGAAATGGTCTAGGAATGGATCTGAGGGAGTTGAGGGAGAGAAAGGACTGGGAGGAGTGCAGGAAAGGAATACTGAGGCCAAGAGAGAACTATTAAAAAGAAAACAAAACACAAGGTCACCATGCCTAAAACTAAGTCGGTTCAAGAAAACATGACGATTGCTTGCAAAATGCCTGCTTTCTTCCTATCTTAGCCAAAAGTAAAGTCAAAAGCTTTGTAATGCCAAAAGAAAGAAAAAAAGGAAGAAAAAAAAACAGGTTACATTAAGTCAACATGTTTAAAACAGGTGAAGACCATATAAAAGACAAATGTATTATAGAATTGGAACGTGTGCTTTTTATGTTTTCAAAGGGCAGTGACCTTCCTAAAAGGAGGGCCAAGCCAGAATTAAAGATAAAATAAACATGAAAATGGAGTCTAAGAGCTATAGTTCAGTGATGGAACACTTCTGTAGCATACACGAATCCCTGGCTATGAGTCCCAATAATGAAAACAAAGAAATATCACTGCTTGTAGTGAGAATTAAAAAACAAACAAACAAACAATGAAACAACAAAAACCAGAAATGTGAATATATATATACACATTTTAATTTTTTAAATATCTTATTTTCTTTTTTATATTAATATTTTTATTGATTACACTTTATTCACTTTGTATCTCCCCTGTAGCTCCCTCCTCCCTCCCCTCCTAACCCCTCCCTTCCTTCCCTTCTCCACACATGTCCCTCCCCTAGTAAACTGATAGGGGAGGTCTTCTGTTCCTTCCTCCTGAAATGCAAATCAAAATGACCCTGAGATTTCACCTTATACCCATCAGAATGGCCAAGATCAAAAACTCAAGTGACAACACATGCTGGAGAGGTTTCTGAGAAATGGGAACCCTCCTCCACTGCTGGTGGGAATGTAAACTTGTACAACCACTCTGGAAATAATCTGGCGCTTTGTCAGACAACTAGGAATAGTGTTTCCTCAAGATCCAGCTATAAACTCCTAGGCATATATCCAAAAGAGGCTCAAGTACACAATAAGGACATTTGCTCAACTATGTTTGTAGCAGCTTTATTTGCAATAGCCAGAAGCTGGAAACAACCCAGATGCCCCTCAACTGAGGAATGGAATCAGAAATTGTGGTATATCTACATAACGGAATATTACTCAGCAATGAAAAACAAGGAAATCATGAAATTTGCAGGTAAATGGTGGGAACTGGAAGGGATCATCCTGAGTGAGCTATCCCAAAAGCAGAAAGACACACATGGTATATACTCACTCATGTGGACCTATACTATAGGACAAACCTACTAACATCTGTACACCTAAATAAACTAATCAAGATGGAGGACTCTGGCAAAAATGTTCAATCCCCAGCCAGAAAGGCAAAGAGGATGGACATCAGAAGAAGGAGAAAACAGGGAACAAGTTAGGAGCCTGCCACAGAGGGCCTCTGAAAGGTTCTTCCCTGCATACTATCAAAGCAGTTGCTGAAACTGATGGCCAACATTTAGCCAGAGTGCAGGGAATCTTATAAAGGAAGTGGGAAATAGTAAGATAAGGAGAGGACAGGAGCTCCACAAGGAGAGCAACAGAACCAAAAAATCTGAGCACAGGGTCTTTCTGGGACTGATACTCCAACCAAGTACCATGCATGGAGATAACGCAGAATCCCTGCACAGATGTAGCCCATGGCATTTCAGTGTCCATGTCGGTTCTATAGTAATGGGAACAGGTACTGCCTCTGACATGAACTGATTGGCCTGCTCCTTGATCACCTCCCTTTGAGGGGGGTAGCAACCTTACCAGGCCACAGAGGAAGACAATGCAGCCACTCCTGATGAAACCTAATAGACTAGGTTTTTTGTTGTTGTTGTTTTTTAATTTTAACACCATGTGTGGGACATGGGGCTGCTTCTGATTGCCCACAGCAGCCGCCTATGGTTTGCCTTGTTCCCTAGCAGAAGTGTGATTTTTGCCAGCAGAGGATAGTTTACATTTGGGTTTCTGGGGAAGTTCAGAGAATATAGAGATGCCAGAACCCCAACAGAGGCCTCAGCAGCTGCTCATGCCCCTTCTACTTCTGCTGCTGCTGTTGCTGATTGCTGTTGGCTGGTTGCTGGATGGAGATATACTGGCAATGGAGATCAAACTTACCACAAGGAACTTACTCCCCTAATCAGCAGGAAGTAGCCTAATATGACATTGACACCCCCTCACCCTCTTACCTTCTTTCCTACTTAGTGTTGGGCGGGGGGTGGATGAGATAGGTGTGGTGTAGTGAGGTAAAAAAGAGAACCCGAAAAAGTAGCCAAAGATCTGGCTACAAGTGGTACCCAATACACACGGCTAGGCAGAATGGGAAATCAGATTACAAGTGCTGCACAGGGAACAGCAAGAGACTAAGGGAAGAATATTTTGCTTTAAGACATCAGCAAAAGTTTTATTGAAGCTGCTTCCACTGGAGTATCTCCCACTTTACTCACAGAGGAGATGTTCCTTTTCTTTCTTTTTTCTTTTCTTTTCTTCTTCCTATATTTCAGGCTGAGCAGTCTGAAAAACTTGGACAAAGATGAAGGAATCTAAGAAACAAAATATGGATGAAATGGGAAAACCAAAAGGGTCATTCTATTCTCTTGCTTTTGAAAGGGTTGCAGAGGCGGCTTTGCAGCTAGAGAAAGTGCTGGTTTAGGGGATGCAAGCATCTCCAGAAAAGGTCTCACCCTCACCCAGTGCCACACACTTTCAGTTTCAAGAACCCACAGCCCCTGGGCAGGGTGGGGAGCCATGTTTGTGACCAGAAGCAGGAGACTGTATAGGATGACAGGTTAAAAAAAAGCCCATTTAGAAAGAAAAAAAAATTATTCTTGATCCAACTGTGTCACCATGGAAGGAGTGGCCTTGGTTTACATAATCACCATTGGTTTTCCCAGTAATTGTATAGCACATACCTGCTAATGGTGCAGATCATGATTATGAGGAGATAGTTGGCATCCTAAATAAATGTTAGATCTGAGATGTTTTTAAGGAGGATATAATTTCTTATACAATACATTCACCTTATGTAAAATAAACATTAACTAACTGGGCTACCCAAAGTAGAATTTGTCCCCAAGATTGGAATGAGAGACCAGAAGATTAAAGGTGGCCTAAACCAGTTGGGTAGGGAGGTCCAGTAATGCCCCAAGGGGAAGAACTCGCCTTAAGGCATTCCTTACCCACACACTAGAGATAGTTGCTAGGAAACTGGCCCGTCCCCCTAGGGGGGGACACTAGATCATAAATGTTTTGGGGACCTTCTGATAGCCAATCAATTCAAAATGCAACGTTTCAACCCATAGATGCTTGCCAGGTAAGAATCACTCCTGCCTTGGGCATTCTGGGAAGGACCAGAATCTTTAGATTACCCAACTAACCTGAGCACAAGGCTCTCACCACTTTGGAGGTGGGTTGTGTGAGCCCAAGCTGCAGCTTGTAATGATTTATAATAAAAAAGATCCTCATGTGATTTGCAACAGACTTGGCTCCTGGTGGTAGTCTTTTGGGGTATCATGATTTGGGCACAACAGGAAAGGGCTGGTGACAGCTTTGCTAGAAGCCAGTAAGCAGTTATAAGTATTAACATGGTGAAAGGAGGAATCCACAAATACTTAACAGTGAGATAAAACAAAGGAAATGAATATTGTCAAAGATAAGTTGCTTGTTAAAAGATGATACTCCTATTTGCAAGAATAAGAGCTTGGGATAAAGTTTTAGAGCCTAGGAAAAGGTCCACCATTTTTATTAAGATTGTACAATGTTCTGGAGAAGCCTTCATAGATTTCCTTCAGATATTGGTTTCAGCTATAAACTAAGCTGTATCAGACCCTGATGCAAGGTAGTTGTTGATAAAGAACTTTGTATTTGAGAATGCAAGTATGAAATGTAAAAGATTTATTAGACAATTAAAGGTACAAGCAGAAGGATTGGAGAAGTAGATAAAGGTCATGGCTGATATTGGCTCTCAAAAGTACCATGCTAATATCACAGGACAAGCTATTGCTACAAAGTCTCCAGTATCAAAATGCCTAGTGTTCAATTGTGGATAATTTGGTCATTTACAAAGAAATTTTGACCAAGCCACAAAAAGCCTCAGATCTCAAAAGGTCTGGTGCATAAACTGTGAGAAATATGATATTTCTCCCCCCCCCAAAGTGAATAAGTTCTTTATCTCAGCAATGAGTTTTCAAAAAGAATGCCTAGGCCTCCTGGGGTTTGCCTCCTGGGATACCATTGAACCAATGAATACATGTCCAAGAGAGATACACAAGGCAGCTCAAGGCTCTGCAGATAAGAGCAGATGAGAGTCACCAGGTTACAGGGGTTAGGGAACAAACTTGACCCCTGATCTGATAAAGTGTTTGGTTGATACTTGACTACTGACCTTTGGTTAATATCTCTTTATAATTTCTCACTAAACATGGTACAATCGATGGCTTAAAACAGAAAGGGGGAAATTGAGAATTTTTTTTTAACATGGAAATTTTTTTGTACGTTTTTTGATTTAATTCCAGGTGTGAGATATGGAGCTGCCTCAGACTGTCTGAAGTAGCTGACTATGATTTGTCTCATTCTCTAGCAGGAGTGTGATTTTGCCAGCTGAAGATAGTTTGGAAGTTTGTGGAACTCTTCAGAAGGTTTAGTAATGCTAGAACCTCAAGAGAGGCCGCAGCTGCAGCTCCCTCTGCTGCTGACTGCTGTTTCCTCCTTCTGCTGTTGCTTTTGTTTATTGCCCTTTGCTGGATTGCTGGTTGCTGCTTGGAGGTATCCTGACATCAAAGATGAAACTTTTCCCCCATGGAATTTGAAGCTCCTAAACAGCTAAAAGTAGTTTAATGCTATCCATACCTTATTTCCCCACTAACCTTCTATATCTTCTACTCAGTGTTGGGGGATTGGAAGCAATAGAAGCATTGTAGGGCAGTAGGAAAGCAGAAGTAGCCAAAGGTGTAGCTTCAACTGCTCACCTGTTATTTTTCATGTTGAGAAAGCCTAGAGAAGACTTGGGAAACAGGAATAAATATATATGTCTGAAACTGGAGGGGGACCACAGGCAGTAGTATTTTTAGTCTGAATCCAGACATGAAATGTGAATTTACACAGGACTTACTGATTACATGAAGGGGCATATTTGTTATCAGAATACCTATCCATTTAAAGCTCACTGTAGCTGAAGAAGACCTGGGCCAAAGAGCTTGGATTTGTAAATAGGATTGTTTAATTGGACAAGAAGAAATTTAATCACCTTGCTGTGATGATCCAGACCTTTTAAGAAAAATAAAATGACAGAATTAGATGCATAATAAATTTATTGAGACAAATGAACATAAATAATAAAGCAGAGACCAACCAGAAAGTGGTAATGGCGACCATCAAGCCATACTGCAGATCTGAAATTAAAAAAAAAAATGGGAGAAAGGAGTAGGATTGGACAGGCAAAGCACCTTTCTTCCTGATAAGGATGGCAAAGTTTTGCAGACAGGACATCCAACTCAGGAGGAGGAGGAAGGAAGTGGCAGGAGTAATCTCTGAAGGGTGTGGAGGGTCTTGAAAGTCAGCTCATGGGAACTGTGTCTAAGCAGATGTTTCTTAGAGCATCTGCTTCCAAAGAAAGATCTGAGCAGATGCCCTTAATAACCGCCAGCCTGACTTACTGGATATTTTCCTGTAATCAGTACATTCACAGCAGCTTTGCTCTTAAACATGCCTGAAATTTAAGAAAGGGAAATGTGAAACTGCTGACTCCCCCACTTCAGTCACTCTGCTTCTGGAACCCTTATTCATTAATATATTTAAATAAAAGTGATTGGTTTCTAAAATGAATTATTCAACCTTCTCTTTCATTTCTTAATAAATTAAAAACATTTTGTCATTCTGCATTTAATAAGCATTCCATGGAGTAAATTAAATTTCAATTCTTATTTGAAGATGGATCATGAGCAAAGAGACTTTTATTCTTCTGGATTGACTTAAAGTGCATTGTTCTATGTATTACAGCAATCTTAAATATATTTAAAGTTTTTCAAAATTGAGAATTATGTGAAATAGTCTAAGAGTTTAAGTTTAAACGAGGCAATTAGCTGGTTACAACTGGAACTACCATGCCCTATTTAAAATAATGAGGTCTGACAGTTATGGAATCTGAATTATTCATTGATAACTAGCTTTTCCTCATCTGCAAACCACGGCTAGCATTAATAACAGAGGTGTAAGTGTGATAACCAAAGAGTCTGACATTAAGAACATGCATGCAGACGTGCTAAATTCTTATTTAATTAAAAAGGATCATGATAGCAATATTTTTCCTGAAAGAAAATCATTAGGCAAAATGTGTTTTCTCATGTTACAGCTTTCATTTTCTCAAAGGTAGGATTTTGCATAGGAAATAATGGTTTTCAATAACATAAATTTTTTTATTATATAATGTTAAAAAGTATAAAGAAAAACAGGTGTTATTTAAAGTATTATATCATTAATATAATAATTTAAAAATTATAATTCCTTATATTTACCCCTTTCAAACAAGTAAATTGCATAGTTCAACATGTTAATTGAAAGAGTAAAGCAAGCCATAATAAATTATATACAAAGGGGCAAATAACTCAATTGATGATCATTTAATAGAAATGAGCACTGTGATTACCATGAGCCAATTTACTTTCTGGAAGCCCAGTTCAAAACTAACAGAATAAATCAAGTTGTTGGTCTCCATAATTTTCCAGCAAAGAAAGAAAACTTACACAGGGTCAGCAGGCATAAATCCATATCGTCCTTCACAGTCAGAAATGGCAGAACTCAAGGAGGGATGCATGTATGAGTGTGTGTATGTTCAAAAAGTATAAGAAATTAAAGCAACCTGATCTTAGTCTTGATAAAAGAAAACGAACAAAACCTAATCTCTCTGTTTGTGTTTTCCTTCTCTGTGATTGTGTCGAAAGTCTCTGAGAGAAATAAATTTAAAGGAGAATTCATTTGGGCTCACAGTTTCTGAAGGTTTGAACCTTGATTCCTGAAACGCTAGGACAGTCAGAAAGCCAGACAGTGAACCAGATAAAACTTTTAGAGACACATCTTTGGTGACTAACTTCTTCCACTCAGTTCCTCCCCAAGTTTCAAACACTTTGTACCATAGTGTCACCAGCTGTGGATGAAGCATTCAACACATTACGATGAGGACACATTTCATACTGTATACATAATACATGTGCCTACTGTGGGCTCATTTCATATTCTATACATAATACATGTGTCTACTGTGATCTCTGTGTTATTTTCAACATTGCTTCTAAACGTGTAATTCAACATCTCACACTAATTCTTAGGTTATCAACCATCTGTCATAATCAATCTAACTATCATCCTCAGTGGAATCCAAACACCCCTGGTGTATACCTACCATGTTCTGTAACTATATTGTGAAAATATAGAGTGGACGCCTTCCTTCCTTATCCGAAGTCCCCTCTATTGCCCACTGCCATGCTGAGAGTGGCAATAGCTCCATGTGTGAAGGACATATTCTAAGACAGGACCGGAGCACTGAGTGGGCCCTGAGATGCAGCTGACACTGTCAGCATCCTCATCTCACCATTGCCACACTGAAATTCTAAGGAGATCGAACAATGTGCCCAGCAGAGAGCCAGGGTTCAGTCTTCCCCATCCGACTAAATATCCAGGCTCATAACCATCCTAACCCATTCCGCTGCTCTGCTCTCCTGGGAATTCAATCTATATTGCAGTAAAGACATTAAGTGAATATTCACAAACAGATGAGATATAGCCTGCCACTATAAATGCAGTGAGTTGAAGATATTATTAACAGCTTTTCTGAGTTGAAAAAAATACACAATATAAAAGTGTACACTGAATGAAATAAAGGAAAAGATGACAACCCATTCACAGGGCCAGGAAATTTTGTGTTTCAAGTTCTCTCCATGATATTCCTCCATGGCACGATTCAGAAAATAAGAGTAAGTGACTCTGGTTAAGCCTGAAGTGTCCCAAGAGTCTAAATAAAGGATGTTCCAAATTGGGCTTTCAGATCCAGCTCTGGATTTATGGTTCTGCGCCTATGCATTCTGGCACAGTGGTCTCTTTAGACAGACTTTTAAAAGGAGGATTTGAAAGATGGCTTTTTTTATTAGTGCAGATATATATTCCATAACCTGATTTCTTTTCAGTACAGATGTCAGTTACAGTACACCTATCATGCTTGGCAGATTGTGTCATTGGTCAAGAAGGAGAAAAACCTCAATATAATGATTAATAATCAATGTGTCTGGCCTTTAAGTCCACCCAGAGGAGAAATGAAACACTGATATAGCATCTCTCCCTGAAGGAAAAAGAAAACACTGAGGGTGGAAAAAGAGGGCAGGATGAGACTCCCTTGGAGGAATATAAATAGTGAAACTGTCTAGTCTTGGGTTCTGCTTGGTTTGGTATAAAATCTTGTAAGTGAATGATACATGAAGTTTACATCATAGTTTCTTTTTGTAATAAAACCATTAATATGAGATAAGCAAAATCCAAGGACAGCACTTTAGTGGTTTTTCCTCCTTTTTGACAGCTGCCTTCCTGCCTCCTTCTCCCTTCTGACCAGTCCAGTTAGAAACAGATGGGGGGGGGGCTCTTTCCAACATCCATGCAAGAATTATTACAGCTTATTTTTTTTGTTGAAGCCTACTCTCTGAAAAATGCTAATCTCTGTATTAATTGTAGCCTAACCCCACAATTTTATTCTCTTCCATCATCCCCTCTTTCCCTCCGTGGTTTTGTTGGTTGGATGCAGTGATCTTCAAAGAGAAACTCAGGCAGATGCATTTGAAAATCAGGTATACAATCCCATTGATTATTTTATGCTAATGAATGAACTAGCCAGCATTATAATATTTCACTTTTTCTGCCCTCCTGGTGGTAGCAAAAGATAAATTCTAGAGTATCTTTAATTAACTAAAGGGAGCAGAAAGAAATCTCTGTGGATTAATAATATTTATGGCCCTAAGAGGAACAAAATAACAGATGAAGGTGGGAGGGGGCACCTAAATGGTAGACAGATCTTAGTGAGTTAATTAAAACAAAATTCATGCTTATTTTGGCCTTTTCATTTGCATGTGGTAGAGATGCCAGAGGATAATGAATGGAAATGTTTTAATGTTTTTATACTTTGTCCTAGCCTATGGAATCTAACTATTCCTTCTTTCACTTTCAACCCACATATTTCTATGCATAACTACCAAGTTTTTCTCTAAATGATTTCTTGTAAAAGTGCAGACTTTTCTCAAACTGGTGATTGAAAACTTCAGGCAGCTGTCTTTGATATTTATTTGGTTTGTGACTGAAGTTAATTTATTGAAATAAAGTTGTGCACAAACCAACAGCTTAATTGCTTCGTTTTTTGAGCACTAAAGGAGAGTAGCGTGGAAAAGTCTTTCGAAAAGTAAAAGAGTTTAAAGTAATAGAAAGATTTAGGCTTAAGTTATTTCATTCAATGTAGTAAATAACATGACATATTCATCAGCTAACTGGTTATCAGAAATAACTGCTGCAATCATTGGTAGGAATGTGTGGAGAACAAGGGCTAAGAAATATGAACCCAGATTTTAAGAGAAAATGGAGAATCAATAACTCATCCTCTGCATTGTCTATGATGTTTGTTTCACAGTTTCTACATTGGTGTTCTTGATTTTCACTAAATCAGGAAGAGGACAGTGAAGGACACAAGTCTAGCCAAAGTAAATATGAGATGAGGCTTGTGCCTCAGGGGAACTGTAAGTGATAGAGTAACAAAATAACAGATTCTATACACATATAATATTGATAACAAATGAGTATTTTCCCATCCTGGTACCAAATGTGAAACGTGGAGTTATTTATTGGGACAATATTATGTTTTGTCCCAAATCAGTTTGAGAGGTTTGCTATCTGCTATCATGGTCTGTGTTGACAAGTTAAATTCCTACAGTCATCAATTTCTCCCTTGTGAATAACTAAGAAACCCTAGATCTTTTCCTAAGCTTCATGTAATAGCTGAGGTCTTCCTGATAGCATCTTTAATAGCTGCCATTCCATCTGGACCAAATCTTATATTTTCTAATTAGACCATTTCTATCACATGTATAGAGTGTCAGAGAGCCTCTGGAAACATGAAGCTGCTTGGACTTCTTGGTCACTGAAGCTCCCAAGGAGAAAACTCAACCTGTAATAAACTGGTCAACTATTGCATGTAAGCATTCCTGTCTTCTCCTTCCTCATGTCAGACATCTTCATGCACTTCAATGATCCTGGGAAACCAGAGTCTCAAAGTATGGTTGAATGTTTTTGTGGAAAGATATCATCTGCAGAAGGAACATATGGAGCAAAAATCTAGCTTACACTCCCATCAGCGAAGATCAGGCCCTAATTAGAGATTAAAAGAAGATGCCCTTATGAAAAAGTGGGAGGAAGGCTAGAAGGACCTTGAGGTGCCAGAAGCTCCACAATAAGACTAACAAAGTCAACTAACCAGGGCCTAGAAGGGCTTGTGGAGACTGAAGCACCAACCAAGGACCATGCCTAGACTGGATCTAAGCCAACTACACAGATGTAGTAGATGGGCAGCTCAGGCTTCAAGTGGGTATTCTGGTAAGGGGATCAGGGACTGTCTGAGACATGGACTGTGTTGTCTGCTTTCTGATCACTCCCTCCCTTCCTGATGAGACTGCCCTTTCAGACCACAGGGGAGCTCTCTGTCCTGGTTTGATTTAATGACCGGAAAAGGGTGGGTGGATAGGGGGCTCCCCTTCTCTGAGGAATAAGGAGGGAAGTGAAGAAGAGGAAGGGAAGGTGCTATGATCAGGCTTTAAAGTGAATACATCAATAATTTTTTAAACCAAACAATTTCACCACCAAGAAGGAGTAACTTCATTTCATTCAGCCTTGAAAAGCCCCCCCTCCTTTTAACTAGTTCAGAAAAGATGACAGGCATATTGGGAATGAACATGCAAAACCCCAGCCTGACTCACTCTTTACTTCCTTGTGTCCTGGCTGGCTATTATTCTGTCAGATTTCTTTGTTTGTTTGAATAAGCTGTATTTATTTTTCAATAAAAATATATTACCATTTAAATTCTCCTGTTCTAGAGCTCCACAAAGACCAAACTAAGCAGGGCACAGGGATCTTGTATGAGTCGGTTTCTACAATCAAGGACCATGTGTGGATGTGGCCTGGAACCCCCGCTCAGATGGGGCCCATGATAGCTCGGTGTAGGACTGAAGGCCCTATTCAGGGAAACAGGGACTGTTTCAGTCATGATCTTGATGGCTGACTCTTTGACCCTCCCCCATACAAGCTGGGGAATGACAGACTGGCTAGATCCCAGGGGAGGACATTGCAGCCAGCCCTGAGGAGACAGGATAAGCTGGGGTTGGATGGAAGGGGAGGAGGTCCTCCCCTGTTGGTGGACTTGGAGGGGGCGGGGAGG
>CM053752.1:78826493-78856062 GCA_028658305.1 Pachyuromys duprasi | reverse complement strand
ATTTGAAGACAAGGTCCGAAGAACAGCTCAAAACATCATATTAATGATGAGTAAACCGTGGACCCTCTGAAAACATTTGGCATTTTAAGGAAGTCATTGACTCATGTCCACAACACCTAGAAGCAAGGGAAGCTGACTTACTGGGAAGGGTGCTGAGAGAAGGCATTTCTGGGGTTGCTTAAGTACTCCTGAAGTAAAGGCAGGTCAAACCAACTGTTCTCTGGACTCATAACTACACTTAATCCCTTCTTTAACTTTTATTGTAGCCTCTGCACTCGAATCTACTTAGTTGTCTGATAGTGAAACACATAAATGAATGTCTAGTCACATAGAAAATAACTTTTTTGAAAGTTCAGTGCACATCCTCATCAATTACCACCTTTATGACATTAGCTAGGGTACCTTAGGTACTTAAACAATGCAGGATAATTCTGAAGAGTAAACAAGACATCGGTGGTAAACCATAAGGAAGTAATAGAAAAGAGTAAGAATGCAACCAGAATGCACGAAATGAATAGAGAAAATTTCATAGCTCCAATAGGTCTGGCATCCCATTTATTTGTAAAATATAATAAAAATAAATAAAAGAGAAAAAATTGGCAATACAATAATCTAACTTTTGAAATTCTGCTTCTGAATCCACAGAAGGTATGATGATCACAGGTGTGCTTGAGACATCAGCAATGATCACCACACAAAAATGTTTCTGTAATATTACAATTCCTTTTGGCATTGTCCCCCATGGGACTTATTCTTTCACTAAATTACTCATTTTAATTGAGAATTATAAAACTGCACAGGGGGTACTGCCATGCTGAGATCAAAATAACTGAGGTTCCATAGACTTCCTTTTGTGTGGGTAGGTTGATGATAGCATGCTCCAGCTTAATTAATAGATGAAACGGCTCTGTTTCTTAAGTACAGGAATTAGATGAAATAGCATTTGCTTTTTACAGCCAAGGTCTAAATCATTTTATTTCTAATTTTCATCTCCCACCAAAATAACCACAGACGCTTTCATCAATAAAGTGTGTCATTTCTTAACATTGTTGTCAGTTGGTTTTTAAATTGCTTCTATTAACTTTGGAAAAACACACTCCCACTCACGTTTCCTATGAAGGTCTTCATACCCTAAAATTTTCCATGATCCCATTGCCAAATTATAACTGTAAAAAAAATCTTCCAGTTAGAAAAACAGAAAGTCAATGAAATGTGTAAAGAGAAAGGTTAATGGTATAACAGGATCAGTTTGTATCAAAATATTGAGGCTCAGACAGAGAAGTAACACCTACATATAGAGAATGAAACATAAACATTTATATCTTGAAACTAATCTGGCACACAGCATGAGGTTGCCCAAAAATAAGATAGCAAATGAAACATTGAAAAAAAAAATGACTACCAGTAGAGATCTTCAGAGCTTTAGACATTCTAAAGAGCCATGAAGATTAGTCCAGATTATTGTATTAATATGCTCCATGCTTACTCTTCCGAAAGATGAGGAAGAGGCTAGGAGAGGCTAGGACTTTGCCTCAGATCAAAGAAGGATGGGAGAGGAGGAGGCAGGAGACTCCAGGTCAACTGATTCCTGTTTTGAATTTGAAGCTTTCTTTTTTCTCTCTCTCTCTCACTTTGGGAAGATTCTTCAGAGTTGGATTTACTTGAGGAAAGCCAAAAAGAACGTAGTGACTGAATTTGAAGCTAAAGGACTGTGAAAAGAGACCTATCAGAAGGGACAAGAGGACAATCCTCCAGCTCCAAAGCTCCCTCATCTGCATGCCAGTCATGTGATCACTCCTTGGGCTCCCTTGCTTTTCTTTGTTCAGCCTTTGTTTCTTAAAAAAAGGAAACAAAAGAAAACAAAACCAGAAAAGAAAAGAAAACTCTTGGTTTTGGAAGTCATCCATCCAGCTTAACCCCATGCCCCATCCCTTGTCAAATGGTCCGTCTTTTTTTTTTTTTTTTAAGGATTTTCATGGTATTGTCTTTTATTGAAAATTTACCTAATATAATAAAAGTACCTGTCATTTATGGAGCAGTCAAGCCCCACTCTCCAGTGAAAACCACAGATTGGTAGCCACATAGTTTCATCATATCACCATGCCCCGAGTGACATGCATGTGGTATGACCCCAAATCATTAGGAAACCACTGTAAAGGACAGGGAGTCTAAATTGAGGCAGTCTTAGCTCAAGTCCTGGTTTCATATCTCAGTACTTGTGCCTCCCCGCATTCCCTGCCTCATTTTCTTGATGAAATGGAGATATTACCACTAAGAATCTCACTGCCTAACACAACTATTTATTAGGATGCCCACGAAAGCCTGCTGGTACTCTCTACACTCTGCTAAGTTAAGCTACTACCACTCTTTATATTTAGGTCTCACACGAAATTCCATTTCTAGACTGAATTCTCACTGAAAGAAGCAACCATGTCTAGCTCATTTTGCACCATAGTACCTAAAGGGAGACACAGCTCAAAGGAAACTCAACTTCAGTTTCTAATCTAAGCCCTGTGGCAGAGATGATCATCCGCATATTTCTCCATTCTGTGTTTTGTAAAAACATGATTATCTGGCCCCTTGAATCAGAACAGCCCCATTTGATGATTCTGGACAATGAAACAAAAGTTTAATTGGCTTGTTACTTCCAGGCTAAAGTGATTAAGAATAACGGGTGTGTGTCATGTTTGCTTTCTGATTTGCTGGTTAGATATAAATTTCATTCATTGGAAAGGACAGGGCATCTATGATCACACTGTAAGATGAGAAAGGGGAAGTTAAGACGCTTTTGGCATGTAAGGATAACGATGGTTTTTACATGCTTATCATAGCAAGTAACCCACTCAGATTTGTAAAGTTCCTGTCAATTATAATATATAAAAGGAAAGCTACTAAAAGAGGGTTTAATCATATGTGCTAGGGTTTTTCAGTGATCTTAGTTAGCATCAGGAGGCTGATGTTAACTTCCAGAAAAAAAAATCAACTGTATAGTGAGATCTTATTTCAAAGACAGGAAGGAGGTGGAGAGGGGTATGCAGGCAGTGGAGAAGAAAGAAGGGACAGAGGTAGGGGGAAGGAAGGGAGAGTAAGCAAAGGATAACAAGGAGAGGAGAGAGGGGGAGAAGGCAGTAGAGATTTAGGCATAGAAGGAAGAAGGAGAATGAGGAGAAGGTAGTAAGGCAAGGAGGAAGGCAGAGAGAAGGATGGAGAATGTTATTTTCAGTCATTCCTGATCCTTTTCCCTCAGGCACTAGTTTGTCTCTCCAGAACTACCTTAACTCTAATGGGACATTCACAAGTTCAGTGTCCACAGAAAACATCATTTGAATAAACATTTTAAAAGACAATTTGACAACTACTGCGTTGTAGAATAATCATGATTTATTTTCTTTATAATCCTAGCAGCCTTAGAACTGGGTAAATATTAAGTAAAGCTAAAATCTTCAACAGGACTTTCCCACGTCTTCCTTATAAAAGAAAAAAGGTATAATAATCTTAAAATCTTAGATTTTATTATAGCAGTTTCTACACACCAAAGCTCTCAGTCTATAACCATCCTCCTGCTAGCTTTCAGAACTATTTCCACAGTCTTAAAGATGTTGCCCCACAGTTAAGAGGGAACACAAAGAAGCAAACAAATATCAGCGGCCACACAAATAACAAACAAAGAAACAAACACACAACATACTGTGATTCAGCATCTCAGATCTGAATCCAGATTTCTCCACTTCCTAAGCAGGTTTCACAGCCTTTCAAGCCTCAATTTACTCAACTACAAGTAGAAATCTCACAATACCTTTAAGATATTCAAATGGACTAACACATTTAAAGTGCTTGGAATAGCATTTGACAGCATAACCAGTACTATTAATTATTGGGCATGGCCAACCAATGACTCTTTGGGGTCCTTACCATTGAGAGGGAGCCCATTCATAAAGCTGCCTGAATGGCCTGGGTTGTTGCTGGGAGAGCTAGGATAGAACCAAATCATGACTGGCACAAAGAAAAAGAAAAAGTCACAACGTTGCATAACCAAATTTTACACTATAATATATGGTCAAGGAACGATACTGGGCATTATAAAAAGCAATGGAAATAATAATAAAAGTCAGTGAAAAACAAACATAGATTTTTCACATAAGACTACATCAGATCATTTAGGAAAATCTTAAACCTGGAAAAAAAATTTCATTTTAAACTGCCCAATCTCTGACTACAATCATTGAAACTTTAATAGGGAGCTTTATATACACTCTGCGTTTACTCATTCCAAGCAAGCATCACACCAGAACCCCTTTTCATAAAATGTTTATTAAGTTAGGTTTCTAAAAATATTACATATTCAGCATTTTACCTAAAGGGAAATAAGGAATTTTCATCTTCAGAGAGTTAAAATGTTCAGTATCAAAAATTGTATCTCAGATAGCAAGAGTAAATATCAATTAGTCAGGCCCTAAATGTAAGTCTTAATAACGCTTGTTAATCTTGCTAAATGTATTTGTTTCATATGCAAATACAGAAAAAAAACAGTGTACAGTATTTTTCTCCACAAAATTTTATTCAATGGCAAATTTTTAGAGTGCTGGTCATACTGAGATTAAATATGCAAAAGAAGAGCGCTTTCCATATTTTATTCCTTTAGAATATTTTAATAAAAAATTAACTTCTGCCGTGAACACCTTCATGTTTTTTTTCTAGCTTCCAGTATCTTTGTTCTGGCTTTCCTTTAGTATACCTGGTCCCATCACCTTGAATCCGAGCATCCTTTGCGGTCTCTTCAACTTTTCTGATGGTTGCAGACAATGATGGAGGTAGGGAGAGAGCCAGTAAAAGCGGTTCCAAGACCTCTTTGCCCCACCAGCATGTAACTCATTTAACAGTATACAAATGATTTAACAGTGAGTCCGTCTGGGCTCCCAAAGGAAATCATTTTCATTCCCACCCCTGCTTGCAGATGGAGGTCATGTTTATTTCTCTCCTTAGTCATTGCTCAGCCAAACTATTCATATTTACATAATTTCCGCAGTAGTGGAGGATAAAACTTTTTGAAATCTGAGCAGTTTGTAGAGTTGTACATCCAAGAAGAGTGTGTGATGGGAGAACCTGAGAGCTCTGGGCCAGGGCACGTGGAATGAATTTGTATTCAATCCACGCTGCATACTCCTTTCTCACCTCTCTACAACCAACCCATGTTGGGAGACTGTTTTTTTTTATGACTTTATTCTCTAATTTTCTGAGGAGTGTTGTTAAACTGAGGCACTAAGATATCTGAAGATAGAAAGGAATTGTATTGACATTATATAGAACTTGTCTATTTGCAACAGATGTATTCTCATATTTCACGAAACAACTAGAGCCTCTGTGAATGCTCTCTTACATCTGCAAGAATACCCTCCAGAGTTCTGCCCTGTCCTTTCTCCTTCTCTCTGTATTACTTGGGTTGTTACTGTCTCTTCTTCTGCTTTTTTTTTTTATCCAAGGTAATTCTCGATATACCTCCGCTTCAATGAATCTTACCCTCATAGCCCCAGTAGGCGGTAAACCTGTAGTCTCTTCATTAACCTCTCACAAGGCACACTCATTTTTCCAACTCTACTGTTTTCGGTTGCCCCAAACCTGATTTCACAGACATTATCAAATGACCTCAGATGGATGGACACTAGTGTCCACTAAACATTATATCTAGATAAGCATGCAGAATTGTATTGTTCTTTTGGGACTTTCAGTGTTTGCCTTATTGACAATCCAGAAATAGTACAAATTGAGGACAAGCCTAATCAGAAGGTGGAAAGCAAAAGTGATTGGAAATCTATTATTTTTAAAACTTCTCAGATACCTTGCTGTTTCTATCCTGTGTTGAGATTTTCTGGCATTCTTCTCATATGTCAGCACCATTTCTATTTGATAAGATCAACATGTGACCTAACTAAGGAGGGACTGTTCTGCAAACCAAACACCTTGGTTCCAGTTACTAGTAAGTACTGACTATTATGACTTTGGGTTAAGTACTATTTTCTTGGTCTTTGCCTTTTTCTAGTAGGACAAAGCACACTTCTGCCACATCTCAATGTCAATCGCAATTGTTTGCACAATTCTTTTAGAGAGTAAAAACCCCAAGTAGAATATTTCCTAACTGGTAAAGCCCACCTTGTCATGCAACCTGTAAGTCCTACCATACTGGGTTAGTTTCTGTTCAAAAGAGAACAGGGATTTGGCATACAAAATGTACATCATTGTCCACTCAGCTTGTGTCAACAGTGACTAGGTCTCCTCTTATTCCTCAAAATAGCATGCCCAATGGGGTGATTCTTGAACTTAAGGAATTAGTACATGAACTCTTTACTAGATTGGAAAGTGCATACCATCCAGATAAGTAGCGTTGGTGTCTGATGTAATCTCTCTCATTTATTTTCCTCTTAAACCATGACTTTTACAACACAGTGGTTTTTTTTTTTTTTAACATACTTTCCCTTCTCTTCCACAGTTCTAGAGCTAGCTGGTCAAACCCATCCTTCAATTTTGTCAATTGATTTTCTTGTTCTTCTTGTTTTTGTTCTTCTTTCTATATATATATATTTTTTTTTTACTTTTTGTTAATTTTATTTCTGAATTTTTTGAGAAGAAAAAATATGAAGTTGTATTGGAAGGAAATGGAGAGAATCTGAGAAGAGTTGTTGAGGCCAAAATATAATAAAAATATACTGTATAATTTTTTTTCAAAACTGTTTTAAAACTTAAGCCATGCACAATCAGTTTCTGTGGAAAACATTCTATTTATCTCATTTCAACCACTGCTTCATCTGCTCCTATTCATCACACTGAACTATGCATATCTAATTACTATAGCATCTCTCCTGTGGCCCTTATGATTTTTGCCCTCTTCTGTCTCACCTTTAAGTCAGCAACAGTGGGCCCAGCACAATCTGCACTGCAAATGATAATTAGGCTACAGAAAAATATAATAACTTAAAAACTCTACGAAATACTGGGTTGTTAAATGTATTTGTGTTGGCTATCTTTTAAAATCTGGTGATTTTTTAATAGCTCAGCCCTACAAGCAAAGATACAGCCAACTGGACCAGAATCAACGTGGCAATAACTCAAGAAATATAAATGTAAGTTGCCCTAAAATGCTCAGGCAGAGGAGAATGTTTTATAACTAGAACGAAGTTGGGCTGTAAGTTGACTCATAGCTAAGACTAAGTGATGAATGTGAAATGCACTGAGAGAACTCCCATGCACTTAGAGAAGTAGAGTGATACTTGCTAATGTTACTTAATTTCAAAGGCCTATTACATGTTAAACAGAATAGCCTAAACTTAAGGGAAAATCAGACACCAGTGTAAATTCTGATACTAGACCTGGAATATGCACCTGTATCTAGCTCTATGCAACATGTCCACAATTAAATTTTATTAAGGATCCTCACTGACTTAAAAAAAAAACTTAGTATGTATTGTACAGATTTGCACATAAGAGTGCCACCAAGTCCCGAATTGGTATCAGATGCTGTGGAGCTAGAGTTATAGAGTTATGAGCTCTTCACTATGGGTTCTGCAAAATTAATTCCAGTCTGCTTGAAGAACAGCAATTGTTTTTAATCAATTAGCCTTCTCTGCAGTGCAACTTTACATGACCTTAATGTTAGTAAGGAAAGTACCATTAAGACTTAGTCACTATTCTTCTTCCCTTCTAGCACAGCATTCACCAGCTCTGGAAATACTCTTGAATACTCCTGGCTAACTTCTGTGATGAAATCCAATGTACACTGGGGCAGACACAGGAAGACTTCCACACAGCAAAAGTGACTAAATCTCAGAGCTAGTAGGATGAATATGAGCATGAAGTATCAAGAGAAAGATAAGTTGAGAGATATGGGTATTCAGAAAGCAATAGGCATGATTAGGGAAAGAAATACGAACAAGATCTGCTTCGGACAAAACAAATTAACATGAGGAGATGTAGAAGATCATGCTGTATAGAGCACAGAGACACAGGACCAGAAAAACACATGTTAGTTTTCTTGTTTCTGTTTTCCTGATTACCCTGATTACTTCTTTCTACTAGCCACTCACTGTTTAGTCTTAAACATCATACTTCATGACTATGTGTCTTCTGCCATAATCTAATCTGCAGCCAGGGTTTTTTTTTTTAAGTACAAGTTCAGCCTTTGAAGTGAGGCAAATTATCAGTGTATATATAAGTCCTCTAGCATGCAGTGGCACTGTTTTGGTTTGAGGGGAATAGATCTAAATCATTTAATAGTAGTTATTAACTCAAAAGGTCTTCAAATGCCTTCAAATACAATAATGAATGTCCCAGGGAAATCTTAAAAACCTAGGCATAGAATATTTCACAAGAATAAATATCCCATGCCAAACTAAAAGTAAATTTTAGAGTCAGACACAATCTTTTCAGTTTAAAAATCAAAACAAATTTGCAATTGGGATTTGTCAATGCATTTTGAGCTTTTCTCATCTTTTCTCTTGATTATTCTTTTATTTTATTGCTGTTACTGTAAGTATGCATTTGTGAAAGAAAACAAAGGCCAGCTTTTAACACCATCTCCTAGTCAGGGTCACCAGAAAATATGGGAAGTAATACTTGATGGACTTTTTTGGTCTGCGATGTGGTTGTTTTGTTTTTGACTATTTTTAAAACTTGGCTCACTTCTTTACATTTTATTTCAGTGTATGACTACATGACTTGAAGCAAACTAAAAATTGTCAGAGTACTGTCAGGGGTAATGCATGTATAAACCAATTTAGTTCCAGCAACCTTATTAGCTTTTCCACTTCCCATGAAAAAATTATTTCTGTCAATATTTTAATTTCAGCCAGATGGGGTGGAAGGAGTGAGTGGCATACGAGCACATCGCTGACAGAAACTTGATGACTGCATACAACAGCTTGATTAAGCAGTAGGAAAAAATACATGCATTGAGGTATAGATGGCACATACATGCCTCCTTATAAGGAAACCAATGTTAGATTATGTTATGCCTAATAAGATACTTGTACTTTAATACACATTTAAGAATACTTAGCCTTTTAAAAATTGCTAAATGTTATGGAGACTTTAAAGACCTAATACAAAGTAAATGGAAGTCAACATAAATATGGTCTTGAAATTGTTGCTCAGTTTCCTTATTAACTTTCTAAACACCTTGAATATATGTATCAGCTGTCCAAACAAAAGGAAGTACAATTACAATCATAAAAATTGTTTGTCTGTAGTTGTGAGGGTCAGAATGGACCACCCTAAATCAGCACTCAGTATCATATTATATCTTCAAATCAATGTGCAGTTTTCCCCATTTTTAGTAGCCTGGTTTTAGGTGTCAAATTTTGGTGTGGACAAGAGATGTCTATATACACAAATATATATATGCAGATATATTATTATTATTATTATCATTATTTACAGTTTATTTCCTGCTTGTAGCTTCCTCCCTCATCTCCTCCTGGTCCTACCCCTCCTCCCTCTCTCTGCCCCCCATTCTTCTTGCCTAGTGTACTGATAGGGGAAGTCCTCCTCCCCTAATATCTGACCCTAGCTTATCAGGTTTCATCAGGACTTCCTGAATCCTCTTTCTCTGTAGGCTAGCAAGGTAGCCCAGCCAGGGGAAAGTGATCAAAGAACAGGCAACAGAGTTAATGTCAGAAACAGCCCCTGATGCCTTGACTAAGGAATTCACAAGGAGACAGTTGACTATGGGCTACCTCTAAGCAGGTCCTTTCCATGCATGGTCCTTAATTGATGCATCAGTCTCTGCAGGTGTCCTTGGGTCCAGCTTTTTTTTTTGGCTTTGTTGGTCTCCTTGTTGAGCTCTGCCCCCTCCTGTACATCCTATCTCCCCCTTCTTCCCCAAGACTCCCACTTTGCCCAAATTTTGGCAGTGAATTTCTACAATTGCTTCTATCCCCTGCTGCGTGAGGTCTTTTAGAGAACATCTGTGGTAGGCTCTCATCTAGTTCTCTCTATTTTACCACTTTTGGTATCTATCCTGTTTGCCTTTTGAATGAGAATTATGCATCTACCCTAGGATCCTCCTTGTGGTTTAGCTTCTTTGAGTCTGTAGATTTTAGTATGTTTATCCTATATTATATAGCTACTATCCACTTATAAGTGAGTTTATGCCATTTGTGTCTCTCTGCTTCTGGGTTACCTCACCCAAGGTGATCTTTTTTCATTCTATCCATTTGCTTGCAAATTACATGATTTCCTTGTTTTTAATAGCTGAGTAGGATTCCACTGTGTAAATGTATCACAACTTCTTTATCCATTTCTCCAGAAGGACATCTAGGTTGCTTCCAGATTCTGGCTATTGCAAATAAAGCTGCCATGAACATAGTTGAGCAAAAGTACTTGTTTTATGGTTGAGCATTTTTCATATATATGCCCAGGACTGGTATAGCTGTGTATGGAGGAAACGTTATTCCCAGTTTTCTGAGGAAATCACCAGATTGATTTCCAAAGTGGTTTTACAAGTTAATGAAGGAGAGTTCCCTTTTCTCCACATTCTCTCCAGCATTTGTTGTCAGTTGAGTTTTGATCTTAGCCATTCTGATGGGTGTAAGGTGAAATCTCAGGATCATTTTGATTTATATTTCCCAGATGACTAAGGATGTTGAGCATTTATTTAAGCGTTTCTCTGCCATTTGATGTTCCTCTATTGAGAATTCTCTGTTTAGTTCTGTACCCCATTTTTAAATTGGATTATTTGGTTTGTTGGCGTTTAATTTCTTGAATTCTTTATACATCCTGGATATTAGTCCTCTGTCAGATGTAGGGTTGGTGATGATGTTTTCCCAGTTGTAAGTTGTCATTTCGTTCTGTTGACAGTGTCCTTTGCTTTACCAAAGCTTTTAAGTTTCACGAAGTCCTATTTATTTATTGTTGATCTTAGAGCCCAAGCCATTGGTGTTCTGTTCTGGAAGTTGTCCTCTGTCTCAACAAGTTCAAGGTTCTTCCCCACTTTTTCTTCTAACAGAGTTAGTGTGTCTGGTTTTATGTTGAGGTTTTGATCTACTTGGACATGAATTTTGTGTAAGGTGATAGCTATTGATTTGATTCCATTTTTCTGCATGTAGATATCCAGTCAGACCAGTATCATGTGTTGAAGATGCTTTATTTTTTCCATTGTGTTGTTGGCTTATTTGTCAAAAATCAAGTATCCGTAGGTATGTAAGTTTGTTTCTTGGTTTTCAATTTAATTTCATTGATCCATCACTCTGTTTCTAAGCCAGTAATATATCGTTTTAATTACTATTGCTCTGTATTACAGCTTGAGATCAGGAATGGAGATACCTCCAGAAAATCTTTTATTGTACAGGGTTGTTTTTTCTATTCTGAGTTTTTTGTTTTTCCATATGAAGTCGAGAATTGTTCTTTCAAAGTCTGTGAAGAATTGTGTTGGTATTTTGATGGGAATTGCATTGAATCTGTAGATTGCTTTTGGTAGGATGGCCATTTTTACTTTGTTAAGCCTACTGATTCATGAGCATGGGAGATCTTTCCATCTTCTGATATTTTCTTCAATTTCTTAATTCAGAGACATGAACCTTTTTTTTTTCATGCAAGTCTTTCACTTGCATGGTTAGAGTTACACCAATGTACTTTATGTTATTTGTGGCTATTGTAAAAGTCATTGTTTTCCTAATTTCTTTCTCAGCCTATTTGTGTTTTGTATATAGCAGGACTACTGAATTTTTTTTAGTTTATTTTGTATCCAGCCATATTGTTCAAGGTATTTATTGGCTGTAGGATTTCTCTGGTAGAATTTTTTGGGTCTCTCATGTATACTACCATACCATCTGCAAATAGTGATACTTGGACATCTTCTTTTCCAATTTGTATCCCTTGACTTAAATCCTTTAGTTATTTTATTGCTCTAGCTAACACTTCCAGCACTAGGCTGAAGAGATATAGGGAGAGTGGGCAGCTTTGCGTTGTCCCTGATTTCAGTGGGATTGATTTAAGTTTCTCTCCATTTAGTTTGATGTTGTCTAAATAGCCTTTAGATCACCTTTACTAAGTTTAGGTATGTGCCTTGATCTTTCCAGGACTTTAAAAATGAACAGGTATTGGATTTTGTCAAATGCTTTACCAGCATCTAAGGAGATGATTATGTGTTGTTGTTTTCTTTCAGTTGTTTATATGCTGAATTACATGATGCATTTCCTTATATTGAACCACCCCTGCATGCTTTGGATGAAGCCTACTTGGTCAGAGTGGTTGATATCGTTGATGAAGTCTTGCATTTGGTTCGAGAGTATTTTATTGAGTATTTTTGTGTCAATGTTCATAAAAGAGATTACTCTGAATTTTTTTTGGTTGGGTCTTCATGAAATTTAAGTATCAATGTGACTATGGCCTCATAGAGTGAGTTTGGTAATGTTTCTCCTGTTTCTAATTTGTGAAATAGTTTGAAGAGTATTGGAAGAGTATTATTTGAAGGTCTGGTAGAATTTTGGGTTGAAACCATCTGACCTGGATTTAGTTTGTTTGTTTGAATGGGAGACTTTTGATGACTGCTTAAGGATATACAGAACTGTTTTTTGTTTGTTTGTTTGTTTGTTTGTTTTGCTTTTTGTTGTTGTTTTTTTACTTGATCTTGATTCAAGTTTGGTAAGTAGGATCTATCAGGAAACTTGCTCATTTCATTAAGATTTTCAAATTCTGTGACATACAGCCCTTTGAAGTAGCACCTAATGATTCTTTGGACTACTTAGTGTCTGTTGTTACATCCCCTTTCTCATTTCTGATTTTGTTGATTTGGATTCTCTGCCTTTTATTTAGTTTGGCTAAGGGTTTGTCTATTATGTTGATTTTCTCAAAAAAACCCACTCTTGGTTTTGTTTATTCTTTGAATTGTTCACTTTCCTTCTAATTTATTGATTTTTAGCCCTGAATTTGATTATTTCTAGCTGTCTACTCCTCTTGGATGCTTTTGCTTCTTTTTCCCTCCAGGGCTTTAAAGTATGCTGTTTAATTTGTTTGTATGAGATATCTCAAATTTCTTTATGAAAGCACTTACTGGTATGAACTTTCCTGTTAGTGCTGCTTTCATTCTGTATTGTAAGTTTGGGTAACTTGGCATTCTTTTTCATTGACTTCTAGGATGTCTTTTCTTTATTTATTTATTTCTTCCTGACCCAGCTGTTGTTGAGTAGAAAGTTGTTTAGTTTTCATGCATGCATAGGCTCTTTGCTATTTCTCAAAACTGGGTGCTGGTGATTCTGATGCAGTTAAGGGAAGGGAGGGTGCAGGCACAGTTTGTCTTGAAGGGCAGGGAGCAGGTACAGGTGCAGTGGGGATGCAGCATGCATGGTGTCAATTGCCGGGTGTCTTAGAAGAGAGCTGGGTTGTGGCTGACAGGCATGCCAGACTCTCTGATTCTGCTACTTAGATTTGTCTGGGCTGTGCCATCTTGGACCCATGATCCTGGTGCTCCTATTTTTTTGCCTCGTCTCCATGGAGTGTCCAGCAGAACCATGGTTTGGATGCTGGGAACACTGTTCCAGTAATCCTGATGCTGTCCTAATGCTGTGGGGAGGGAAGGAGCTGATGTCTGGCTGCTACAGAGGAGGGCCCCACTCAGTGGCCTATGCAGAACGTGATGGAGACCCATGTTTCCCAACTCTTAGACAAAAAAGATTGGAGCTGATTAACCTCAAATGTAACAGAAATACTGAAGGTGTCCTCAGGGGAGCAGGAGAGATCTGATATTTGGCTCCTAGAGTAGGAGTTTCTCGATCTGGCGTTCAGCACTTGCTGGAGACATATGTGAGAGTGCAGGGTATCCACAATTCATGACTCTTGGACCCGGGAGACAGCCACATGGAAGCCTGTATCCCATCGGCCCCAACTCACGGGATGTCCTCTTTAGTCTAGGAAGTCCCAAAGTCAATGCTCTGGATCCAACTTTCTGTCCACTCACCTGCTTCAGAGCCTCATATCATCTGTCCCTCAGATATGTTTCCCACTGGTTGCTGCCATCTTGGAACTCTTTACATACACATTTTTAAATTACTTGACCATGAGCAATGTTATGGGTCAAATTGAGTACTCCAGATAGATGATGAAGTGCTAATTCTCGGTGTTTTATTAGGTGACTTTATTTGGAAAAAAAATACATTTCGGGTTCCATTATGGTAGGCCCTGATCCACTGCAGCTGTGTCTTTCCAAATAAAAATGGGGTTGGAATGAAGAGAAGGATGTAGTAAAAGACAGAGACTCAGGGAGAATACCTTGCAAATATGAAGTCAGACTGGCTGAGAAAAACACACCCCGTATGTCTCTTTCTTATGTCTCCTTTCTTTGTGGTCCTTGTATTTTATGTAATACATAAAATAGTATATGTTTATTTGATACGAAAATACAGGCAAAACACCCCATAAGAATAATGAGGACTAATAGATGTGGGGCAAAGAGGTGGGTCTATAAGGCATGAGGAGAAGGGAGATGTACAGTATGTGATATACACTGTATGGAAATAGCCTCATGTAACTCAGGGACATATTTGAAGAATATACATAATGAATTCTCTACTAAAAGGAAATGATGAAGGCAGTGAATAGAGTGATACATTGATAAGCCAAAATAAAGTCAAGGATCGCCAGTAAAGCAACAGGTACAAAGACAGGAATAATTATGGCCTCCTTCACATTTTCAAAGAACTTTAATCTGTGGATACTTTGATTTCAAACTTTCATCCTCCATATGTCCAAGATAATACATTTCTTGTGCTCAAGCCCTCATTTTATAATATTTTCTAAATCTCTAATAAACCAATACAAGGCACATTTGGAAATACGTTTTAACACATGCATGCACTAAATGGAAGACATAGAACAACATTTATTCCAAAACAGTTGCCCTTTTAATTCTACACATTTGAAAGGAGTTTGGTTGCCCTTCCTAAAGTGAGCATTGAGATTATGACCACCATTTGGAAAATATTTGACTAATAGGAAAGCAGTACTTAGCTCCTACATGTGGGCTCATTTTAATTTTCATTATTGAAAAAGGTCTGAGCAGTTGTAAAGACATGTCATATGTACCATTAATGAAAAATAGTGTCGAGGTTATGAAACAGTCACATGACAAAATGACTTACAGGCACCTCTGAGAAGCCCTCAGTTTCACATCTTTCAGATCTCAGCAGCTCCAGTCCTGACTGACCCCTTCTAGCCATTTATGATGATGATTACTATGAATAGCACTGAAAAGTTTGGTAAATGAAAGGTGGTAAGGAGTGGATAAATGGAGAGGCACAGTTTAATAATCTCAGAGGTGATCTTATCCTTTGACTCACAACTAAAGAAATGTGAGTGCTTAGAACCTCTGCTTATGTATCTGTCCTGTCTGTTCATTTCCCCTTTCATCTATTTTGCTTTCTTCATTCTCTAAGGGAAAAATGTCTCTAATTCCTAGAGAAGTTCATACAAAATGTATTGATTATATTCACTCCTAACTCCTCCCTCCAATGAGCCCCAGAACAGCCCGCTCTTTGTCTCATCTGTTAAGTTATATACTTGTTCATTTTGAGGTGACTGTATTGCAGTAGATGCCCTATGACATCTCATTGACTCCAATGCTCACTCAACAAATGGCAAGGCTAGGCAGTTGGGAAGTCCCAGGAACACATCTGTTTCTTCCCCCACAACACTAGATTAGAGAAGTGTGTTTCTGGGTTTGTTTTTTTCCATTGGTGTTGGAAATCACAACTCAGGTTCTCATGCTTGCATGGCATAAACTACAGATGGAGCCATCTTACCTCACCCCATGCTTTTCTATTCTTCTTTAAAAAGAGGTTTATCTTTTAAAAATTTAAGTGTGTAGTGTGGTGTGTGTGTGTGTGTGTGAGAGAGAGAGAGAGAGAGAGAGAGAGACAGAGAGAGAGAGAGAGACAGAGAGAGAGAGAGACGAGAGAGAGAGACAGAGAGAGAGAGAGAGAGAGAGAGAGAGAGAGCGTTCAAGTACCTATGGAGGACAGAAGAGAGCATCTCATCTGACCTGGAATCAGAAAGTAGTGAGCTGCTTGAGAAAGGTTAGGAATAGTGTCCCACTCCTCTGAGAGAGCAGCAGATGGGTAGGCAAGATAAGACATGACAAAAGTTTGACCTACCATTACTGTTTTAAAGAAGGAAGGTGGTTACTGCCATCCAAAGAATATGATGGTCCCCAGAAGCTATGGTAAACCTTCCTGTGTGGTTAACAAAAACATGTGCAGCTCAGTCTTTTAGCCTCAAGACTTGAGCTGACAACTCAAGGAAACAGAAACTGTGCTTTAAAAGTCTCCAGAACCTAGGTTGCCAACCTCTGATCTTAGTTCAGTGAAATTTTTCTGGACTTTTCTTCTAACCTATTTAACTGAGATATAACTTAAAAAAACTGCAGTTATCTAAGGCATACAATGTGACATTTGATCCATCCATATATAGACGTTGTAAAACATATTACAAAAAAAACAAATAAAAAACATATTACCACAGTAATTGACATAAAGATCAAGTTAACTGATGTCATTACCTTACATCGTGTAAGTGAATGTTTGTGGGTGTAGATAAGACACTTAAATTTTACTTACAAAATTAGACATAGTCAATACAGTCTTGGCTGAAATCAGCATGATGGATAGCAGAGCACCAGAAGTAATTCCTGCCCCTGTGCCTGGTATATCTGCCTGTCAGGGTCCTTCATCTCAAGTTCTGCAAACAAAATTCTCTACTTTCTTTCTTTGAGTTCTCTTTTTAAAATTCTACCCATATATGAGATCACAGAATACATGACTTCTTCATCACTGGCTTGCTGCATTTTGCGTAATAAATTATATGTCAAATTATATTGTCGTGAATGACAGTATTTCTTTCATTTTTATTACTGAATAATATTCCAACCTGTATGCACTGTTTACAAATAACATATGAGTGTATGTATAGGTTAACAATGCCTGTTTTTCTAAGACATGGTCTTGCTCAGGCTAACAATGGAGTCATGGACTTTCTTCCTCATGCTCTTTAGTAGCTGGGCTTACAAGCAAATGCCACCACTACCGTGCCTAGCTTGTTTAGAGACATGTATTAGTGCTCATTGATTCAGAAATTCTGTTTCTGAGTTCATATGCACTAGAAAGCATGCTTATGGGTACCAAATGAATGCACACGCTTTTCACAGATGCTTCATGTGCAAAGAACCCAGACAGATCCATCACCGTTACAATCTACAAATAACACACAGTGTTTTTATAATGAGAAACAATATGTAGTGAAAACTTAATGGTATTGACTGATCTTAAATGCTAGACACAATTTTCAGTCTTACGAATTCCCAAAATAGATGACTAACTGTTAGTGATTATTGGTGACAAGATAGAATTTCATTAAGGGACTAATGACCAAGATAACAAGAGGGCTCTCAAATACATGTTATTCGTAGACCTAGGAGATCTGTTGTAAAGATGTTGTTTACTGTTTAAAAATCTCATGGCAATACATATGCTTCACCTTTGTGTGTATGTTCTAAATTAATAAATGTAATTTTATGTTTTATTTTAATATTTATTTATTTACAGTTGTGCTTGGGGCTTAACCCAGGGATTTTGGCATGTCAGGCAAGTACTTTACCCTGAGCTATATCACAGCCATAAAACCTAAAATTTTAAATAAATATATACACACACACTCACAAAAAGACACACAATCTATATATTGATTTCTGAGAAACATTAACCTACCTTTCTTCAATTCCACTATACATATTTGCAAGCCACAGTTTAGGTAAATTTGTTTTTAATGCTTAACTGTTATTGACATTTTTCTGTTTACAAAATTTTGTTTTATTAGTTAGTATAATAGATTCCTAAAGCCAGCCCATGAATAATATTGCTATCATTCCCGTTTTACAGATGACAACACTAGTTTAAACCAATGGTGTAATTTGTTCAAGGACGTAAAGTCCAAGGCATGTTAAAGTACTTCTTTGCTCATATCCACTCTTATGGTACTGATTTTCTTGTTTACATAAGAACAATTGGTCTGTACCAAAGAGAGGCAGGAAACATTGCAAAAGAGCTCTTGGTCTCTACAAGAGATTCAAAGATGAAAGTGCATTTTTCTTTTCATCTTTCAACTAGGGATTGTATGAAAATTACTGGTGTCTCAAATCTGACATCGGAGGAAAATGGATGCATGAATCATCTGGGTTTCTCTATTTCTTTGCACCCTTCTAGGTTTCCCTTATGGATGAGCACTGGAGACAAATTTTAGCTTCCCCAATCAAATAAATTACAGCTAAGGTATGCATTGGCTGTAACCTTCTGTATACCTTCCACTCTCAGAAAGAGCTTAGGGGCAAGAGTTGCTGTGAAATATTTGTTGAGCAAGAGGGCAAATGAGTATTCCTGTGAGGTTGGATTCAATATTTTCTGAAGTTTCCCTTGCATTGAAGAAATGGTATATATTCAAGAAACGAAATAGTTTCTGGACTGTATCGCTTATGCTGCTTCAACCTTGGGACTCAAGGGCTTTCACATGCTGACTCAAAGACATTTTTGTGAGTGGTTTTGTGACAGCAGTATAGACTTGGAACACATCCATAAGGTGATGGGATAAAATAGACTGTTGAAAAATGGCTGGTCATTTCTTCTTCAGTAGAGCCCTTAATATCACAAGGGATGCCACCATCTCCAAAACATCATCTCATTGCCAATCGGAATCTAATTTCCTTCCCATTTTCAAATTATAAACTCTGGTGAAATGAAATGAACAAAAGAGGGCAAGACAGGGAATTTAATTTATTCAGAATAAAAGAGAATTAAAATAATCTCAAAAATGTTAATCTAGAAAAGTTCTCTACCACATGGAAGGAGTTTGCCAAGAAAAAAAAAAAGATTATATCATTAGAATCAATCAAGCCGCATTTGACACCATCTTGGGAGTTCTTACAAAGAAAGAAATTTCTTTTGAGGAAAAATGAGTTGTATTGAATAAGAACATAGATTAAAATGATCAGCAGTTAGTACAATCATTTGGAAGCAAAAAGTAAAGTAGAATCAGAATGTTGAATCTTGACAAAATACATGAGCATCTGAGGTTTCTATTTGACATTTTCAAAGTCTCATTGTGATAGTAAATATGGTACTCTGTATTTTTAAATGAAGAATAATTTTAAGTTCTTAAGAGAAAGATAATGGTAACAGTGTTACTGCGCATTTCACAGAACTGTTAAGCCAAAATAAAGCAGGTGTGGAATTCACCTTGTTAAAACAGGATCTGAAGATGTGTTAAAACATAAAGTTTCAGCATTTTTTTTTTAGAGGAAACCATCAGACACAGAGAGGATTTCAATAAGAAGTAAGGCTCAGTGTCCAGGCACATAGAATGAAAGTAATTCAGAGAAGCCACCAAATTATCTGTTTATTAGCCCATACTACCACAGCGTTATAACGAGATGGCATTTAGTTAAATGACAGAAGGCAATTTTGAGAAATAGTTTTTCAGATTCTTCATAAATAATTCCTGCATCATCTGACATAAAGCAATCCATCTAAAGTGTCCAACACCTTGTAACACACCTAAAAAGCACTATGTAAATTTTATCATGGTCTTACTTGTACCTAGGAAGATTTGAGAGCAAATAAGCAAAACATAAACTAGCCATGTATATTCAGTTAATCTATTTACTCATTTAGAATATGTAAATATGTAAAAAATAAAATTTTGCACTATGAATACTTGCATCTCGTGACTTTGACAGAATCAAATAAGGTAGGGGTGAGTTCAGACAATATGGATACAGTTTTAGAAAACACATAGTGTATTTAGTTAAGGAAGATGTTTGTTGAGGACCTACCATATGGGGTACATTGTTAATGAGGAGGGGGGCCCGCAGCCAGAATACAAATTGAATAAATTGTAATAAATGATTATAATAAAAACAGGAAAAAGTCTATACCAAGATTCCATTGTTGTTTTTTAACATTATTTCTCTTAATTTTTGACATTATATGATAATACTGTCTCCACTTTCCTCCAGACCCTCCCATATACTTTTCCTAGCTCTTTCAATTTCATTGCCTCCTTTTTCAATAATTGTTGTTAAATGCATACATACATATACATATTCCTAATTACCCGATATTTATATTCCGTATATACCACCTGTTCAGTCTATATAATGTTGCTCATAAGTGTGAGATACTTTTGTTGGGATGTGTCAGCAACTCAAAATTCAGAATTTGAAAATCATTGCTCTTTAGAATGTTACTTAACCCTAAGAATTTTATTGAGGTCCTCCAAGAAAACCTGTTTATTCAGTATTTTTTTTTGTAAACACTGCCACATCACCTGTATGATGGGTGAATTTAAGAAGGAAATTCTCATTTTAAACACTGTGTTTTTATAGCAACTTATCATGCAGTGGCCTTTAGTTGTTGTTCTCTGACAGCCACTCCATTAAGATCCCGGTGTAAACAAGTGGAGAAGGTGAACCAGAAGTGCAGATATTTGCACAGCATAACTGTCAGGTAAAATTTTAAAGATAGGTTTTATGAACCCATTATTTACAGTCAAGGCTTTTTGACTATAGCATAAGAAACCATTTAAGGAGACAAAATGTTTTGTCAAAACACACTGCTGGGAGTCAGTGTAGCTTCCTTTATGTAATTCAATTTAGTTCTGTTGTTTGCATGAAAGAGAAATTCTAGCTGGGCAGTCACAGAAAGCCAGTGGAAAATGACAATATGGTGAACATCAGAGGTAATTAAAATTAAATGCTTCCCTATCTTCATTTAATTTCTCAATAAATGGGTAACTGCATTGTGGTGTACCTGGTGGCAGGCTGTATTATGAAGATACAGGACATCATTGATGAATTTCTCCACCAAATTAAATCTTAGTTTTGAGATCTACATAAAGGAAACAGTCATAGAATTTTCTTTCCAGAACATATGACTGAGATATCAAGTAATTATAAACACAGATAGAATTAATTTGACAAAGAAGGGACTCTTTTTTCAAACCAACAACTGGAAGCTTGAAATAATAAAGACACACATACAATTGATTTTCAAATAGCTGGTACTGTTGGCAATTTTAAATATCACCAGCACTGATCATCTAGCATATAGGCAATACAGAATGTTCTGGATCTATGATAACACACTTCTTTTTTCAGATAATTGATTTTGATAATAAACAAAAGCTCACATAATTATACAAATGAAATATGAGTAAATAGATATTGTTACTTTATTACTGAGTTACTAATAAAGCCATATAGGTCTTTAGAAATAACTAGGATCTAAGCATAGAGAAAGACTTAACTGTTAGAGCAAGACTCTTGAGCAGTGTATACACTGGTGGAAGGGAGAGATGCATACATAAGGAAATTCAAGAGAAGGTTAAGGTATTAGGGGATTAACATGTGAAGTTTGCAACAGGAACTCAGAAGTTGCCAGCGCTGTTTTAAAACTCTGTTTGGAGTCAGTGAGTGCCTGCTCACTTATTGCAGTTTGGGTAGAGAAGACTTCAAATTCTAGGGATCCAAGAAATCTTGCCGAACAATATGTAAGGAATAATACAGCAGCATGAAAAGGAGAGTTTGAAGAAGACTAGGATGTACAAGACTAGAAATTTATTAGAGATAGTTCAAGAGTTTCTGGCAGAGGCCAGGGAGGGCTATGGGGTTCAGATTCCAGCATCTAATGCAGAAACCTTGATTAAACAGAAAAGAAATCCATCTTTATGTATTAGGAATGTTATCCTAGAAAAGGTGCTAAGTAGTAAGGAGAGTTTCAAAATGAAATAAGGAGTGAAGCCAACAGTAAAGGACTGCAACTCAAGAAAGAAGCAAGGACTAGGAAAGTACTAAGAAGAAACACAGTAGACTGTGTAGGAAAGAAAGAAGAAAATAAGACGACAAGACTGAGAGTATTGAGCAAGGTGGCATTGGCAGTGGTTGGTATGATTGGGAATTTAGTGGTGAAAGGGATAATTGCATTCTTAGTCAAATCATGTGAATAAATAGAACAAGCAGTATGTTATGACCATGTACAAAGTAATTCAATTTTTATAACTTCACTTAAGTTCCACAAAATTGCTGTTTAGCTTAGGATATAAGTTTCAGTGTACATAATGTTGCTAAAATATGTCAAGCAGTTTAAAATATTATCTGCATTCAAATCTAGAACTGGTTTAGTCAAAACTAAGAAATTGTCAGTTTTGGTAGTTCATGCCTGTAACTCTAGGACTTGGGAGGCAGATAGGAATATTGAAAATATGAATCCATAATGAAATGCTGTTTCTCATAAAAATGCTGGCTGGGGTATATCTCAGTATAGAATTACCTCAATATAAGGCCCTATTCATAACACTGAAAAACAGCAAGTGATTTTAGGTATTATTGCTCACCTAATAAAACGAACAAGGATTTTAAGATGACAGTTGGATGAATAGGACACTATACCGTTCTCAGTACAAAGTCTCTTACTAAAGGCACAACTACTCCATTGAAAATAAAGTTTCCTAGTAAGGGAAACAGGGACTATTTCTGACATGAACTCAATGGCTGGCTCTTTGACCTCCCCCCCGCCCCCATCCTGAGGGAGGAGCAGCCTTGCTAGGCCACAGAGGAGGACATTGCAGCCAGTCCTGAAGATACCTGATAAGCTAGGGTTAGATGGAAGGGGAGGAGGACCTCTCCTATCAGTGGACTTGTAAAGGGGCAGGGAGGAGATGAGGGAGGGATGGTGGGATTTGGAGGGAATGAGGGAGGGGGCTATGGCTGGGATACAAAGTAAATAACCTGTGATTAATATAAAAATAAAAATTATTAAAAAAGAAAATAAAGTTAGGAGAATCACAAGAAAAGGCTGATAGTTATAAACTAAAAGGCAGCTAGTCAATGAACAATAGTGTTTGAAATACAAAAGAAGGACTACAAGAAAATGAAATTCCAGCAGCCAACTGAGATTCTATTCTCTCACTATGTGTTCAAATCTCCTACATCTTACTCAGGGTCTAAGTCCAGTATTGCCCACAGTATGAAGCCTTTGATATTCCTATTTAAAATGAAGGTTTGCATTGTCTGCTACATTTAGTGTAAAGCTTTTTGCTTAACCTGATCACTAATAATTTTCAATCACTGATCTACTGAAGACAAAATTAACATTTTCATCTCGTGTTTATCCATAGAAATATGCATGAATAATAGCCACTTTATAAATTATTAGGCAAATTTCTCAAAATTTTAGTGATATTTGGCATCAAAGAACCTTAGAAAAAAAGATTACAATCATATACTAGTTAGTACCTTAAAATACAACTAAATTCACTTTGCAATGACACACTGGAAAACCCACACTGGTTCCTACTTAGTGAGAGAAACTCCTCAGAAGGAAAAGTAAAGCTGCAATGGTGAAAGTATATTCACAAACTGAATCATCATCGTCATGATTGTGATCATCATTAAGAAAGACAGTAAGCCTGTACCACAATGAGTGATGTTAGAAAAATCTGTAGCAAGCAGTTGATAATGTTTTAGAGTTTTTCTTCAGAAAAAAAAATGATAGTTTAAATTTTGGCTTAATACAGTATGAATGTCCTTCTGTCTGTGATATCAGCCCCCCCAAACGTAAGGAAGTAGTCCAACTCTAACAAAATAAACAATTATCTCAAATGAACACCATCTTGTAAAATACTTGACCAATAATCACCAAAATTGTCAGAGTAATTAGTAACCTGAATAGTCTAGGAAACTCATAATCAGGCAGGTGTGGAGGAGACAAGGTGCCAAAAATCATATGACATTCTTGGGCCCTGGAAATAAGACCAAGATATTAGAGAAAAATGGAATAAAGTTGAGTGAAATGTGGACTGTACTCGGTGCTACTACATCTATGATGGTTCATTAATTTTGACAAATGTACCATGCTAATGCAAGGAGTCAGTAATAAGGAAAACTCACCGTGGGGTACATGAGAATTCTCTGCTCTGTTTCAAGCTAATTCTCTATATATGGTGCAGTTATAATAATAAAATTTTATGCAAGAAACCCAAGGACATCTGTGAAAAGCAATGTTAGTTTATTAAGCATAATAAATACATCATACTAATACAAATTCTTATCAGTATATAAAACTACATACAAAATATATAGAAATTTGACCACTTTGCAGTTATTCTGTAAATCAAAACAGGACTTAGTTTCAAGTTGATTTTAACTTATAAAAGTATTTTATTTTAACTTATATAAGTAAAAATACATACTTAAAGTGGTTTTCTTTTTGTCTTTAATTATCTTATCAAAAGGCTTATATTACTTGGAAATTACAATTTTTGTGATTGCATTATAACTTTCTATTCTTAGAACAGGTGGGAAAAAGTAAAACACAACCCAATGATTCACAAGCACTTTCATTGCATGTTCCATGCATCTACAAAATGATACAGTTCATTGAAATAGATCACCACAACCAATTTGGTATAGAAACATAAGACATAGGGAAAGAGTGTTACTGCATAAGTGTAGGAAGGTCATTTTCTTTTCTTTCAGAATTTCTGGGTTCAACAAGACTGTCTATGTCATATATCCTAGCATTGAAATGGATGAGCAAGAATTTCAGTTTAGGATGCTCTGAAGTACAGCAATACCAAAGAATTCATGTATTTTTTTTTCTGTTCCTCCAATTGTGTGTTTGCTACTGTACTTTGTAAATGGTGTATCCTTGACATGAGGTTTGAGAGGTGGGTTTTTCTTATGATGTTTCTCTTTAAGCATAGAACATGAAGCATGTATATCTCCTTTGGACAAGAATTTCATTCGTCTGCATTACAGGCTGCCATTATAACCTTGGCATTGAAATTTCTCACTCTGTAGTCTTTGTGAGTACTGTCTTTGAGCAGTATTTATTTCCTTATAAAAGGAAAAAGGAAAAATAATGACACCAAGGAAAATTATAACAATTACATATAAAATCAGTATGTAAACTTGAAAACAATCACTTTACAAGAAATGATATAGTTTTCCTATTTTACTAGGTGCTCAAAATCATCCGCAGTATCAAATCCTTTGGATAGATTTTGTTTTCTTAATAGTGAACACTATTTATATGATGGCCTGGCAAGATGGATTTAGTGTAGATATTGCTGACTTCTATTCCCTTGACCAGAAAAATCATTTTGTATGGTGTCCTTATCCATTCAAAAGTTAATTCTTAAAAATATCTACTGACTGGAAGATAACTGATAGATACAGATATAGAAAGATAGATAATATATAAAGATACATTATACATATATTAGTAACCTAGTAATTGCTGTACTCAATATAAACATTTGAATATGTGTGTGTCACATATTCTGTTTAGCATGTAGGTTGTCTTTTAAATACCTCTCTCCCTTTTTTTTTTTATCAGAATTCCATCAAGGATCCCGTGGCTTCAGGGAAGTCTGTGTGATCCAGCACTATCCAACAGGATATTTCCTTGAACTTCAGTAATACCAAAGAATTCACTTCTGACCATAATTATTGATTCCCAGGCAGTCAGCTCTTCGGTTGGATCATTCAGAATGGTTCTTGAGATTTCTTTAGGAAGAAGCACTGAGCCTCAGGTCTTGTTCCCTGGCTGAATGTGAATAAGGGAAAGTTCCTCTCCATCACTGATGACATCCATCTTGGGAAATGTAGCATTGAGAATAAAGGGAACTGGGTTCTTAGTGACGTCATTGGACCCATAAATCAAGCCTTCCCGGAACAACTGCTATTGTCATTCCTTTAATTATGTGAACCAGTACTTTTTTTTGTTTGTTTACACCAGTTTAGGTTAGGATAATAGTTTCAGTGAAACATAAACTAAATAATACAAAAGTTTTGAGCCAATAGTTATAATTAATTATAATAATATTAATAGTAATGTTAGATAGCCTAACTGCCAAGAACCCACATTCTAGAGTCATACTGCCTGGTTTTAAATCCCTCGTCTGTCATTTGTTAGCCATATAGACAGGTTTAAGTTCACTTTGTCTCTGTGTCTCAATGTCCCTTTCTGGAAAAAAGAAGGTCATAAAAAGAGCACCTTTGAATAGGGTGAGTGTGAAGTCTGAAAAAGGCATGGAATGTAGAGTACAGTATCTGACATCAAGTGAGCAATCAGTGTTTACTGGCACTTTTCAGTACTGATCTAATGCTGTCTGGCAACATTCAAAGCACACTTATTATATGTTATGTATAGAAGTGTCTACAAATGATATAAGCAGCTGGAGAACATGATTGGCATTAAGAATAATTGACACAATTTAACTACAGCTTACAGAAATGTAAGTAAAAAGAAATAAGTTAAGCTTCCTGGAATTTCCCATGCTTTAACTGCCTATTAATGCTGCATTAATTCTTTTAAAATACATGAGATTATATTTTAGATATTTATATCTCAGGCAACTATCTAAACTGCTGATTTTTTTGCAGTTGAATGAATTATAGATTCATTTCCAGAGCATCTTAATTTAAGTTACATTGGTGCTCACATTTCCTTTATGAATGTACAACATAAAATTAAAATGTATTAAACCAAATAAATTTTAAATTTGATTTAGCTGCTTAAATAATTTAATAGCTTTATTTGTTAACTACAAATATTAACAACCAATAACATACATCAAACATCTAAAAAAAACCTGAGCAGAAAAATATATATATATAACATACAATTTTGAGCACTCAACTATTTTCTAGTTACTGGTGGAAAATGCTTTTATTTTATTTTATTTTGTTAGGAAGACCCATTCGGCTCTGCTTAACACACACCAGGAGCATAGTTGAAGAATAATGGCAGAGACCAAACTAAGCATTTAATACAGTTCTTTGCACACAGAGAGCACATAATAAATGCATTTGATTGGATGGCCAAAAGAATCTAGTTTAACATTTATTCTTCATCTAACAACTGCAACTTGCAAAGTACCCACAGAGATGATGTACTTTCAAATATTACACATGGCCCACTGAGTACAATTGTAGCGGTGCCCTTTCGTAATATCTTCCATTATAATCTTCTATCAAAGCTGAATGAAATATTAAAGTGAAGTGTGCACGTGGTGATTAGTGATCTAGCCTTTCATTTCCTGAAGATTTGGGAGTGATTTGACTACTTGTATCAATCCATAAGTGGGGGAGGGGTCTAGCTCTTGCAGTCTGAAAGAAATCAGTGTACAATATCCTCAAGCATTTCCTGCATGTCCTCTGAATAGGAACAAATCCAAATCATTGTATTTACAGAGGATAATATTTTCATGATGTGCTACATTTAGAGTGCTTGCATTCTGTGCTTAGTATAATAATAAACGGAAAGCTGTGAGCAATGAGTGAAACATCTTCCATCTGTTTGCTCTGACAGATGAGGCACAGTCTCATCATAATTGGTAAAGCCGCTGCCACAGAATGGAGAGAAGTTTCCAATAAATTGTGCAGATAATTGCAAACTGAAATTTTAAATTATGGCAGACACTTCTGATTTTGCTTGGTTTCGTTTGTTTGAACAGTCAGAGGGAACTGAAAGCAGGTCTGTCTCGAGTGAAAGACAATTGCTATTTCCATCACAATCCATAATGACCATAATAAAATTTAAAGTTTAAATAAAAAATGTTGTTTAACAGTAAACTTCAACACTAGCAACTTAAAAAATACTTTAGTGTAAGAGAGAAGGCTGTAGATGGGCAGTGGTAAAACATATAAGAATGAATTCAGAATAGCTGGTTTCATAAAGTAACTGCAAACCATAAAGGTAAATTCCAAATGGTTTCAACAGTGGAGAGCACAGAAACATATCCATTTTGAAGGAGCATTAAAGAAGAAATTAGGTTTTATATATCAGCAAATACTAAGACACATATTTGATTTCTGTAACTGTCTCGTAAGCAATAAAGCCACGAACAAATATAAATTTATACTTCAAAAAATATAACTTCTTAAAATTTGTGTTGCATGACTGTTTGGTTTTGGGTACCTTTGAATTTTGTGTGTTTGTTTTGTTTGTTTGTGTTTTAATAACAAACTTAAAAAAAAACTGGGACATACCTTGAACTTGGAACAGTTTTGTTCTGCCCCGTTAATGGCTGGCCTAACAGGTATCCGTTACCTCACTGGATGAAAATTCTATGGTAGAATTATGCAGTGTTGAATGTATCACACATAGCCTTAATCTAGTTGGAGTTATATTTTCCTTCATAGTTTAGCAAAAGAATATGGAACATTTTAGTTGTTAGGTGTCAACTATGTTAATTTTAAAACTATCTACAGAGACAGTATTGGGGAAAATGAACTGTGTTGAGCATATAGGTCATTTAATATAATATTATGCACAGCATATAATATTATGCACATGCCAGTCCTTACAAACTTAATACAGGACTCAGAGGCATGTATAAATATTGTTTCACCAACTGATTATAAACAAAATATTTATAACAATATTCTTCAGCCATGCAAACATATTTAAAATGTTGGGAGCTACCAATGCCTAGAGTTCATGCAAATGGGTTGTATCATCGAAGGCTCCACATGCTTACTTTACACCTCCTTCTTCAGCTTCTTAAGTCCTATTGCTTTGGACCTTCATTCTTTATCAGAATATCTTACCTGTGATCTCTGCTAGGCCCGTCTAGTATCTTGTTGTGAATTAGAATATGCAGTTTGACCTTAAGGTACTTTACTTCCAGCTGATGGCACGTTGTTGGGTACACAGACAGAAGTTCACACTGCTCAGGGGCAGCATCCTGGGCAACATGGGGTACTTCCCAAAGCCTTCTTAGGACAGGAGTTCTGTCAAGAGAATTCTCTCATCTCTGGTCCATTCCTGCTTTCATTACACTGATCTTCTGTTTTCTACCCAGAAGAGGAAGCAAGTGAATTCATCACACTAACACCTCAGGAAACATACCTGGTTAAATGCAAATGTTTTCTTACTTTGAAACTTCACACACAGTCAAATGTGGCTAAAACTAAATAGGAGATGCTGTAGAATATGTTTTTCTCTAAGACTGAAACATTCCATCCTTCAAGGGAGCTCATAAGACACAGGCTGTTATTGAGGGAGATAAAACATTTCCATCTTACTTGGAAGCTACTTAAGCTCAGGAAACAAACAGCTCAAAAGCTTCAAGAATTCCTTGCATATATCCAGAGTCAACAGTGCCTCCCTCCCCATTTCCATGAATGTAGAAGCAGCAGAGATTGATGGAAGAGACTCGCACAAGTCTGAGCTTCTGAGAAAAAACAGAGAAGTCCAGCAGAGACCAGCAGAGCCACCCAGAAGTGGCTTAGACCACCTTAATTACCTGAAAGAGACAGTCTTCAGTCTGCTGTGCCTCCTCCATGTTCCGTGTTCAGTAGTACACCCCAGGTTTCCAGATTTGGTGATCTGACACCCATGCTGGATCAGGCTTTCAGTGAAGCTGCTGTCTCTGGGTCCATTATTTTCCTGTAAATGACTCTCCACCTATACTTCTGTAATGAAACCCAATAAAACTACTGCTTCACCCTGCTGGATTTGGTGGTATCCTTACTTTG
>CM053752.1:78812002-78826393 GCA_028658305.1 Pachyuromys duprasi | reverse complement strand
ATTTATATATAAAGAAAATTTATGCAATGGATATTACTCAGCTTTTAAAAACAAGAGCATCATGAAATTTGTCAGCAAATGGATGGAACAAGAAAAGATCATAGTAAGTGAGGCAACCCCAACCCAGAAAGGCAAGCTTGGTATGGACTAATATATAAGTGGATATTATAAGGTGAACCATGTTACAAGCCACAAATGGAAAGAAGTTAAGTAACAAGGATGGCTCAGGGAGGAAGACACATAAATTTTATTGAGAAGAGGAAATAATCTCTGGAAAAGTGAGGGATTGGGCTGGACTGGACTAGGTGGTGGTGGGAATGGATATGGGAACACAAGGGATAAGATGTGGGGAGGAGGGAGAAAGAAAGAGAACTGAAATTGGGAGGGGTCATATCTGGGATTAGCTAGAAACCTTGGAATGGGCAATGGAAACTCCCAGGAATCAATGAGGGTGACTCTAGCTAAGACTCCTAGTAATGGGGATATGGAGTTTGAACTGTTCATCTCCTGTACCCCGGCAAAATTTCCAGTGGAGGCATCGGCATACCAACACAACCACAATTCCTTTGATCTACAATTTGTCCTACCTACAAGATGTGCTGAAGTAAAGGTGGTCCAGAAATTATGGAGTGGCCAACCAATGACTGGTCCAACTTGAGACCCATTCCTTGAGAGGGAGCCCACCCCTGACACTGCCCAGATGACCAGAAGCCAAGCACTGAACAGCCCAGATACCCACAATAAAACCAAACACAAATGACAAAAAAAGTTAATTAAATGATTCCTAGTGATATTCTGCTATACTCATAGCAGACAATTGGCTCTCTGATGAACCACAAGTAGCCCCTTTATGCAACTTTCAAATAAAATACATTTTCCTAATCTACTCATCATCTTGTCTTAATAAATGTCTACTTAATGCTTCTCTTTCCTTCATCAATCTTCTAGTACTCCCTCCTCCAATTTCAGCTTCTCAGTTCTTTATGTAGGACTTGACAACAACAACAAAAAAGAAGCAGCTAAGTTTCCATCACCAAACATATCAATCAAGTTTTATCTGTGCTTCATTATTCTAAGTAGCCTCAAAGCCAAGGTCAGGCCCTTGGCTGATTTATATAGTCCATGGCATCTTTACCTATCTATGTATGGCTGTGTCCTGGGAATATTGTCTCCTCAGTGATCAATATTCCACAGCAACATAAATATGACATAAATATGTCATAAAATATATTTAATTTGACTCAGTTTTTAGTTTATACTATATAATAGCTATATCAATATTAAATTTTCTGGCTTGGGTTATTATATCATGATGCTACAAAAGAATGACCTTATGCATTGAAAATATTTAATGGATTTTTAAGAAATGAGCTCTACCAAATATTTAGTTGATTAAGAAAAGTGCATATTGGAAGAGGGATGGAGAAGGAGAAAAAAATGAAATGAAAGAGCTAAGCATTTGTGGGTTATATAGAAACTGCTGTATGGAGGGTTTGTCCGGAATTGCAGAACCAATAGTGTGAAGAAATAAATTTAAAAAGATATTGCCAAACCATTATCTAAGGTATGAAGATTTTAGTATGTAAATAGAGTAACCTAAAATTCATTTTTAAAACTAGGTTAATTTCTTTAAAATCTTAATTTATTTAATAAAATACCATTTGATTTTGTGAGTATGTATATGCCCATCAATAAATGCACTTTGGAAGAAATTTCTAGGTTGGCAAACCATAGAATTGTATACATTTTAGAGACTACAATATTGAGTATCACCTATTTATAAAGATAGTTTTAAAAGCCTTGTTTATGCCTGAATTTTTATTTAATTCAAGCTGGGTTTGGTGCAAACATTTACAGGTAGCGCATTTCAGAAAGTTTCTGACAGTAGATGTCAGATAGGCTTGACTCCTTCACAACTGCTTAAGAGTTCTGGACTCAAAATAACCACACACCAAGAACCCGAGTCTTGCTTTCCTAGGAGTGGGATTGGGACTTATGTAGGAAGTTTACTGGTCCAACTGAAGAAAACAGTTTGCCAATTGTCTTGGTTAAAGTTAGCAACTATGGGAAATGTTCTTTGGGGTTTTTAATTATAAACCATTACTACTACTCTCACAGAGACACATGGAATGGAGAGCTTTATTGGGGAGATATTGAATCCAATAAAAACATGTAGTTTTGCAAATAATCAAAACTGAAGACAAACAAGTAAAAGTTCTTGCACTGTGAATTCAAAGAAAGAGCACAGATACTTCTCATTCGACACTCACCCAAGTATTTCAACCCTTATAGAACATAACCTGTGATTTTTTTCAAAGTAAGTTTTTTTAAAATTATTTTTGTAAGAGTGGGAAAGGAGGAAGAGGAAGAACGTAAGAGAGGGTATAAGGAAAGCAAAATGAAGACAAGAAGACGGAAAATATGTATGTGTGTATATCTATATATCTATATATGTGTATATATGTTGAAGGGGGCGGGGCGTACCTTTGCCTGTGTGAGTGCAGCTGCTCTTAGAGCTCAGAAGAGGGCATGAGGTTGTGAGCCCCCTGCTGGCAGGTATTGGGGACTGAATTCCTGACCTTTGTAAGAGCAGTATGTACTCTTGACTGCTGAGCCATCTCTCCAGTCCCTAACTTTTTGTTTTGTGTAGTGAGCTATGCACTGATTAAAGGAGTTCACAGTAATAAGATTTGATCATTTAAAAATAACGGAAGTACTAAACCCTGTAGCTAACAAACTCAATCCTGTTGACCTCTGCATTCATTTAGCTAATCTAGGACAGTGTTGGGCATCAGAGGACATGGTGGCTGTATTTGACTAACACTTCAGATCTAATTTAGTACTCCTATTTAAAACAGAGTAAAGAGTTAAAGTAGATATTTCAATGGTCCCTCTCAATCAGACTTTAAAAGACAGAAATTTGAAAGCTATTAGGAGTGTATTAAATGTTCCTCTTTCAAACATCTCTTTTTCTTATAGCAAGTTGCTGTTAAAAATTAAAAGGGAAATTAGAAAAAAAGAGGTCATCTTTTTTTCTCCATACACTTCTAATAGACCGGAAGCCAAAATAAATCTGACTAAATTATGAAAAGTAAATGACCTCCCTGGAAGTATTATATAGAATTCCAAAGTACACAAGGACTTTTCTGTGATCTTTTTAGTCTTGCAGCCTGAAATTCAAAAACTTGCATTTAATTTTAGATAGCATATACCACATTTAAATTTTCTTTCTAAGATGATAAATAGTTTTAAATGATAGAACACCTTTAGCTTGTTTTTTTTTTTTTAATTGCTGACTGCTGATTTTTTTTTTATTCTTTTCTCTAAAAAACTGGCATGGACACAATTAACTGTTAGTATCTGAATCTCATGGCTATAATGGATAAAACACTGACCTTCATTTAAAAGCCAATGCTTTAACTCCATCTTACATCGTATTTGAAATAACTAATCCAGAAAGACGTTTTAAGGTCACACTCTAGCAAGACACTGAATTTCGGGAGGGAAGAAAGATGTTGTAAAGAGAAAAATCTTCCTTCCTCTGTGGACTTGTTAGGTCACCCAACCAGGGGGACATGATCAAAGAGCAGGCAACTGAGTTTGTCAGAGACAGCCCCTGCTCCCCTTACTAGGGAACCCACTTGGAGAATGAGCTGCCTGTTGGCCACATCTGAGCAGGGCCTCTATGTCTTCTCCATGGATGGTTCTTGGTTGATCCATCAGTCCCTGCAGCAACTGCACCTCCCTGTCCCTGGGCCCAGCTTTTCTGGCTCTGTTGGTCTCATTTGTGGAGCTCCTGTCCCCTCCGGGTCTTCTATCTCCCCCTTCTTCCATAAAACTCCCTACTTTCTCCCCAAATTTTTCCCTGTGAGTCTTTGCATCTGCTTCAATCACCTGATAGGCTAAGGTCAGATAGTAGAGGAGGAGGACTTCTCCTATCAGTGGACTAGGAGAGAGGGATGGTGGGAGGGATTGTGGGACCTAGGGGAGATGAGGGATGGGACTACAACCAGGATACAAAGTGAATAACTTGCAAATAATAGATGATAGATAGATAGATAGATAGATAGATAGATAGATAGATAGATAGATAGATAGATAGATAAATGGGGACACAGTGTGTTAAGAACAGGAAAGGAAAGAAAAGAAATGAAAGGAAAAGAAAAGGGATAAAATTTCCCATCCCTCTTTTTAGGGCTGCTTTGGATAATCACATCCTATCATCAATACATCGTTTAGCAGCCTGCAGACAGGTGCACTCATTTACAGCAAGGCCCTTTCAGTAGTCACACAGGTGTCAAATTGAGCAGCGTGTTAAGGATAATGTGAGTGCATTGCCACCTGTAAATCACTTGGTATTCTTAAAGAGACACCCCTCAATAAGCAGAGGATCGCATGGACCTTCTCTGTACCTGCTCACTGAGGATGTCATTATTATCATCCTTGTGGAGAATACTGCTGCATCTGCTAAGATTAAAAGAAAAAGTAGACAATGATAGCTTGATTTCATAACTAAGACTTGTTAAATTACACCTGAAATTTCCATGTTATGTGTTAATTCAAGGGCACATCTGATTGGTGTAGAAGAGATCAGCAATAACAAAAACAAAAAGCCACAATGAAGTTAAAAAGTACCACCCAGAGACTAGAAATATTCCTCTGGGAGGTCACAGGGCATGCTGGGTGTTTGAGCTCTGAGCTTGAGCACTGTACCTTGTTTACAAATGCTCTTTAAGTTGCACATGACTTTTATTTGAGTTTTGACAACATTGAGTGTGACCTTTTAGATGGTATTCTTATCCAAACTGTGTCTTCCATACAAAATATTACTCATCCGGCCCATATTTACCACAGATATTTTATATTTCCCCTGATTAGCTTTTTTGACACAATGTAGGTTTAGGGTCATCATGTTTACTTCCTGTGCCTCTTACCACAATTTTTAAATCATGAAAATAATTTTGTCCTGCATACCCCATTGGTAGGGCTGCTGAGAAATGGAGTGAAAATTTTAGCCCATGTATTTTACCATGGTCTTGCTCCAAGGATCATGTCCCTGAGAGACTGACACCCGCACTGAGAGTGTTTCAATGCTTAGTAAAAACCTGGAATTCAGTACAGAATCTAACCAGTTCATGTATTAATGAAGTGGTACCTATAGGTGCCAAAATAAGCTACTTTTATGATATAGATTATTTGTAATTTTTTATCTTCCCAATTACAACTATAAAAACTGAGCAGCACAAATTGAGAACATTGGCAAAAACCCAACACAACAGGAATTTGAGATGCTTATCTACTAAGGAAATGGACTTTCAGTAGGGAATTTCCTAACATTTGACAACACCATTCTTCTTGGGACATTTGCCAATGATATTATTAAAGTTTCATTATACATTAAGTTACATTATACATTAGTTTCATCTATACGTTAAGTACAAATTCTAAAATGGAAACACAAGAAAACTGAAAAATCATCACGTATGTTTAACATTAAATAAGTCAGAGTTATGGTAATACCACACAGAAGTTCAAGATGAAATACTGATGTAAACAAAGATTTTATAAATACACGTAGACTCATGAACAGAAGTCCATGTGTACATATAAATGAAGCTCTAAAGAGGACAAAGCCAAAAAGAATGAAAAGAAATATTTCAAAGATATTTAATACAAATTTTCTAAATAAATAGAAGAAATATCTACTACCTCAATATTGGTACAAGGCCTTTGACAAAATTCAAGAACCTTTCATTGTAATTGCCCTGCAGAGATTAGGACCAAGGAACACACCTAATCATAATAAAAGCAGTTCATAGCAAGCCTATGCATAACATCAAATTAAATGGAGAGAAATGCAAAGGCATTCCACTAAAGTCAGGAACAAGACAAGGTTGTCCACTCTCTCCATATCTATTCAATATGACAACTGAAGAAGATCAAGGGAATATAAATTAGAAAGGAAGATATCAAAGTATTGTTATTTGAAGATGATTTGATAGTATACATAAGTGACTCTAAAAATGCCACCAGGGAACTTCTACAGCTGATAAACAGCAAGTGGCTGGAAAGAAGATTAACTCAAAGAATCATAGATATTATATAACTATATACAAATGACAAACAGACTGAAAAAGAATTCAGGGTAACAACACCCTTCACAATAGCCACATATAATAGAAAATAGCATGAGGTAACTCTAACCAAGTGAAAGACCTATATGACAAGAACGGGAATCCTTTGAAGAAAGAAACTGAAGAAGATACCAGAAGATAGAAGGATCTATTCTCAGGGATCAGTATGATTAACATAGTAAAAATGGCCATCTACAGATTCAATGCAATTCCTATCAAAATACCAACACAGTTCTTTATAGACATTGAAAGAACAATTCTCAAACTTCAGATGAAAAACCAAAAAACCCAGGATAGTAAACACAATACTCAATAATAAAAGAACTATTTTATATCCCACTATTTTTGAGTTCAAGTTTACAGAGCAATAGCAATAAAAACCTCATGATATTGGCAAGAAAACAGACACATTGACCAATGGAACTAAACTAAAAACATAGACATAAATCCACATACTTGTGAACATCAGATTTTTTGATAAAAAGCCAGAAATACACACTGAAAAAGAGATGGCATTTTTGAAAAATTATGGTGGTCAAATTGCAGGTAGGAAAATGTAAATAGATCCATACTTATCACCATATACAAAACTCAAGTCCAACTAGATCAAAGACCTTATCATAAAATCAGGTACACCAAACCTGATAGAAGAGAAAGTGGGGAACAGCCTTGATCTCATTAGCACAGGAGACAACTTTCTGAATAAAACACAAATAGTGCAGCCACTATGATCAACACTTAATAAATGGGACCTCGTGAAATTTAAAAGGTTTGTAAAAACAAAGGATACCACCAATCAGACCAAGAAGTAGCCTAGAGAATAGAAAAATATTTTACCAACTCTACACTAGAATACTAATATCGAAAATATATAAAGAGCTCAAGAAATTGGATATCAAAAAACAAAATAATCCAACTTTTAAAATAGGAAACAGATCTAAACAGAATTTTCAATAGAGAAACCACAAATGGCTGAAAACCCCCTAAAGAAATATCCAATAGTTTTCATGATCAAGGAAATACAAATCAAACTACTTTGAGATTTCTCCTTATACATGTCATAATTGCTATGTTCAAAAAACACAAGTGATAGCTCTTACTGGCAAGGATATGGAGCCAGGGGAACACTGCTCCATTGAAAACTTGTACAGCCACTGTGGAAATCAATATGGCAGTTCCTCGGGAAACTAGAAATCAATTTACCTCAAGACACACAGCTATACTACTCTTGGGCACACACCCAAAGGATGCTCCACCCTACCATAAAGATACTTGCTCAACTATGTTTATTGAGGCTTTATTCATAATAGTCAGAAACTGGAAATAACCTAGTTGTTCCTCAACCCAAGAATAACTAAATAACTAAATGTGTTATATTTACACAATGGAGTATTACTCAACTGTTTAAAAAATGACATCATGAAATTATCAGGCAAGTGGATGTAAGTTGAAAAACTAAAATAAAACACCCCTACTGAGGTAATCCAGAGCCAGAAAGATAAATATGGTATATAGTCACTTAAAAGGGGACAATAGCCATTAAGTAAAGGATAAAAGGTACAATCAGTAGATCCAGAGAGATTAGGTTAGGGGTTGTCTGGGGGGTGGGGAACACAGTGATCTCCTTCAAGGTGGAAATAAAACAGTTTCTTAAATTAATTTATTTTTATTAAATAAAGTTTATCACTCTGTATCCTAGTTATAGCCTCCTCCCTTGTACCCTCCCAATCCCACCGTTTTATCCTCATTTCCTCCCATGCACCTCCCCAAGTCCACTCATAAGAGAAGTCCTCCTACACTTCCCTCTTACCCTAGCCTATCAGGTCTCATCAGGACTGTCTGCATTGTCTTCTGTGGCCTGGCAAGTCTGTTCACCCCTCAGGGGGAGGTGATCAAAGAGCCAGCCACTGAGTTCATATCAGAGACAGCCCCTGCTCCCCTTGCTAGATAACCCACTTGAAGACTGAGCTGCCATGGGCTACATCTGTGTAGACGTTCTAGGTTATCTCTCCATGCATGGTCCTTGGTTGGAGTATCAGTCTCAGACAAGCCCCTGTGCCCAGATATATTTGGTCCTTGTGTAGCTCCTGTCCTCTCCAGGTCTTACTAACGCCCTCTTCTTTCATATGATTCCCTGCACTCTGCCCAAAGTCTCAGCATCTGCTTTGATACACTGCTATGTAGAGTCTTTCAGAGGCCCTCTATGATAGGCTCCTGCCTTGCTTCTCGTTTTCTCCTAGTTCCAATGTCCATCCCATTTGTTTTTCTAAGTAAAGATTGATCATCTTGCCCTGGGTCCTCCTTCTTGTTTAGTTTCTTTAGCTGTACAGATTTTAGTATGTTTATCCTATCTTATAGGTCTAGTATCCACTTATAAGTGAGTATATACCAGGCACTTCTTTCTGCTTCTGGGATACCTCACTCAGGATGATCTTTTCTAATTCACACCATTTGCCTGCAAATTTCATGATATCCTTGTTTTTAATTTCTGAGTAGTATTCCATTGTGTAAATGTACCACAATTTCTGTATCCATTCCTCAGTTGAGGGACATCTGGGTTTTTTCCCGGTTGGGGCTATTATGAATAATGCTGCTACGAACATGGTGGAACAAATATCCTTGTTATGTACTTGAGCATCTTTTGGATATATGCCTAGGAGTGGTATAGCTGGATCTTGAGGAAGCACTATTCCTAATTGCCTGAGAAAGATCCAGATTGATTTCCAAATTGGTTGTACAAGTTTACATTCCCACTAGCAATGGAGGAGGGTTTCCCTTTCTCCAGAACCTCTCCAGCATGTGTTGGGTCATTTGAGTTTTTGATCTTAGCCATTCTGATAGGCATAAGGTGAAATCTCAGGGTCATTTTGATTTGCATCTCCCTGATGGCTAAGGATATTGAGCACTTAAGTGTTTCTCTGCCATTCTACATTGCTCTACAGAGAATTCTCTGTTTAGCTCTGTACCCTATTTTTTAATTGGATTACTTGATTTGATGCTTTTTAACTTCTTTAGGTCTTTATATATTCTGGATATTAGCCGTCTCTCAGAAATAACATTGGTGAAAATCCTTTACTAGTCTGTAGGCTGTTTTGACAACAGTGTCTTTTGCTTTACAGAAGCTTTTCAGTTTCACGAGGTCCCATTTATTGATTGTTGTTCTTAGAGCCTGTGCTGTTGGTGTTCTGTTCAAGAAGTTGTCTCCTGTGCCAATGAGTTCTAGGCACTTCCCCCACTTTTTCTTCTAATCGATTTAATGTGTCTGGTTTTATGTTGAGGTCTTTGATCCACTTGGACTTTAGTTTTGTGCAAGGTGATAAACGTGGATCTCTTTTCACTTTTCTGCATGTAGACATCCAGTTGGACCAGCACCATTTGTTGAAGATGCTGTCTTTTTTCCATTGAATAGTTTTGGCTTCTTTGTCAAAAATCAAGTATTCATGGGTGTGTGGGTTTACTTCTGGGTCTTCTCTTTGGTTCCATTGATCCACCATTCTGTTTCCACGCTAAATCTCAGTTTTATTCTACCTTTTAAACTAGTTTTTCATCCTTATGAAAAATGCATGAAAATGTTTAAATGACAATATTAAAGAGCCAGTGTTAATGCAAGTTAAGCAGTAATGCCAGAAATAAAAAAAAACATGTCATTATGTAAACTAACATTTTAAAAGTAATCTCTGGCATAGGGCAATGATTAATTTTAAAAAAGTGTTGTTTGTGAACTCTTAGTTCCATTTGGTTGCTTTGTTTACGTGCACTCTTTTCTTGTTCTTCATATAGGAAATAGCTTCAGTCTGCTGGTTATTAGTGAGGATGTTTTTCTTACAACCTCCAACCTTACTTTCAGCATTCAAACTTCTGAAACTTAGAGATTCACAGTTGGACTATGTATTTTCTCATGAATTAGTAATCTATTTTCTCTTGAATTTTATTTCAAGTAAAATGGAAGATGTTGTTAAATGTACAACGTAAGAGAGATAGTTGATCTTATTAACCAGTAGAAAAATGTGTCTTCTCACATATAAATAAAGTGTGAATGAAATTTCTCATTGTAAACTTCTTCTCATTTTGTGCCTCAAACAAAATGTGCTAGCAGGAAAGGTATACATTAACAGACTTTTTTTCTGTGTAAGTATGGTAAAGATTAATAGACTCTGTGGCTCTTGTAAATGAGTATTGTCACAAATAATTTAATCTGCTTAGATTTACAGGTGACTTATTTTGTAAGATTTATCACATAGAAAGTAAAACACTTGGTGTTATGACGCTTGCTTTTGATTTTTTACATTTACTTCTTAAAGCTATCTTGGCATTTTTATATCAGCTTTTATAGAAATTCTCTGTTTTATGAATACATCTTAGAATAATTTAGCTAAATGAACAATGTTTAATATCTGCAATGAGATCTTCCTATTCTAGTACTGAATTACTATGATTATTTTCTATTTAGAGAATATACAACATGAATGAAGAGGAGAAAAAGGTAAAAGATCAGGCAGGGAGATAGGAAAAAGAAGAGGAAAGAGGGAAGTGGGAAAAGGAAGAGAGGAAGGAAGCGGGAAGAGAGTGTGAAAAGGGAGGAAGAACAGGAAAATAAGGGGAACTGGTTTTGGAGGGCAGGCCAAGATATACTTGTTGAATATCTACTCTGCAAGTAAGGTATGCTTATTCACAACCTGTCTTATAAAATGTCTTTCCTTCCTGAGTCTGAATGACCAAATTCAGTTCCATATTAATGCAGACGTTTTGACCCTATCTTTTCCTAGTACACCTAGAAGTGTCATGAGTTTTATCATGACACTTCCAAATGCCTGACTATGTTCAAAGAGAATTGTCTTGGATAGAAAGTGCCGCCACACCTTTACACAATTTATTTATGCTCACATCCTTTCAATGTACCACTTATTCTGCTTAATCAATTGATCATTGTGTCCTGATTTACAGAAATGCGTCTACTTTACAAAAATTACACAGAATTGTAATGTGGACATTTTGTTCCTGTCACAACATTCAAATAATGAACACTATCATCATTTTCACGTCAGTGTTGTTTCCACTCTTTTTCCTAAGATATTTGTTCTGACATATTTTGAAAACAGTATTGTTTCACAGTGATTCCGACGTTTCTGTTATTACTACTGCATCAGGCAGTAAATGCTATTAACATTAAATGCTATTCATATCTTAAGATGAAGAACGTCAAATTCTAAGCATGAAAGTAGCTGTGTAGAGAAGATAGAGACCAATAACTTTCTAATCCAGAATAGATAGTAAAATGTGGACAAAATAATATTTTAATAGAGAAACTTAATGTTGTACTTATATTTTAATATTTATGTAACACAAAAGGAGAAAAGTGAAACTAAACAAGGGAACCAATAAGAACGAAGGAGACCAGCTTGCTTCATCTGTTACTAGGTCATCCACACCTCTGATAGTAGACCATTTCCTTACGAAAATGGACAATTTGCAACATATATTCCTGGAAGACACAACTTAAGGTTTCTCTTCTAGTGTTTTGTTTTAGGTCTAGGGCATTTCTTTCCTTGTGGCAGGAGTATCTGTGGGTTGGTTGGATTTGCCAGGGCTGAGGACAGAACCTAGAGTATTCTAGGCACAGTGCTCTACTCCTGAGTTACATCCCTCATTCCTTGCAGGATGTTTTTAAGGTAGCACTTGGTCAATCTCAGGCTGCCATTTTTAGATCTCGGTTATGTTTTTGCCCTTTCCTCTCCTTCAGCAGATAGTATTTTATTCATATCCCTGACCTGGTGTACTATACCAAGTTAATTCTGAACTAGTGAGTAAAAAAGAGGTTTTAGTATCTCAGTTCATTGAAGGATATGGAGTACTGAATGATCACGTTTATTTAAGGGACATTATCCCGTGAACCAAAATAGATTAAAAAGATCTCTCTTTTAACCATATTTAATAAATAATACAAATATACCAGCAAAAAGAACTAATATCGGATGTCTTTCTTCAAAAGTAGACAAAAATTAAGTAAGATCTAATTCAGGCTAATTATTCTCAACAAGATATACAGCATCTTTATTCTAAATAGAAAAACCCATTACAAGGATAGAAAGGCTGAGCAATACAAGGTATTGCATTCAAAAACTCCAAATATCATTATACACAGGCATTACCTTCTAATTCACAAACATTCTTGAAGTTTAAAATTACGCAAATTTATTAAAATTGCAAGCAATATTAAGAAATCCTAGAGGAAACAAAAATCCCAGAACAAACATAAAAATGCCACTTTTGAAAGTGATTTTCCCTCCCTAGGACCTTTCATGGTCAAAGTTCAAGTAAGAATTTTTGGTGTTATGAAATTTCAGCGAAGCAAAATGAACTTGGAATTGGTTTCACAGGAGTTCGCTATTATATGATGGAAAGTTATACTCAACATTAATTTACTAATTCAACAAATAATTATATCAGGTCTACTGTATCCAATACTGGCCTCATAATTGACTAGATAAATATATACATGATAGACAGATGGTAGTCTAGTGTGATTGCTAGAAAGATGATAGATATAATTATGTGATAAGACATATGATAGATTGATAGATAGATAGACAGACAGATAATGATAAATGGGTAGATGGATAGATAGATTTAAACTTAAGCAAGGTGCCACTGACACTTATCTGAGAAGACCAGTTATATCCCGTTATCAATGCCAGGAATTGTGGAGAGATTTTCCAGGCATTGAGCACTGGAGTGAGACTGCTGAGGCATTCAACTTTAGGGGCTGAACCACCCCCTGGTTCCTTTGCTTCTCCAGCACACAGACAGCCATTTTTGTACTACCCAGGCCCTGTTTTACAAGCCAATTTCATAAATCCACTTGCATAGTTTTTGTGTTCTGTTAGTTCTGTTCCTCCAGAGAACATTTCTTAATACAGGAAGAAATGAGGTTTCCAAGGTGGAAATTCAATCCTGGATGTGAAGATAAATTGACATGGTGAAGAGCGGGATGTAAAATTAGTTCTAGTCAGAAATTAGAAAATCCTAATTTAAGGACTGTGTGTATAGTTCAGTTGATAGAGTAGTAGCCCAGCATGCAAAAAGCCCAGGTTTTGATTATAGACACCTCATCAACTGTATGTAATGGTTCATGGCTATAATTCAAACATCCAGGAAGGATATGATAGTAAGAGGATCAGAAGTTTAAGGTCAACCTTGGATAATGTGAAACCAGTCTAGGCTGCTTGAGAAAGTGTCAAGAAACAAATGCAAAAAAATCCTGACCTGGTATGTAATGATATGGAAGAGTCAGATATAAATTATAAATGTATAGAAAGATATAATAAATACTATGATGTGATCAATTAGATATGCAAATTCTCTCATACATCTTGCATTCTGAACTCAAAATCATGATCAATGTTTCAAGTCTAAACCTAGTTATTATTGCACACAAAAGATAATCTACTTTGCATACTATTGTTATAGCTGACTGTCTACAATTGTGTGAAAATCAGTAGACAACTAGATATTTACGTGAAATGTATGAGGGAGAAGGCCGTATTTATGCTGTAGATATGGAAGAAATCAGAAAAGTTTTAAGAACTTGGTAAGATGTATAAGGAATAATTCTATTTCAAAATTTAAAGGTGTGTGTGTGTCGCCTGTGCACGCTCTATTGCTCCACAATAGCACTAAGGAGAAGTATGCCTGACTACAGGAGATCCTTTAGGCTACCGCTTGGTGTTATAATATTCAATGCTTAAGATCAGAAGGAACCTACAACACTTCAATCCATGCAGGGTTAAAAAAAAAGCCCAGATCCTTCAGGAATAAAAGTGAGGGTCACCTAAAATGGAAGTTTCTGGTTTCTTTGAAGACCCAGTTGAATCATGTGATGTTTTCTTAGAAGCATATGATGTTTTGCTGTGAGCTCTCTCCTGTGAGGGGCATAACTTTGGCCAGCTGAGAACATCCGTGGGTGAACTCTGAGGAGAGGAGATATACAGAAGCCCACGGACAGTAAGACATTGCTCTTTGGATCAACATCACTGCACTGAGCATTGCGCTTTCAACACTTGACTTCACAGAAAAAACATTCCAGACACTGCTCTGGACAATCCAACTGAGTCTTGCGGTTTGTGAATTGTCCTGATCTTCTGAATGGTGCTGATTCCTTTGCTGCTTGTGCTGTCCTTTAGACTGGACTGCTGGTATCTGGATGAAAAGAACTACTGCTAAAATGGTCTACACACTCCTCTACCTAATAACTGTCTTT